>OX463854.1:23788802-24221302 GCA_949825065.1 Odontocerum albicorne | reverse complement strand
CTCAATTACATATTTATATATCACGCGAGTCAAACTCCTCACACTTCACTCCAGACAGACCAAAAAGTTCATCCCATAATGTGTCGTACATATTCATCAAAAACACACCACACTCAAGAGTTCACACAAACCTTTGCTACAAGTTATTCCTCCTGAAAGCCCAAGTATTTAAACTCTTGTCGCAATAACAACCACGCTCCGATCGACTACGTTTATTTTTGCTCCATTTTGCATTGATTGAATTTGGCACCGCATTTTATGTCATGGAAGCCAAATAGGCAGACGTTTTGCCTTTGGGCAAAATATGTTCTAACTCTAGGGATGATGAACATTTGATCAGTTGCCATGCGTGACATGTGTCTCTGCTGAGTTTGCATTTTCTTTTGTTCTCGATGATAGTGCCAGAGAATGGACTTGAAATGTAAGTTGGCTACGTTCAAGACCTGATACTCCCTGAAAAGCTATGCTGTGGGACAGGAAGTTGACAAATTATTTTTATAATCAATTTTTGGGAAACATGCAGTATTTATTTCTGTGTTACGGTGCACCCCCCCCCCCCTCAAGCTAATAACTTTTAAGAAAAATTTTACTGAGCACATTTCGAATGTAACGGAAAGTATACCCTAGTTTTCTGAATTTATTAAATTATATGTCTGACAAGTACGATATCACCAAATACTTAAACCTAGACATGCTAGATGAGCATGCTATGCATTTTGCTTATTAGATATTTTCAAAAACACATTATTCATTAAAGACTCATTGTATCTCTCAAATCCAAATAGAAACCCCAATTCTCAGTGTATTGGAGTATTTTGTATTAATATAACTAACAATTCATCCAAAACATCAACGGAATGTTTCTACATATATCCAACCAGCAACCAAATCTATTACTTTGATGACACGTGTTCAGTCTTTTCACGGAGAATATTCATTGGAAGATTAAAAGGTGGCCGTAATATAATAGATGTGGAGGACGTAACCGTGTTTTCCATCCGTCCGTCTTGTTGCCTTTAGTTTTTTGTTGGTGGTGGCGCAGATTTATATTTTTACCCCGTGCCTACTTCGTTTCCCCACCCTCTTCTTGCTCGAGCTCTTTGCCCATCTCCTCGCTACTTGTGTCGATTCTCTACATTTTTCTTTTCGAATATTTTCCTTTTGATTCCTTATGAAAGAGTGAATTTAGCTGTGAAACAATTTCTATGTGTATTTGTTGCAAAGTGTTGAGTCATTTTCTCAACGTTTCTAATTTGAGCAATTTTATTTCCTTTCTTGATTCGTTTATTCTTTTTTTTTTCCTTTTTTTATTACTATTTACCTTATAAAGTAAACCATAACTTGACGACCGGTTCATATTTTCATACATCAACTTATCTATATTAGGATATTTTGTTCAGACATAAATGAAATTATAATATATAAAACAATTGTATTTATTTCATTAATTAACATTTACAGGAAACTCTTGGTTTCATTATGAGAAATACTTTAAACTTATATGGAAGAATCTTCTGGAAATTTATTAAGTGCTATTTTTTAATGCAGGTAGCCCAAACAACGCTCCAAAAACTCCAATATGTAAAACATCCTAAAGTGAAACCAGTATCGGAATCGAACCCGGTACTCCTGGATACTTCGAAAACCTATTTTTAACCCTAATAATTTCGTTAATGATCAATATTCCCCCCCCTCCCCTCCCCCACCAAAAATACGACTGTTTATTGATAACTCACTAGATTTGATTAAAAAATTCATTATATTGTCATAGAATATTTTTTCATTGGTTTTTGTTTAATGTACCTGTCAGTTATTTACGCCATCGTGAATTAAGATTGTTTTCGGTGCCCGATTCGCGAAATGAGCGCCATCACTCGCACACGGGATGACCTTGTTGAATGAATTGTCCAAGTTTGATATATTTCATATCTCGATGGATAAATTGAGAATTGAGCTCCTTCTTTAACTGTTTAGGCATAACTGAACCACTTCACAGGAAAGCATGAACATCATTGGTTCTGTTATTATTTCTAAACTTTTATAATTTATTTTCTTGTGCCATACGTTTTATTAGATATAATAGGGTTAAACCCGTATCAAATGCTATAATAAAATAAAAATTATTAGCCAGTATTATAAGAAACCGTAATTAGTAATATTATCGAAACAGCAAACTGTGTTTAAAGACTTAAAAGTTGTTGGAAGATAAGAGTAACTAACTCACTTTGGAATTAAAAAAACAAATATTTTCTCATTCTCCAAACGAAGGGTAGGATCCCGGTTCAAGTATTTCTTTTTTTATTATATATATTCCTTAGATTTATATCCTTGTTAATGGTGCAAACGTGTTCTGTTCTTCCTATACCCAGCTTGGCAGTGATTGGTTAAACCAAGTCACGTGTACCGCCCGATAATTTTCTGATTGGCTGAGTCAGGACGGTCGTGACTTTACTTTTCGAATTACCGCAATACTCGACTCTCTAGAGACAACTCGCTGTTCTTATCGCGTTCTGTTAAATTTCATTTTGAATTCCCACCCTAGTTGGAAATTTTAAATACGCTCCCAAGTTTCCTTCTATCTCGATCAAACAAATTAATGACGGTTCTAATGATAGAATTTACTTTAGGAATATAAAAAATAATGATTGCTCGTTTCTGATTTTCTACTTCTTTGTATTGTTTTAATATTTAGAATTGTATTGTTTTAATTTTCTAAATAATTGCCTAGTTGGTAATGCGTCTGTCTTTCGACCCGGGTTTGGCTGGTTTGATTCCCATTTGAATTCGAATCCCGTTGTACTGTATACGACCAAAATGCAATACAATACAATCGTAGACGCGAAGAATCCACTGGAAGAACTTCCACAAAGGTAGACATATGATATTAGAGGAACTGGAAAAGCGAGGCAGTTGCAGAAATTCCAGAATGCAACGGGAAAAATGTGTTTGGTGAAAGTTTTGAATTAATTGTTATGTATATAAAAATAACCAATACACTGAGAATTGGGGTTCATGTTTTGGATTTGAGAGATAGTACGAGTATTTAATGAATAATGTGTTTTTGAAAATTCCAGACAAGTAAAATGCATATCGTATTCATCTGTTGAAGTTTAAGCATTTAGTCATATCACACTTGTCATATGTGTACTTATGATTTAAGAAGTTTAGCGATAATGGACATATATGAAACTCAAGCAGAATACAGGTATTAAAGAAGGTAAATGAGGTATTATAAATCCCTCAAAAAGAGTTTGCTTTCTAAAATAGATATATGAAGGGTAAAACAATCAATAATGTTGTAATTAAAGTCTTAGTCTATATTTTTAAGTTACGTAATAATTTGTTGCCTAAGTATATCCGATGTTACTATAGACCACACGTCATAGTAACATGACACCAGTTTGATATATGTACTGCTCTTATACGGGATCATTCCACCTGAAGAAAGTCTCAGGATATGAGATAGAAAAAAATACGTATCAGGGATTAATGTAATTAGTGGAGCAACAAAGTAAATAATTTAATTAATGCCATATTCTAAGAATTGAAGGATATCACAACTGAGCTTCATCAGTAATATTATTTTTGCTCGGAATGAAAATAAACAAACTACTAAATAATACAATACATGTGTAATATCTACCATATATGTTCCACTCACAGAGCAGGTGTAATTAAGAACGAAAGTGCAAACAAGAAAATAGTTATGAATCCACAACGCACTATGCTATCTCGGCGAGATAGTCTATACGAAGTAACATGAATGCGAAACAGCTCGCCTGGGCGGAGCGGAGCCCGGGACGCACGCCTTAATAAGTCCCGTTTAATTAACATTACCCCATAAGGCGCAATATCTTACTTGAGTGCACATGCCGAACAACACGTTCTAACTTCACGCACTTGGCGTACATGTCCCTGTTGCCTGTTTCTTGGCATAAAGGCATGAATTGCAACTTGAAATTCAAGTGTTAAATAAAGTAGATCAACTCAGATTTATTGAACTATTAGTTACAAAACGAAATTAATACATAAGAGTAAAGAAGAATTTGTAGACTGTCAACTGTGAAGACATCAGAAATAAATACATGGGTAAAATAAATGTAAGTTAAGTTAGATTGAAGATGGTTTGGACACGTGCAGAAAATGAATAATTAACGAATATACAAGTCAGAAGTACAAGTCGTGCGTAGAAGAGGTAAACGCAAGAAAACGTAGCTAGATCAATTGAACCAGATTTTGAATAAAGATAACGTGAGAAGTATAAATAATTGAAGATTTTGCATGACAAGGTGGATGAATTTGGATTAATATATTAGTTACAAAGAAATTTATTGTTAAATATTAATTTATTTATTTGAATATTTACATATTCTAACACAAAACAAGCGGTTTATATCAGCCATTGTCTACTCTGAAATAGCCAACTAACATGAAGCTGCAGCCGCTCGTGAGATTTAACAACTCGCAGCATAAAAAAGTAATATTATTGTATAAATATGCAATTTGTAATGATTCCTAATGTTTAACAATGGGCCAAATCAAATGTGATCCTAATTGGTTCTTGACTGCAATTACTTTCATTGAAGTTTAGACTTGAACATTTGTTTTATTCATACTTCTAAACGTTTCATTCCAATCAAAGATTTTACACCCTCATTACAATCGCCTCTCTATATGTCGCTGCAGTTAATTTCAGCCCCGCAGAGAGATGGATTCATTAATTTTATCCGCTACCGATTTGCCTCCCTTGATTTATACGACACTTAATTCGCCCCAACTAAAATTGCTGGAACATTGACATTGCTTTGAACAATTCATTTGACACGTCAAGGTTTACCATTTCACATTTGATTAAAACTCTTGGTTGATTTGCTATTTTTTATAACATCATTTTTTAAGTTTGAATAGTAAATATGGTGGAAACGGGTGTACGATAAAATGGAACATGTAACTTTTAAGGATACGTGTAAATTTACGAATAATTCGACAAATAGAGTAATAACACTACGCTTTTCTAGGTTTTAACATGTTTTTATTAATATTTATGTTTTTATTTTAAATTAACTATGCCGATTTTACTTTGTTGACCCGTTTTAAATTTGGGATTTACATGTAAAGTAAGATTTTTTTTTAATAAATGGTACATTTACACTCACGTGCATTTACACTCAAAACTACATTTCAACACATACGCACACTCTCACAGAATAATCTGTATTGTGAGTTAACCATTCTGAAAATAATCATGAACGAATTCAATGTTTATTTCTTTTGAAAAATAATATTTAAATGTTTCACGAATGAGTGACTAAACAAACCTATAATGCGAACTCGAATAGCAGTTACAACAGAGGAATAAATGGAAAGTGTAGCTGGACCAATTGAGTGTAATTTTTAAAGAAATAGTGATAAAAAGTAAAAGAAACTGTATCAAAAGATGTACAGATTTAAAGGAAGTGAACTCTTCTACGTGTCTCTTGCCTACCCCGACAGGTAAATAACGTGGTGGTATGTATGTATGTGTAAATGAGTTTTAACCAGAGGCATACTTCTTGTTAAGCCTAGTAGGAACTAATTTTCATTTCGAATGTTATTTATTAGGTTGGCTAGTTGCTGGCGATCTAAATCTTTTGCCGTTAACTGAGATAGTTAAGTTCATTTTAGACATTTAATCAACAAGTTGATGATGGTTAACAGTTTCCAGGTATTTCATTTATAAAGAGCACAAAAAGTCATTGTTAAAATAAAACGCGTTAAGTTTAAATTACGTAGCGTTAAAAAATGATCAAAATTGGTTTGTTCTTCACGTTTATTTCTTCACTTTTCACTTTTTCATTTGAAAATTGTATTTTCCACCGGCTTTGCGATTGATTTAATAGAATTAACAGTAAATGACGACAAAGCACGAAGGAGAAGAAGAGGGTGGAAACGAAGAAAGTGACTTAGATTGATGTAATGAAAACGTATTATAAAATGGACCATTAATTTAATTAACTTGCCTCTTGAGAATGTATGGAACGTGTAGCTAGAAAAGTACGCCGTTGTATGAAGGAACATTTTTATTCATAAGAATTCAATTTTGCAAGTCAGTATATTGTACGTTATATTTTATTAATAGGTTATTTGCTATCATTTTTCTCGCAAATTCATTTATTGAGTACATTGTACTATGATTAACTTCTAAAATAAATGTTTAACGTGTATGAATACTATTGTTTTTTTAGTACAATATGACCCGAATTCATAGTCCGGTCTTAACACTAAATACTAATGCATAACTATTTTTTTACTAAAGATATGTAAGTATGTAATGTTCAGTTACGTACAAACTTATGCTACGAGTATGTTCCTTAAATAAGAGTCACGTAGTTTCATTGTCTGACTTGAATAAAAATTACATTATTTTGAGGTTAGAAATCAGTATTTACAATAGTATTTCAACTAGACATATATACGAGTACATGCTTCCGAATAACACTGGTTAGAAATTAGTATTGAGGCTGGACTATGAATTCGGGGCTCTGTATGGTATGTGTGTCTGAATAACACGGGTATGTTTAAAGCCCTTTTTTATTTACTCACTGAAAAATGTATTGCTTTTCAGCTACACAAAATATTTATATACAAAGTTTAGCTTTATTAATAGTTTTACAATTGGTAATCTAGACCAGTGTTCCCCAACCGGTGGTCCGTTATTTCCTCTAATTTACATTTTACAATTGTAATTGTTATTTCCTCTGTTTTTTTCTGGGAGATGTACCACTGCTTTTGCTTCTAGGTAGATATTTTGTATTATTCTTATATAAGCCGGTTGTATTCCTTGTTTCCTGAGTGCTTCAAATATGTATTCGTGCTTTACTGAGTCAAATGCTTTTTAAAAGTCTATGAAGCACATGCTTAGGGGTCTTCGATATTCATTCGATGTTGCTATTACTTGCCTCATTGTGTGTATATGATCCATTGTACTATATCCACTTCTAAATCCAGCTTGTTCTCTTGGTTGCATATCGTCTAGCTGTTTTTGTATTCTAATTGTTATTATTTTTGTGAATATTTTGTATATGATTGGCATAAGGCTGATGGGTCTATAGTTCTTTAAATCGTTTTTGTCTCCTTTCTTATGAAGGAGAATCACTTTTGCCGTGTTCCATTTTGTGGGAATTTTCCCGTTGTTAATGCAATGTGTCATTATTTTTGCTAAGATGGGATATATTTCCTCCCCTGCTGCCTTAAGAATTTCTATTGTTATGCCGTCATCTCCTGCCGATTTTCCGTTCTTCATACTATTTATGGTTTTTTCAACTTCTCTAATAAGAACTTCAGGAACCTTTTCATCTGTTTGGTTGTTTCGTCTATCTCTCGTGTTTCCAGTGTCTTGAAATAGTTCTGAGTAGAATTCATGGACTCGCTTTATGATTTCTTCCCGGTTTTCGGTTTTGCTGTTATCCTTTTTGAGCAGGGCCGTTATTTGTTTGTTTCCGTCACTTAGCATTTGGGAGGTTCTTTTGTAGCTACGGTTCTGCTCTATTGTCTTTTTTATTAGGTTTAAGTTATATTTCCTTATATCTTCTTTTACCTTTTTCCTTACGGTTTTGCATAGTTCGGTATATTCGATTGATTGTCGTATACTATCGTGTTTTTTGAAATCCCTTCTCTTTGTCATGAGTTGTTTTGTGTCGTCTGAAATTTTTGAGTCTCTGGGTTTTTGGGGTTTTCCCCCCACATTTAATGCGATTTCTTTTATTTCGTCCATTATAGTTTCACTCCATAATTCTATATTTTCTCGGTTTCCTTCTCTCGTATGAGCTTGGAGTTTGCATTTTGTTTGGTAACGGAACTCTTCTCTTTTATTTGAGAGCAGTGCTTCAATGTTGATTTTTGCCTTATGGCTTTTAATAAGTTTATATTTCTCCATTTTTGTGTTTATTTTGATGGTGGACTGTACAAGTCTGTGGTCACTTCCCGTGTTGAATCTGTTAATTACCTTGCAGTTCTATTACTCTTTTGTTATTCACCAGTATGTAGTCTATTTCGTTTAATGTGCCATTTGGTCCTCTCCACGTCCACCTTCTTTGTGATCTCTTTTTAAAGAGCGTATTTGATATGTACATTTTTCCGCTTGCGAAAATTCTATCATTCGGTTTCCTCTTTCGTTTCTTTCCCCGTAGCCGAAATTACCCTGGAGAAAATTTAATTAAATATATATAAATATATATATATATATATATATATATATATATATATATATATATATATATATATATATATATATATATATATATATATATATATATATATATATATATATATATATATATATATATATATATATATATATATATATATATATATATATATATATTTAATTAAATTTTCTCCAACTTCTTCAATTGGTCTACCTCTTACTAGTTCTACATTAATTTCAGACATATATATTTATTTTATAAGTCTGCAACTCATTCTCTCAATGTGAAATCATCTCAAAATTATTTTCTTTATCCTACATATTACATCCGTGTGAAACAAAAATTTATCCTATAATTCCTTACTTTATTATAAATTGCAATATCAGATTTTTATATGCAAGGCGTGGATTACTACCACATTTATCTCTTTTTACCACAGCTCTTGATTACTCCCTTTGAATGCCCAGGTTTCGCTTCCATAGATCAAGGTTAGCATAAAACCATACAATGTACAATCATTTTAGAAGGTTTTTGTTTATTGACAAAACTGTACTACGTGCGCCGTTGACACGTTTCCTGCAGCAACACTCCTTTCAATATCTTTCTCTACTTACCATATGTCTTACAACATGTTTGTCTTATTCTCTTAACGATCATAAAGACACAGGACATGTACGGATGTTTGAAAAATATAGATACTTGAAAATAATGTAAGAACAATAACAGATTTAAAAACCATTATTGAAAATCAATTGCAACATTAAAAAGTGACATATCGTGCGCAAAAATAAAAATAGGTTTGTAAAATAAAACTTCGCAGAAAGATTCCTGGAAAATGCGCTGTAGGAAAGTGACTCAAATTGCTGAAGAATTTATGGAAATAGTCTCTCTCACGCCAGGACTGCTACCTCGAACGGGATTAGAATGTTAACTACGAGTGTGATAAAGACAACAAAGAAATATTGTAAATGTGAATCATATTTTGTTATCTTTCCGCGTAATCACAATTTACTAATTATAATAACCATTTCACCCACAATGTGATAACAATGTGGTTATCCTTTTTACATTTTCATAAACTTATTTTTGAGAATTAAATATATGTTTCGTATGTGTTTAAACAACAAAAATAACACTGTATAAAATTTGTCGAACGAAAGACTGCAGAAAATTAAACCTGCCGATCGTTTCGGATCTTCGATCTTCTTGTCATCGGATCTTTGTGTTTGATTTGTCAAGACTTTATGCTTGCCAAAATGCTACATTTTGCCCATTATAAACCAACACACGTACACTTAACTTCCATCCACAAGATGGCTGACAATTATTTTCTTATAACGAAGGAAAGCCTATCTTATCCAAATAATGTAGTGCTGATAGAAAAACATTAAGGACATACTAAAAATATTATCATGTCCTCAGTGAGATACAGGCAAAAGGCAAGTTTACTGGGAACACGACAAATGAAAGGCAACAAACCCAGATCCATTGAAATTGTTTATCCAAATTAAAATACCTGTTGTTTTTTCGCAAATTGTGTATATTTCTTGTCATGTATAAATTATAATAAATTAAAATTAAATTTCTCATATGGGGGTGGCCATTCATATAATTATTTTTCGACAACTGAAGCCATAGCGTTATGGAAGTGTGTTATTAATGCAGTGTAATTAAAAACTCACTGTAAGAAGCTGCTTCGATGTAAAATACCATACTTTGAGTAGCATGCTAGTTTATATTGAAAAATAGATGTAACATTGCAACTTTTCCATAGTAGGTACCAACTGATTTATATAACATTTTTATTGCATATTTCTACAACGATTTGTTAATTAGTGCCATAACTTTCCATTTATGTTTTTGGCTATAACATGTAATAGGGCATTCAAATCCTTCATTTTTTTATGCACAACCACAAGTTCTGCCAACACATGCGCCTATTTCTCGTCCATTCTGAAACATTATCTTCTCTTACTAAAGGACCTTCAAGTCACAGCACTAAGAATGTTATTATTTTCACAAATTACAGCGTGCTGCCGTTCTTAATTTAGTCAATTAATGTTTGTTCATAAATTAACTATAGTGTCGATACAGTGAACCTACTATAGATGTACTCGGCCTCCCATCGCGCTGTATCCCCTTGACCTACATATTGGAGGAAGCGCCCCACCACCCAGACATAGGGGGAAGTGGAACGTGAAAAATATATCTGACTAACCCTTAGATACCCCTGGTTTGGTTTATGCACGCGAAAAAAATGCGAATCATAATTAAGGGTGAAAAGGCAACACTCAAAGTTAATGAAATAACAATATCCACCAGTCTTATTTTTTCTGGATCCGGTCACGTGATGGTTTTCATTTCAACAGAACAAAATAAACTTCCATCTTAGTGATTAAATCACAAAACAAAGATGACTCGTTTTGAATCCCTAATTTAATTAGTTTTGATTATTAAAATTAATAAAAAAATGTGTAATTGGCGGATAGCTACTTTAATTATCCATTTTATATGAAAACAATTTTAATCACTATTATGCCTTTGTAATCATTTATTATTTAGCGCCCTTTAATCAGAATTTACTACTCCAAGAGTGCCTTGATGACTTCTCATGTAAAAGAGCAAGTGCGTAGCTTCACAGGCAGACTGAGCAAGTCGAGCATCTCAAAAATATTTGATATCTCAAAGAAAACATTGACTTATTAGCCATGCTTGCTGAAGCGTTTAAAAGAAGCGTTATAAATAAATACAATAGTATGTATCATTTTGGCAAAAGCTAAAAAATTGTTTACATTGAAGGTAAAAGGCATATTACATATTTATATTACTTTTACCGCACAATACACTACATCTCTGAGTATATAACATAATGCTTATATCCCTTGGAAATTTAGATTATGCGAGAACTAAAGTGATACAATTTTACGAAAGAACTATAAATTTATTATTCGTTTGAAAGTTAATAGTAATATATTCATCACATAAATTTATATCTTTGTTTTCATCTGCGTTTCAGGTAAATTTGTTAGTAGGCAGGTTTCACTATCAAAGCAATTAAATCTCACTTTCATTTATCTACGGACTTTACATTCTTCACATATCTTGGAGTCGGATTGATGGGAAATCAAACCAAAAATATATCGTCAGTCAGATAGGTTTCTTCAAATTTATGATAAATTGTAATTTTGAATTTACACTCAAATTTATGATAAATTTACACTTATTTCCACAGTTTACAATGTTCTGTTTGCTTTAAAAATATCTTATTTTTAAATAAATATTAACATTCAGAGACTTGACCCAGTACTTTACTATTTTACACGTCTTTGCCTTAGACCTCGTTTGCGATGTACTCTTAAGGCTTCTAGAAACAATCCAAAAATCCAGGTACATATATGTATTTTGTTAGACCATGCGTGTTTATTGATTTATTTCATCCTCAGTCAATGACGACCTAAAAATGACAAATTTATAAAAAGTGGGGATTTAACTTGAGAGTATAAGGAACATGAGGGTATAAGGATACCTATGACTTCGGTCATATCTATTCTTTTTAAGAAAAACAAAAAAACATTTTTAGTCAACCTTGAAATATAAGTACTTTTATCATGCTAAACTTAGTTATTTGAAATAGTTTTTTTTTCATCTGGGATATTCCAACCTTATTATTCAAACAGTTGTTTTTAATTAAAACTCCTTATAATATATGTATTAGCACTTAAAATGTATAAATCGTCTTAGTTAATAAGATTCTCCTTTACATATAGATAGATATGTCCTCTATTATATATGACCGTTATTAAGTATGTCTTATTTATGTGAATCGATTACTTGTCTTACGTTTCTAGAAACCATTTTACTTAGTGTAAATTATATTTTTAAACTTCAACTATTCCCAACACGTTATATAACATTTTACTACTTAATTATACATATTTCGTTAATGTTTTATGTACGAGAAGTTTAGAAAGGCCTGAAAAAATATGGCACAACCAAATTAATCATATTTTCAAAAAGGGGACCGTTAAATGTCTATAATAAATAGGATGGTAATATATGACGAGATTGTAGACGTGGAAAAAGCGAAAGGTGTGTGCCAGGGCATAATGAAGTCTATATATGCTCTCTCTCTCTCTCTCTCTCTCTCTCTCTCTCTCTCTCTCTCTCTCTCTCTCTCTCTCTGTGTGTGTACGTCAGTGGGACTGTGGTGGCATGGTGACTATAATTCAAATTATTAATATTCCCATGATTTGTACTTTTTGGAATTTCTCATGTGTAACACATTTTTTTAGAATATCCCTGAAATTAAGAAATATTTAATTCGCGTTCGTCGGAAGGTTAACTGTTTTCTACTCGGAGACATAACAAACGGACGCTGCATTATTTTTAGTATTGTCTTGAAAGGGTAACGAGAATTTTGATAACATACGATTAAGTTCTCGTGAAAGAATCGCAAATATTTGAAGGGGCGAGTTACTTTCGCAAACCGCCTCATTGAAATAAAGAGTTGTAGGTATTTATTAATCCCTAAAATGATTGATTACAGAACCGTTATTAAATTACTTCATAATTTCATCGCATTTTTGCGTTTGCTAATATTTCATGGAGATTCTCAGTTGTATATCGAGCATTTGATATAGCATATATTATCAATCTGGACTAGGATTAAGTGCCACCACAATTCACCTATAGCTATGAGCACAATTCACCTGTAGCTAAAACTTAAACGATTCATTTATGCGAAGAAACATATTACAGAACTTAAAATTTGTTTTAAATATTCAAAATGACTCGCTGGAATAATTTTCTATTGTTACTGTGGTAGGTGTAACAGTTCTAGCACAACACCAAACAAAACAATACGTTGTTGCCAGTAGCAAAAATAAAAATATCGGTTTTGTAGCCAAATTATTACTTTGTTGGATGTTACATGTGTCTAAAATTTCAATCAATATTTACTGTACTCCTTTTTTATTGTTAGCTTTCCAGAATTGTCGGATAATGATCTGTTCTATATTAATATAAAATTAATATACCGTCACTTTGTTTTATTCTACTTTATTTTTTGAATAGCGCAATACATTTCAGCACTTGCTCTATCTTGGCATTTTAAATTAAATATAAAATTCCACAAAGTGACACCTGAGTTATTCAAAGAAATAACTGTAACTAGAAAAATAAAAATCACGTTTTCAACAATATAATTGAGTGTATTCTTCAAATATATCAATCTAAAAAACGATTGCTCTAATGCAATAAAATAAAATTTATCTTTTTACAGAGAATTCCTTCCAATTCGATTGAATCTTTTTCGATTTGGCCAAAACTTCTGCCGGAAGCCAACTATTCTTATCTCTGTTTGTCTATCTATTTTTATAGCCTAACTTCCAAACGGCTCACCTGATGGAACCCACTGCTGGGAGGTTTTTTTTTTGAATGACAAGGTAATAAAGGCGAGCATAAACGGCGAGATAGATGTCGCATTGCGCCAAGCTTGACGCTCTACGTCTATATTATTTGCGTTCGAAATCCTCTTTTATCTTTGAGGGGCCGATAAATAACGACAATTGTTACGCATTCTGCTCTTTATTTGTATTTCCCTTAACTTTAAGCTATGATTGTTTTACACTGATTACATAAATACTGTTATTTAGTTTATTCATTTACAGCACAGCATCGATACATGAATATCACAAGTCGTGGGCCTGAATTTATAGACCAGCTTTTATACCAATTTTTAACCTTAAAATTTCCTAATTTTCATTCCGAGTCGGGCCTCATATGCTCCAAACGTGAAAATGAGATAATTAAACTATATAACTCCCTTATTTAAGGATATTTTACCTTTCTATGAAATTTAACTTTCAATACTAATTTCTTCAATTAAATTCGGGCTATAACATAAACATGAATAAGATTTATTTTACAAAAAAATTAACATTGTGTACAAAAAAAAAATTGTCGAATCAAAAATATTTCTTTGTGTTGTATTTTATAACACTCGTTGTATACAGTACACCCTGACGTGTTTCTTGCCGTGCGGCAATCTCTTCCAACCAACTAGGTAGATGTTAAAGAGATCTAAAGTGAAAACTAGACTGGAATCCTTTTTTGTTTAAATCTGGGTTCCTTAAAGTTCATTCAGTGTTACTATTATATTAAGCTTTCTTTTTTTAACAAAATTTAATTAACTTAATAACGATACTTTTCTTGACCGTCCTCTACCACGACTCACGCTAATGCTTGCATTTTTAATTTGTTTAACCAGCCTTTTATCGCTCATGTCTAAACCACTTCAACGTGCTCTTTTTCACCCTACTTAATACATTAATTTTTGCCACACATTCATAATTAATCATTTCGTTTCGAATTCTGACATACCAAATATTCTTCGCAGTGCACGCATTTTCAGTGCATTTACTCGGCTCCTTTCGTTAAATTGCTACGACCACGTTTTTCTCATATAATCAATGTTGGCGCTAACACACTGTTTCGAACAATTATTTTAACATATCTTGATTAATTTGAGTATGTTTTTTAGTTACGCATTAAGTTCGTTTTCTATTGCAACTCGCCTTAAAGTGTAACTTTACTCCTATCCGTCGTCTGAAAACATACTTCCTTCCCAAATAGCAAAATTAGACTTATACTTCCAAATATAAAACAATTTTGCGCTTTTTTTTATTTATCAACTAATTAATCAACGGATCAACGGATGCAACAGGTCCAAAACAGAAAAGGGTAGGTCTTGGGAAAGGTATACATCCAAGGGTGAATCTATTCAGACTGATGATAATGAATTTAATAATTTACGAGTATATTATATAGAGCTGCCTCATTCCCATCAAACAACTCGACACGTTTGTTTTGTAGATAAAGAATCTCCTATAGTAAGATTACTTACTGTTCCTAAACCTTGGATTACTTTTATGTAACAACAATTGATAAACATTGATAGTGTCAAATAATGTTTGCTTATGATAGTTTATATTTCTTTCTTAAGCAAACAAATAAACTAAAATGTATTTTTTAACATATATGTATATCAAAATAAGAATATAACTTACGACATTTCTCAGCAGTTTAGAACGACTTTGTGAGGGTTATAGCCTCTTTAATAATTGGATTCCATCTCTAGCGGTCTGCTAAGTGTCTTTGTTCCCAGCTCATATGTACTTTCCCCTCAATTTCTCCAAATCGGTCAAGATATTTTCCAATATAAGACGCTATCTAGAATTCCCCGACGACCAGCTTCGATTTTCACAGCTTGCTGATTATTATCAGCTTCGCTGCTATGTCAAATCTAAGCCAGTTAGATTTAAGTCTAATGCTTTTGATAAGGAGTTGCTTAGTCAGGTTGGGAATTTCTTAATTATTCCTTTGCGTCTAAACGCCACTACTCGTAAGATATTTTAAAGGTCTTTGTTATGAAACTAAATAACTTATAATTGCTAACGGCCTTGTTTGTGCGATCATTTTACTGTTCTGCATATAACATTTCTCGACGATTATTTCAACATACTGGTACATTTGATTTATTATCTTGATTTAAAAATATGCCTCAATTTATCTGATCTTTTTCATTCAATGTTATTGTATTTATTTATCATTTCTGCTTTCCTGTCATTGTGATTGAGTGAACCCGTTTAAAAAGGACATTTCTATATACTTTGCAAAAAAATCAGATTAATAATTAAAAACTACTAATTGCTCGTGTAGCCGTGTAGCGCCTTTTAGAAAGCAGCTTCGCCTTAAGGACGATTAATTGTAGTAGTTGTAGGCCATATTTAGATTTAATTACAACTATCCATAAAATTTTAAGCAATTTTCTTTTGAAATGTTGGCTTATATTTTCATTTATTCTCAGAATATTTGTTTTGTATTACAATATATTACACTTTTGTTGTATTTGAGTTCAACCCCCGGCGGATGTATTACCATGTGAAGCAAGCCTTGTATATAAACTAGACTACAACTTTTTTTAAATCTGAATACTAACAGAAATAGAATCTGCACCATCGGTTGAAAGACAGGCGTCTTATCAACTAGGCTATGAAGGTCATCATTAGTCTTTTTATACAGTACACGCTCTCGTATAAAACAATAACACTATTATTCATATGATTTCGTTTTAATTTAATGACACAAGTAAAGTGCTTTAATCTATTGTAAGCTTCTGAAGGTTACAATGGTCGGAATGTAATCAATTTAATACTGTTTGACTCTTACATTTAAGAACGATGAATCACTGCTCTAAACGACTCGTCTCGAAAAATGTTATAAAACTTCCAATTATGTAAGAACATTTTATACTGTTGTAAGGCAGTCACGCGAAAATATTAAATTTGACATAGAAGTCAAAATGTTTTGCACAAATTGATTTGAAGATAATAGAATTGTCTTGATAGTATCCATATTTCTTCTTGGTCTCCACAGGTATCTGCTGCAATCCCCAGTCGCAGGGCATGTGTCATCCGTAATATTGTTTTCAAACTATAGTACTCGCTATTGTTCATTGATAGTCGCGGTCCATATCTCCAATGAAAACAAAGACTTTTTTCATTGAGATATCGAAAGGAATTTTCTTTCCTAAAATTAATATCACACAAATATCCCGTGGCATAAAATATATCATACACATTGGCATAAAAAATCCCAATAATCTTCCCGAAAATATAAAAAATACTTCTGACAATGACAAAAAAAATCATATTAAATTTTATTATAAACCGCCTCCTCAGCATATTTTTGAATGATGAATGTAATGGAGATTGGAATGGAATAGTATGTGTGAGTTATTAACTGTTGATGTGTGACTGTATAGTGTTGGTCATAGGTGGATGATAAAGTTAATCATAGTGTAAGCAACTCCCTCGCCACACACAGGATGGTATTTATTGGTGAGGTTTAAAAGATCTACTCCGTTTATTTATGACGTGGTAAAATTGGAGCTTTAACTTTGTAGATATGTACTCGTATTTTAAAAGTTTCTTAACTAGATTAACCGACCAAAATTTAATTAAAGAGTAAAAAATGGTAATATATATTAATTTGTATAGAAATAACCACGTAACTTTGTTTTTCCATTGAATATTTGTCATCACTTCACGGCTGCATAGATATTGTTCTGTCCCCAAACCCGCTCGGCTTCTCCGAATTAAATTTTCCTTTCATAACTTGGCTTTATTGAAATCTCAAAGTTTTCATGACCCACTTTCCGCGGACTTGGTCACAATCTGGAAATGTTAGTGTAGTTAAATGAATCCCCGAGCAAACAGCAGTGGGAGAATATTCCTCGTCGTTAAATTATCATATGTTTTTGACAAAACAAAGAAATTACTTCAATTCCCTTTGAATAAAAAAATGCTACCAATGTTTCCATGTGTTTGGCTTAAATAATGTATATTTCCTTATAAATTGTTGTGAACGGCATTTTTTTTTAATCAATTTGCGCTTTTAGACTGACGATGTATATGTTGAAATAAAAAGTCAGCCAGGAGAAAGAAAGCCGTTGAAGGAGTAGAAGAAGATCGTAAAATTTCAACAGACACTAAGGTAAAACTCAAAAAAACTACTCGAGCGTGTATGGCAAGTTATTGACAGCTTAAGCAATTTTAAGCTCTACTGAAGAGAATCCAGTACAGAAAAATAATCTTATTAAGGGTACGCTCTAAGAGTGAACTTGGTCACAAAAGGGCTCAAATTTAACAATTATCCATTTCATCACCACCATCACAATAAGTGTGAACGTAAAAATATGTAATATATATAAAAAAAATACTAATTTCTGTTCCTTCTTCAAGCCCAAAAGGGATATGGCATGAAAGTATGTACGTTTTCGTTGCACATTTTTCAATGTCCTTTTTTTAGAATATTGTCCAATTCACTTTGGTGTTATAGGTAAGTATTTTGGGATTTTATGTACAAATCGGTTTTATCTCGGAATGTGAACATTTGAATTTAAGTGCAATGAGCAGAATCTGTATAAATCTAAATGCGATATTTTTTGAAAAATGCTTCACGGTAATTGTAATAATACCAATGAGACATTTTGAAGTCACAAAGCAGCTACGAAAAAAATATTATTACTATAACTGTATAAAATGTAACAGAATCAACTTCAAGAGTATTGAAAACTATTATTAAAGTTTATAAATAACCATAAAAATGTATTCGAATAAATTGGCACAAGCGATAAATTCCAAAATGGATTCGCGTACAACTCGTGGACTACGGACATCAATCCGCACAAATCCAATTTCCTCAGCATTGCTTTGTATGGCCATCAACACAAACTTTATGAAGATAGTAAAGCGAATAATAGAGTCAACATCCACCAAAAACCATATCTCATTTTATTGAGCGTTAATTCTGATAAAAATGTGTTGTATTCTCACAATATCATATAACATAAAAACAATAATTAACCCAAGGCACGTAGACATTACTGGATCAACATATCGTGATATTCATTTGAATATTGTCGCTTTGGTTTGGCTAGATCGAATATTGAATGATTAAATTCGATTCATGAGTTTGTTACATATTGTCGGGACTATATTTAAAATGGGCGCAACCTTACATGACAAATTCGATATTTAAGCATATCATTCTGTCGCAAATCGTTAATAGCATTTTGCTATTTCTGGGATATTTAATTTGTCAAGTTGAAACTCCTCCCAATATATATATGCATCTGTACACCACTTAATTTTTTTTTCGACTGCGTGAAAATTGTATTTCCAGTTGAAATATCAATTCCATATTTTTACCAAACATGCACATTGGTTATTTGATGATAATTACCAAAAAACTTTTTTTTTTTAAATATATGTGATAGAAACCCAACCATGTATAAAAGTAAGCTTGAATAATATTATCATGATTCACCGGAAAGTAAAATAAAATTGTTAAGTTCAAATATGTACAAAAAGCGTTTTAAAAATGTCTGTAATTCAAAAAATATCATTCTCTAGTATCGTCTATCATATATAGTACTATATGCGGATCAAGCATCCAATTCATCGATGATGAGTGTAGACCTAGTTCGCAGTGTTGTCAAGTGTAAGACTTTTAGTGACTTTTTACAACTGGAATTATAGAAGATAAATACGACATACAAAAAAAAATTCTACTGAAATTGGGCCAATTTAAATTTTTCAAACGTAGAATTGTGTAACTTAAATTCTGCAATATGACATATTTTTTGTCGAAAAGCTATATTCGTATGACCCATTTCTAATTTGGACTAGTCATTCATATTAAATTCGTTTATTATTTTCATGGAAACATTTTTTATTCGAGTATTTCGCGAAAATTTTGTCTTTTAATCATGTATAATTCATTTTCTTAACAAACTCACGTAAAAAAGAGCAAAAGTAAATTCAATCTTAAACCTCGTTTATTTGTTCTTGATAATGTTACGGATAAATAAATGTTTCTTTTATGTTGGCTACACTCGTTCGCAGTGTACATCACGAGTGCGCGTAATTCAAATTTGCTTATTTTTTAATGAATATTCGGAAACAGTTCTAAAAAATCCATGGCATTCTTTTTTTTTAAATAGTGACTGTTTATATATTCAGTTATTGAAATATGTAGCGAATAAATCAATGATTATACAATCGATATTCGTAACAAAATAAAGCTATTTTTTATTTACAAAACAGGTTATATATTTGAAAATCAAATCTCAAATACTTGATATCTCAACAAATCATTGAGGGTTTTGCTTTCGTCTTTTTTTTTTCACATTTTTTTATCAGACGTAGTTAACATATCCAAAAAGATGCGGTTAATATCCGCCAAACAATTTGTTTTTACAATAATAGAAATACACTAATTTTACTGTATCTAAGATTATCAAATATCAGTCTGAAGTCATAAAATATGTTTGGTATGTTGAGTACACCAACGTCTAATCACAAAAAAATACAATATAATATGATATTTTTATGATGAAACATTTCGCAGATTAACAAAATTCTAGCGAGACCATTCTTTGGTCATTTATTACGTTCTCATTGCATTTTTCATATTCCATGAATTTATTTATGAAGACAGTTTTTCCTTCGCAATTTAAAAATTCTTGCAGTTTTAATTTTGTTTCCTATTTAGCTTAACCTTGAAGCATCTCGGTGAGGATATGTATAGATACTTAACAAATACAATATTCTTTGTTTTAAATTACAATACATTTACTACTACAATTTTAAGGTCAATTGCATGCCTAGAGAATACATGTATTTTTACTATAACTTATACAATATAATGTACATAATACATTATCCTTAAACGTCGATGAGAGAATTTATTCTTAAAAATGCGTTTTAACCCTTCGTATTTTGTTATTATTTTGTTGTCTTGATATAAAAACGATTCCTTTTTTTATTACACCGCCCGTCTTCGAATTTCGTCAACAAACAAGGCGTTTCTATTTTGATTGTTAATTACATTATCATCCCCACAAATAAGTGCTTGCTGTGACGTGGGTAAACGAACCTTTTTTTTCTCTCCTGATTGTCCACCGATACTTACTCGTATTCCTGTTTCCTGCCCCTTCGGTCGCTTTTCTCCCGATAGAAGCTCCGCACTCTTGATCCAGTTCATTATGTCGGCCAAAATGTGGGACTAAGAGCTTGGCTAGAAAGTAAAATGGGTGGATGTCTTGCCGAAATTGAGGGACTATTTTTGGAAAGGGTGCAGCTATTTATAGTAACCTTAGACCCAAGAAATAAAAGCCGTTTTATTTTTGCTACTACGTAATTGTGCTGGATTATTTTGGCATTTCATTGCCTGAAGTATTAATAGAAAATCTAATGGATCTTTCATAAATAAAATTTTATTTGCGAATTATAAACATACAGGAAAGTAAGAGAAATATTTTAAGGCATGCCAAATATATAAGAAACACTAATGCTAACCTCGGTAATTAATGTCTTAATTGAGGCCTTAAACTTGTTTTTCTTTTCAAATCTTTCGCTTCATTTTTAATATTTTTATCGACTATTTGTTATCAAATTACACAGTTGACACAAAAAAAATAAAGTTATAAATACTATATATTTTCCTAGAAAATAGACCTAAAAATTAATGAATTAAAAATAAATCACGACTTCAATGATCGCAGCGTGTACGTGGATATGGCAACAAATAACGTCAATTCACGAATAAAGAATGTATCAGAGCAATACAACACATTTTTTTCTAATTTCGCCGAACAAATAATCGTACGTTTTCACACCCAAAAAATATCTGTACATTTCAAACTCATATTACACAAAAAAATATTTAAAAATCCATAACGCAATAATACAAAATAAAAATATTCTATTCAATTTATCTTATTCACATTTTTTTCTATCGCAGTTTATCTTATTGAAATTTATCTTACTCTATTTTCCATAAGATCATGAACAATGTGTAACATGTTTAGTTTAACTAACTCGCCTGAGGATGACACCGCATGTGTTGAAATATAAATAATTATATACTTAAAACGTGAAAAAACAATTCATAATTTTTTATCATTACTTATGGATTTCCACTAAGCGACGTCTAGACCATTTAAACAAATGTCTCTATCAATTCTTTTATTTTAGAAATTGACAGTCAACATTACTTCAGATTGTCAACAGAATCTCATTCCACGGTCTAAAATACCGAATGATTTGGTTTGACCTGGCATTGTACCAAAAATTGAACTCGATCGCAAAGTTGAATAAATCCTTTGTATTCCAAACAACACACAACGTTACGGAACATCTCATTTTAAAGCAGACTCCATACAAGTAGTTTTACATTCATTTATCAAGTCTTTATCTCTACAATAAGTTTTTCTTCTTTCTTTACCTAAACTTTCATTAGGCAAACTGTTCTATGTGATCAATGTTAAACTCAATTATGTACGAGTACTTTGAAAATTAGTGAATTAATTTATTTGTTATTTAATTGCGATCTTCAGTTTATCTTTTCATTCCAAGTATTTCTAATTGCAAATGTGGTTTTGTAGTATTTTAGGTGTAAGACCTCCGTGACTTAGTTAGTAAGACGCCTGTCTCCCAACCCAGAGGCTGAAGGATCGAATCCCGTGGAACCCAGATTTAAAAAAATCCAGTCTTGTCTTCACTTTAAACGTCTTTCTGGATAGTTGGAAGAGGCATCAAGCCCGTCAGGTTGTACTTTTTACAATGAAAGTGTAATGCATGTCAATATAATATAGCTTACAATATTGTTAATGCACCTGAAATATAGAACATGGATGTATTTTTTAATAAGAAATTAACAATTGCCAGTGATATTTGAAAACATAAAAATATGTCAAATATTTTAATCTCAAATACAGAAACAAAAATCTTTTGATTATTTCTTTTTGACGAACAGTGTACTAGGTTAGTCAAAAAGTTTTGAAAGCGGAAATGAAAATACATTTTTTTGGGGGGAAATCACTTTTATTGCTCAGTATAGTCTCCCATAAGATCAATACACTTGGTTCAACGATCTTCCAACTTTGTTGTCCCATCACGGAAGTGACTTTCTGGAAGGCCTGTAAAATACTCCTCTACGGCGGCTATAACCTCTTCGTTTGATGAAAAATGCTTTCCACGAACGAATTTTTTGAGGTGTGAGAACAGCCAGAAGTCAGAGGGAGCTAAATCTGGCGAATAGGATGGATGCTGCAACGATTCGTACCCCAATTCACTGATTTTCGCGATGGTTTTTTGAGCTGTGTGAGCAGGTGCATTGTCTTGATGAAAAATGATTTTTTTCTTCTGCCAACCGGGTCTTTTTTCATCCAACTGGTCCAAAAGGTCACAATAATAATCAAAGTTGATTGTCTTACCAGTTTGGAGATAATCTATCAATAAAATTCCTTTTGCATCCCAAAAAACTGACGCTGACACCTTCTTGGCCGATTTCTGGACACGAACTCGCTTCGGAGCCAAAGTGCCTGGTTCACACCACTCCTTAGCCTCTTGTTTTGATTCAGGATCATGGTGGTAGACCCAAGTCTCATCCATAGTGATGAATCGACGCAGAAAATCCTTTTTATCCTTTCGAAATTGCTCCAAATGTTGCTCAGAAAGTCGCATTCGAACGTGTTTTTGTTGCATTGTTAGCAAATGCGGCACCCATTGTGCACACAGTTTTTTGAAACCCAAAACTTCAGCCAAAATATGCCATGTTGTTCCATGTAAGATGCCTATGGTGTCAGCTATCACATCCACAGTCGATCGATGATCTTCCAAAACCATATCTTGTATTTTCGCTATGATTTATGGTGTTGATGCACTTTTTGGACGTCCTGAGCGTGGATCGTCTTCAACGCTTGTACGGCCACGCTTAAACTCCAAAACCCATCGGTGATCGGTTGGAAATGAAGGAGAAGACTTCTTCAATACTTTCACCATCTTTGCATGGATCTCAGTAGCCGATAAACCTTCCAAAACAAAGAATTTAATCACTGCACAATATTCGGATTTTTCCATTGTTAAAATATACACTGACACGTCAATTTCAAATGGCTTGTAAACAAAGAATGAATTGACAGATCGAAATGAAATTTTGAGTACGTTCTTATGAAAGATGAAATATTAAAATGGCGTAGAAATTTTGGTTTTCTACTGCTCCATAGATGTCGCTTTCAAAACTTTTTGACTAACCTAGTATTTTGTAAACTTACTTCAGCTTATATTTCAATGCGGCAAAGGAAATAAATTTGAATTTTTCGTCTTAATTTTCTGTGGTTAACGTCGCACCAGTTAACTAACTGTGACGTGAATCCTATATCTTGAACTCGGCTCTTCTATCTGCTCCCGTCTGGCATCCAGCCAAGGCTGTGGAAGGGACCAGATGGCCACAATATTCAATAGAAACTCTGCTTATCAGACTCTCGAAGCGATCTGTGAATCTTCTCGACTCTTTACTATTTACTGAAAACTCGTTTCAATTTTACCATATTTGTGACGTCAATGACCAGAGTCGACGATCGCTAAAAAAGTACGTTTCTGGTGTTCTATGCCACGTAATCCAAACTCGCACTAAACTACATTGATCCCTTCATTTACGCGGGTAATTTATTTCAGGAAAACATCTCGTAAATTAATACTGTGTTAATGCAGCCATTGAGTGCTATTCTTATTTGATCAAAACAACCTAAGTTGTTTTTTTTAATTAGACATTTTAATGAGAGCAATACGATTTTATTTATCGAAAAAATTACAGAATTTACAATTTGCTGTACCTATTCATTCAAAATAACTCTCGGTAGATGCGTCTTTCATTGTTACTGTTGTCACTCTTACAGTTGTAGCTGTTTCAACTGTCGATTTCGATGACATCAAGAATGTCTCTAGAGGCTGCTGCTTCCCTGTTATTTTCCGATCCTCTAGTTCTTGACAGAATAAACCGCGTTCAAGTTAATTCGTGTAAATTGAAATCGCGTAAATGTACGGACTCCTGTTTTCTTCTTGAATAAAAACAAAGATTTTCCATTTTCCGATACCTTTTCTAGGGTATAAGGATATCTATGAAACAATGGTGAACACGCTTATTTTACACTCGTTGCAATAGCAAGAAGCAATATTTAAATTTATTTTTTCGTTGTATTTTGTGTGTACTTTGAGAGGCAACTCTGATTACTTCTTACTTTTTAATCAATGCTTTAGAAGTAAAGCACTTCCGTGGTTATTAAACAATGTTACCATTTTTTTTAGTATTAGAAGACAATTCTAATTCCCATAGTAAAAAAAATACGTTGAAACACGTGTAACATAAATTAAAAAAACCGTTGTGAACGTAAATTAATTTCGTGAATCAAAATTGTTTTCAGTGCCTTATTCACGAACTGGGCTACTAAGAGCGTCACATCTCGCACACAGAAAGACGAACGAATTTTCTGATATTTATACATATATTCCATATATCGGTAGATAAATTAAGGATTGAGCTCCTTTGTAGGCATCGTTAAGCAAGTTCACTGAGAAGCATGAGTAACCATTGTTAATATACGAGTACATATTTAGACTTTAAATATTTATTTTTATGTTTTGTACTTTACATGTTATTTAATGAAGTAGGGTTAAACCTGTATCAAATTTATTATAAAATAAATAAATAAAATGGTATTGTCTTAAGAATCGAAGCGACTTACTATTAAACTAAAAATACGGAATGATATCACATTTTTAAGATACTTCTTAATTATAACACATTTTTCATAATTTCCATATATTCTTCATATAACATAATAGCGTTGGATGGGAAACGGATTTTTATTTTTCGTAAAGTGATGATTGCATATCTCAGTAATTACAGTCATAGCACAGCAGTAATTAGTCATCTCTTCTCAGCGCATTATCATTTCCAGTACAGAACTAAACCTCTGGAAAAAAACATTCATTTTGTTTAATGGGAATCCTTTGCTTTCCAGCAAGTCTCCGACGAGTCTCTACTCCATAATCTCTCCACAACGACATTCATTAACTTCTCTCGTTTTATACCCTACCCCACCGCGGTCCGTGTTATGTATATTCCGAGGAATTAACTGTAGGGGATAACGGTGGCACGGAATTTTCATTACGTATTTTATCTAAAAAGTTATCTATCACTCAAATTTCTTATCTTAATTTAAAATTATGTGGCCTGACAATGAATATTGCGAATCCCAAAGTTATGATGGTAGAAAAGTCTATAAGGAAAAATAAATACAATATATCATAATGTAGGTGAGAAATTAATGATGAAAGCAAGTTGAAAAATGTTGCTACTTAAGACGTATTTTTTTCAGATGGTGGAAGAATGACAGAGGATATCGAACGGTGTATAGCAATAGGAAACAAAGTCAATGGGGCACTAAAACATTCTCGAGCAGGACAATATCTTGATCTGCTAAGATAATAGTCCACAACAGTACTTTAGTACCGACTTTGATTTATGGGAGTGAAGCGTGGACGTTAAATGACTGGAAAGAGCGGAAAGGCATACATGAGGGACAATGTATGACAGAATAGAGAATGAAAATATTTGGGATTAATGTGTACTTAAGGCTAACGTGTTAAATTATATGAGCACTGTGAAATGATTTGGACACGTGGAACACATAAATGAAAGACTAACAAAACGAAAAATTATAGTACGAGTGCATAACACATCGATCAAGCCAAATATTTTTCCCTGGAGCATCTTTTTGAGGTCTGTGAACAGCCAATAGTCGCTGGGGGCCAAATATGGAGAATACGGTGGGTGCGGAAGCAATTCGAAGTTCAACTCATGCAATTTGGCCATCGTTACCATCGACTTGTGACACGGTGCATTGTCGTGATGAAAGAGAATTTTTTTCTTCTTCGTATGGGGCCGTTTTTTTTTCCAATTTCTGCCTTCACGCTCTGCCTTAACGCTCCAATAACGCTATGTAATATTCGCTATTGATGGTTTTTCCCTTTTCAAGGTAATCGATGAATATTATACCATGCGCATCCCAAAATACGGAGGCTATAACCTTCCCGGCCGACTGTTGAGTTTTTGGTCGCTTTGGACGACTTTCACCGGCTGCTCTCCACTCAGCTGACTACCAATTTGATTTCGGAGTATAGTGGTGGATCCAAGTTTCATCCATTGTCACAGACCGATGCAAAAACCTTTTTCGTAAACAGTGCCAAACAGCGCTCTGAATCATCGATGCGTTGTTGTTTCTGTTCCATTGTGAGCAAACGCGGCACCCATTTCGAAAAAAGCTTTTTCATGGCCAAATGTTCATGCAAAATGGTGTAAACACTACCAAATGATATATTCAGGATGTCAGCTATCTCACGCAGTTTTACTTTGCGATTTTCCATCATGATTTTGTGTTTTTTTTATGTTTTCTTGTGGAACAGCCTCATTTGGACGACCAGAGCGGTCAGCATCATTTATTTTGTGTTTGTACGACCGCGTTTGAAATCAGCATACCACCGACAAATGGTTCTTTTTGACGGAGCAGAGCCCGGATAACACTTTTCAAGCCATCGCTGAGTTTGGACGGTATTTTTTCTCGTTAAAAAGCAATATTTTATCAACACACGAAATTCGGTTTTTTCCATTGTTTTGAAAATAGCAAAAGTAGCGTCACTAAAACCACTGTAACTCAATGACACAATATCGGAATGTCATGAAAGTTTGACACGTAACTTCTAAAGGTTGGTACTAACTGAGAATGGTATGGATTTGTTATTAGAGGCGCCATCTGTTGGTTAGTCCCGGGACTTATTGATCGATGTGTTATATGAGTGGAAGGCGTGGTAGAGGAAAACCAAGGAACATACGATTGAATCAAGTGAATGATAGTTTGAAAGATGGAAATGCTAGAAGTCAAAATATCGTAGTAGTTGTATGAAGTGTGTGGATATGGAAGAAGCGAAATATGCATCTCAAGATAGGAAAGTCGGACGCTCTGTCCTCACTGCCTACTCCAACAGGGAAACGGCGTGATGGTGTGCATATTAATTTATTTTAACTTTCGTGATTTTTTTGCATTTGGTGAGATAATGTTTTTCTACATTTTAATAAATAAATGTATCCATGGCCGAGCGAAGAAAAAAAACCACATTCAGTTGAATTTTTTAAATATATCAAATGGAGGAACAATGACAATATTCTAATAATCCTTATTCGATCATATATTCTTTGAATGCTCACTAAATGTCACGTATCCCACCTTTGAATGTCCACTAAATGTCACGTATTCCACATTTTTAGAAAGATATACTTTATACGAATAACTCAATGCCTACCTATATGAGAACGCACATTGCAAAGATGTCTATCTTCGTTTACAGTGTTAAGATAGTTTATAGTTTGTAATGATGAATATGAATTAAGGATATAACATTATTAATCTTGTTCTATAAACGTGATATTATTTCCAATGTTGATAGCGAGACAACTGTAACTGTGGTTCTAGTACATATTCTGTATTCTCAATTAATGTAATAAACTCATCATTGCTCACTGACTGGGAACACCCAAATTTGAGTAAATGCCCTAAAAAAATATCCAAGTTATAAATATTTTTTACATGTTAGGATACTGAAACATTTTGAATAATAAATAATTTCATGCAATAAAACGATATCATAAACAAATAAGTAAAAAATATGACTCATACTTTTTATGATCTCTGCATAAAATTTTGGAAAAATGAAAGAATCATGAAAAGCGTTTCTGATTAACCGATGATGATTTGAAATGCAAATAATTATATATTATACTAAAAACGTGAAAAGTCAATTGTTTCATTTTTATTTCATTACTTATGGATTTCCACAAAGTGACGTCTAGACCATTTAAACAAATGTCTCTTCATTCTTTTATTTTAGAAATTGACAGTCAACATTTTTTCAGATTGTCAACAGAATCTTATACCACAGCCTAAAAGATTGAATGATTTGGTTTGACCTGGCATTGTGCCATAAATTTATCTCGACCGCAAAGTTGAATAAATCCTTTGTATTCCAAACAACACACAACGTTACGGAACCTTTGTATTCCAAACAACACACAACGTTTTACATTCATTTATCAAGTCTTTATCTCTACAATAAGTTTTTCTTCTTCCTTTGCCTAAACTTTCATTAGGGAAACTGTTCTGTGTGATCAATGCTAAACACAATTTAATTGATGTCATGTTACTTTAACTGGGTGGTCTATTTACCCATCGTTTATCTAATGTTACTGTTTTTTTTATTGTAATTAACGTTGACAAACTCCTTTAGATTCATGTTTAAAAAATGCTCTTACACAAGAAACAAAAATGCTCTTAACAGACAAGAAACAAATGTGCACTTAACACAAGAAAGATAAATGCTCTTAACAAACAAGAAACAAAATATCCCTAACGAATTATACTCGTATATTATTTACTCGTACTTGCCATGCGATGGGCCTTAGACTGGCAGTTGACATGGCGTTACGTGAAATAATTTATTATTCGCATTCGTAAGGAATAATTTTCCTCAGTCTTAATGCTTTCAGTTTGCCGCAGTGATGAGTCATCTAACGTTGCTTCCTGAAATGAAATTTGAATAAAGCTGAGGTTCTTTGCCGTATAATACCTTAGTAGTTGTCTTACATTTTGCGGGGGGTGGGGGGGGGGGGGGGTGCATCACAAATATGTACTGTGAAATATCGTAAGACGTAGTGTGTTGATTCAATATCATTTGTATAATTAAAATTTTAGAAACAGTAAAAAAATCAATAACTAATTTCGATGTTGACCAAACAAAGATATTTAAATAAGTTGATATTTTTCAATAGCAGTTCTTTAAGGGCAAATTCCATCGTGTATATGGATATATTCTTGATTATGTATTTCTTCTATTAAAATACTATTATTTCATAAAAAAAAATTAAATGTTATATAAAAGTTAAGGAATGAAATCAATTCGACCTAGGTCTTGCCTAGTGAATCGATTACTATAAACGGGTGAAATAATGCATATGTTATGTAATTGCGATCTTCAGTTTATCTTTTCATTCCAAATATTTCTAATTGCAAATGTGGTTTTGTAGTATATTAGTTGTAGGACCTCCGTGACTTAGTTGGTAAGACTCCTGTCTCCCAAGCCAGAGGTTGAAGGTTCAAATCCCGCTGGAACCCAGATTAAAAAAATATATATTCCAGTCTTGTTTTCACTTTAAAATTCTTTAACTTTTTTTGGATAGTTGGAAGAGGCATTAACTGATGATGATTTTTTAATGTATTATGAGCTACTGAAAAAAATGCATTTAAATAATATAATTGCTTTCCATGTTGCAACATTTCTCTTATATTTTATCATATAATTTATAGTTAAGGCATTTAAGAGCTATAGATATATGTCTGTCAAGTGTCGTTTGTGGACTGGCCACTGCGTGGTGGCTAGTCAGCTATTCAGAATAAGTATTGTGATGAATCCCGGCTGCGAATGTGGTCTGGATGATGAAAGTATAAACAGTATGTTTTTCAGTTGTCCTCCGTCCAATTAATGTTGCGTTTCTTCTTTCTTCGTGGAACTTTTCCACTTATAGATCGATTGTTAATTTTTTAAGCTCAATCAGCGGAAACTTGAAATTGTCTAGAATTGTCATTTAAAAAAATTGTTTTATTATATTGACTCATGTAATTGCATAATATTTGTTTAGTCAAACACTGTAATTTCTTGAATCTTGTTTGTGCTCCCCTGATGATGAGATGAAAACCTTGAAACTGGCAGGGCTATAGCGTTATACAAAGTGTAATAAATAGTGTTTGACTAAAAAAAATCCAAAAAAAGTTATCATGGATGGTTTGGTTTATAATTCTGAAAAAACCCAAATTTTTATTAAAACTTCTTTAATACCAAATAATTTCAGCCTTTTTTAATGTTATGTTTATTTTGTGTACTCGAGAGACTAATATTTTCTTCTTTCTTTTCAGGTAAGCCATTTATTCATAAATACAGATAACATTGAACACGTAAGTACCACTCGTTTTATTGTATCCTCTTTTTTTATCAACACAATCTAAAAATATTATTTTCTTTTTAAAACATTTTTCCCCCTTATATCGTGCTGTATATTTTTGCGAAAGTACTGATTAAATCATTTTGAATTGATCTTTGCCTCTATCGTCATGAATGTATGATGCCTCTGTCGAATCAAATTACCCGACGCGATACACCCTTTAGAAACTACGACAGTTTGCCTTATCGAGAATGGATGATAATTAGTGTAATGGTTCTGAAGGAGAGAAGCAACCATCTGCATGGCCGGCCGAGATTATGTTCCACCTAAATGTTATTTAATCATCCGAGGTGGGCAATCGATACACCTAAAATGATTTCACGGCGATATTAACTCTTCAGCATCGTCTGTTGATAAGATAACATAATCCAGACCACGGCCGTTCAGTTTGTTTAGTTGATAAGTAGATAAGATCCAGTAGCTACCGGTATTGCAACGTTTTTATTTTATTTGTAAAACATTGAAAATCTTTCGTATTTCTTTCAACAAGTGAAACAACGCGATTTTACCTTATGGTGGGAGATTCCTATTTCTTTAACCAACAGCCTCTTGGAGTATTTTAAAATTAAATAGTCAAAAACCCCTGGTATAACATTGGATATTAATTTTACTTTTACAATTTTTTTGCAGTTGACGAATGACGTTAACATGAGATATGTATATATGGTCTTGCTTAAAAAAATGTATTAACTGACACATTGAATAAATACTAAAATGATCCCCTTGAAAGCCCTTAAGCCCTCTTCGTAATATTTATGTACACCTCAACGACCCTTAAAATTTTAAATCACCCCCGCGAGACGCGATATTGCCCACGTTGGGAATCGCTGATCTAACTGGAAAACGATTAAGCTAAATCAGATAAGGTTTCATAATCCAGTTAACTTGGTCGACACCCAGAAAAAATGCTCTAACTAAAAACCTTTAAAAATAAAATAAAATGTTCAAATAAATAAGGCAATTGTGCCAACCCAACGAAAATATTGAAGAAGACATCGTAATCAACAAGTGTCTGATAAAACAATGTTTTAGCAAACGTTTTGAATAGTGTTGAAGTTGAACGACTTTAGAGTTTCATTGTTCAGGAAACACCAAGAACAGCCCGTTCTTAAGAAAACATCGCCCATGTTAGTACAGTGTTGCGGAGTCTCCAAAAACATCAACAAGAAGACGTGCTCAATAATGAAATATTTCTCCAAGCTCTCTTCGACGAAAAAAAGCTTTTCCCTTACAACGTCCAGTTAGTGCAAAAATTATTGCCCGGAGACCATAATCAGCGTACGGAGTACACTAATGCCATTCTGGATCTTGCAAGATACGAGTAAATTGTCATTTTTTGTAAAAAAAAAAATAGATAATCAGTGATGAGGCACATATTCGCCTTAGTCATCAAATCAATAAACAAAATTAACGATTTTAAGGAAGTGAAATTACACAAATCATTCATGAAACCTATTTATATGGTGCGCTATTTATGCCCAAATGTGATCTTGGACCATCGACCTTATTTTTTTTAATGAAATTAACCAACAACTATTACTAGTGAAAATTATCGACAAATTATTTAAGACTTTTTAATGCCGCAAATTAAAGAACATATTCTGGAGAACATGTGGATTCAACAAGATGACGCAACACCGCATACAAACCAAATCGTTGTATTAATTTCCACACTATGTACACATATTATAGATACTTGTCATGTATCAGGTCTGTAAATATGAAACCGGATTTTTTTTATAAAAAAATACACATTTATTGTATGAAAATGGTAAAAAATATTTTATTCAAAGTATTGCCCATCGCTAGCTACACATTTTTCCCTCTTTCTGGCTGGCTTCTCAAAGAGATTCTCGCTGGATTTCCTCGCTTCCAGGTCTTAATATCAGCAACTTTTTGGTTCATTTCGCCATCACTGCTGTCATCTTCATCATCTCGTTTCGTTTCAACTTCTACCTGTGGAGCCTCTTCTGGCTCAGTTTTCACTTCAATGTCAGTCAAAAGTTCCATTTGATTAGAAACTTTCTCGGTAGTAATTTGAGTATCACTTAAATGAAAAATAATGTTAATTCTTGAACATTTTCAAAAGAAACATTGAAGCAATGCAATCAAATAAGAGTATTAAAAAACACTATTTTTTTGGTGGTTGGCATGATGAAATGTAAAGAGAAAGATCTGAGAATGAATGTTGCAAAATTCAAAGTCATGGTGAGAAAAGTGTGAAAGGAAAAGTAAATGCGATATATGGGTGAGTAATGAAAGATTAGAGCAAGCTGAAGAATTCTGCTATTTACATAGTATTTTCTCAGATGATGGAAGAGTTATGGTAAATAAATAAAAAAAGTTTTATTTTGGTACATTGACCAAATCCTATTCCCCATCCCCTACTTCTGAACTTTTAAACTATCGAATTTCGATTTGGTTGCGTACATTTACGCATTCAATACACTACATAGTCAATGTAGCTTTCCGACTTTTACTTATAATTTCATTAAATCAACGGCGGTTGGTTTAATATTGTATTAACATATAGTGGCTATACAAAGCTATCCATCCATTTTAATGGCATTTTCAACATTTCGACCGATAGGTTCTTGATTCATTGCCTCACAAATGAATGTAAGTATCCAATAAAGACCCTACCCACCAAAAATATTTTTCTGGTTTATTTGAAATATCGAAAACGCATAGATCAATCCTGTATATGCAAAAATATCAAGCCCATTATTAAATGGGCATTTTATGGGGAAATTACGGCTCTAATTGTTTGTTGCTTACAAGCCCATACAAAGTGACAATATACATACATATACACCACCGCAGAATGCTCGTATTCGTCTCTCTCAAAACATCATTCATAAGTTCACATTCATCCCTAATCACTTCATTGTATTCTCAGTGCACCTATTTCTATAGCATGTCACCTCCTTTCAGTTCTTTTCCACGTTTAACTCGCATACATCAAAGTTGTGGAGTATTAAAATACTGTTGTACAATTTCCATCTTACCAGATTTTGATAGTATCCGGTTCGAGTTTACCATGTTATGTATATGTATGTTATATTGAAGTGATCGGTGATTTCGTTGTTTATCGCTATACGCCGTTTGATGTCCTTCGTTAATTCTTCCATAATCTGAGAACATACTACCTAAATAGCAGAATTCCTCAACTAACATATAATTTTTCATCCATATATCGCATTTTAAAAGGCGAGCTATTTTCTGCATTAGCTCAGAACAGGTAAAATATGTGTTGGCTCCTTTTTGCATAATTACGTCTAAATAACCCCACAAAAATATGCTTCATGGTTTTAAATCGGATGGATGGCCTTGGTTGCCAGTGCAGTGCATAAAATTGTCTTTTTTTAATAGTAAAAATTTCTTGATGAAGTTGGCAATACTCTGCTACACAACAACTATCAACAAAATAGTAACAGATGGAATGAAAAGTAGCGGTATCTTCCAATAGACGACCTCCATGACCTAGTTGATAAGACGCATGTCTTCAAACCTGGGGGTTGAGGCTTCGATTTCTACAATATTTAAAGACAGATATTTTAATAAGTATTCCAGTCTGGTTTTTACTTAAAACTTCTTTAACATCTTTCTAGTCGGCTGGAATAGGTTGCCACATGACAATAAACTCTCCAGACTGTACTGTATACAGCGAACGAGTAATTTAGTACAATGAGATGATGATGACATTTACTCCACAATTATTTCGCTTTCCGGTCATTGACTATATACCATATATCTGGTCGCAATAGTATTTTGGAAACTATACGATAGAATCGATTCGTTGAAAAAGTCGATGACTTCACGTCAACGAATGATTTTCGAAGAAACGGTGTAGAATTTCATTTAACAGCAAGTTATTGACGTCACGAAATAATTAAGCTCCTCGGAGTTCCGCCCTGAACCGGCTGTCGGTGGATTTTTGCGTGATGCCCGCCATTGCCGGTTATTTCTGTACCTCCGTAACCGGGGCATTTTAACCCTGAAAAAAGTATCTGTGACCTCATATTTTAATACCGATCTGATCGATTATTGATGTATTGTATACTGACTTTGAGGAATTTATTCTGGAAAGTATATTAAATTATTTGGCATTTCAACTCAAAAGTTCATTAATACCAGTTTTCCTGATATTTCATCCATAATTTAACATTGAAAGGGAAATTGTTATTTCAATATTTTTTTATAAAACAATAAATGTGTCTCGGAATACTCCTGAAGATGAGTCGCATATAACTTGAAACTAGCATGGTTTAAATATACTCGTATATTTTTTTCAAGTGGATTAAACAATGTTTCATTTTTTTATTATTTTTTAATATACGAGTACATGAATTTCCAGTGTTGACGTTAAAACTTTGGAACTATTAATAAATATGTTGAAAATCGACCAATTCGTAAAAAAATATTGTTTCTAAATCTCGATTTAGGCCTTATGGTGCATATTTCTGTAATCAAGATTGAACCTATGACTGTCGAAAATGAGTTATTTTTTTCATTCGTTCATATGGTACCCCTCAACATATCCGAATTAGCTATGCAAACCTATTAAAAAGTGAGGCCGGAAGAAATAGTTGTATTCAGGCCCATAAATCGATCCTTTGGGTTTAGAACCACTAAATAAAGTTCGGAGTTGGTCATCGCTTGTAAATAGGCAGCATCACTTGCGCACATTTAGCGTGCGCGAGTATTCTAACTATCAAGGTTTGCTATCTATCTGAAATGTATGCTTTGTTCAGATCTTCCGTGTCTTCCTCGTAAAGACTTCTTACCCTTAGGAATTATATTAAAATTTTGCTGGCAATACAAAATGAATTAAGACCTGTGAGACTCGCGAGTTTTTTTTTATTAAAATTATTTTAAAAAATATGTTTTTAGAAATGATAACCAACATAGAAAGTGTGTGTTAATGTATAAAAATTAGAAACGCAAATAAATGTTTTATCCGATTTATTTGAGTCAATTTATAAGAATTATATCACACAGTACTCTTGATGAGTACATCCTTGATTTAACTGGAAAACGTTTCGATTCCCAGTAAATTTTAACTTGCTTCGCTTTCAAACTTTTAACAACGCTCTTAGAGGTACACTTGACACTTAGCGTTATTAATTCACATACATATTTATTTCAAGAATTTGTACGGACTTTATGACTCATGTTTCAAATACGTGTACCTATATAACTATAAATATTTTTAACAATGAGTTGCATTTGCTAGCACAACCCAATAATGCAACGACCCGAATAATTAATTTTATTGCACGAGATATTTTTCACGATTTATTAATCAACAGAAACACAATGGAAATTGATCTTGAAAACTTTTATAAGTGTTAACACTGTTTTTCCACTTAGAGGTATATTAAAGTTATTGTCATTATTAATTCAACATTTACAAATTCTCAAATGTTTTTAGCAGAAACATTGTGAAAATTTATACAGAAATCTATTGATGTATACACTGTTGCACTTCGAGATATATTGAAATTAGCATTATTAATTAAATATTTAATAATTAATTTTTTTCGGCAGAAACATGATGGAAATTGACCTTGAAAAGTATTATTTCTCTAAGCACTGTTTTTCCCTACTTAGTGGGTATATTGAAACGATTGTCATTATTAAACATTTAATTATTCCTGAATGTTTTTTGGGAGAAACAATGGAAATTGATATTTCATACTTCATGCCATTTTAGACAGGAAAAGCAGAGAGGATAGAGCGCCCGACTTTCCTGTCTCACACACATCTCGTTTACACCCATACACCTTCTCATGCAACTTCTAAGATTTCTCTGGCTGTCAACGTTTCCTTCTTTCAGAAGATTATTCTCACATTCCTTGGTCTTCCTCTCACACGCCTAGTATCTTTATTAATTCGTACCACATGCCAAACCATCTCATATATTATTAGTGTGTACCCGGTTTTTCCACTTAGAGGGAATTTGAAATTATTGGCATTACTAAATAAACATTTAATAACACTTAAAAATTCAGCAGAAACATTAAGAAAATTGATGTTGAAAACAATTCGTAGTGTTGTCACTGTTTTTCCACTTAAAGTTTATATTAAAATGATCCAGGACATTATTTTCAATATACTCTTGTGAGAAAAACTGTTATTATTTATAATATAGTAATAATTTAATAATGATTATGTTCCTACTTAAACATTTCGAATAAATTCTTCCTTTTTATTCCGGATAAAGTTATTAAATCAGTTTTCGCTCCAGTAGCAGTCCATATTTAATTTAACTTACTTTTGAAAGAGAAACTTTTGCACAACAATGCGCCAACTCGGACTGTATAGAATAGAAATTTAAGGCAGTAGTCAAAACATTTTGCACAATAAAGAGGAAGCATTTTAATTAAATTATCATAGAAATAGTCTTCATCATGTCGCTGAAACAATATATTTCTCCTATCTTTCATCAGCGTATTATCAATCCACAGTATTACTTCCTCCTCATACTTTCAAATGCAATCCTTAAGTCCTCATACTTTCAAATGCAATCCACCGAAAATCTCTTAGGATTTCTTCTATGCACCTTTTATGGTCTCAGCCCGGTAAGAAAATTTCACATATTTTTGGGATTTTGGTTTTAGTATAATTGCCATTTAATCATTCCTTTCTTTAGAAATAAAAGTCTGGGTGTTTGGACGAAAATCGTTTTTAAATATTGCTGCATTTTAGAAGAATCATCGTCACCATCACGACATGTCTCTATTGGAGTAGACAAGGTGATGATAATACCTAATAATTACTGATATAAATGGTTTTTTATTACGCTTTCGTTGTATATATTACAACCCGGTGGGTATATTGTCACGTGGCAATATCTTCCAACCAACCAGAAAGAAACAAGCCTCAAGTGAAAACTATGCTGGGACCCTTTTAAAAAAGAACGGGTACCAACATGAATCGATCCCGCAACCCTTGAGTTGATAGAGTAGCGTCTTATCAACTAGGCCACGGAGGCCGTCTATTGGAAGATGTCTCAACGTTTCACTCCGTCTGTTACTATTTTGTTGATAGTTGTTGTGTAGCAGGATAGTGCCAAATTTATCAAGAAATTTTGACTATTTAAAAAAAATTGGCACTGCACTGGCAACCAAAGCCATTCATCCATCAAGTCTTCGATGATGAAGTAATAAACACAAAAATATTGTTGAAGTTACAAAAACATGTATTCTTTCCCAAAACTTAAGACTAAAAACATTGTGAGATCGAAATCAAGGGTAACTGCTTGAGTTACCGATGGGCCATCCAGACTGACGCAGAAAGACTGTATGTGGTACTCGTACCTTCCGCTGCCGCCGCGATGCTTGCAACGTGATTGGATGAAGTCGGTTTCTTTTTGGTATTTCCATTCTAATCCATCTTTATCATCAGCATCAATTTATTTATGTTAGACTTCTAAACAGAACATATGGTACTTAGTTTTGAAACGTATTTTTGCTTAGTAAAATATATTTTTTTCTTTTGAAATTATAAAACAGTCTATTTTTGTTTTCAATATTAATGTTATAGATTTATTGTATAGAGCGGTGCTTATCAAACTTTCTATTTTCATCTACATTTTTTTTCCAATCCATCTCAGGCCAATATATTCATGAAATCAATTTAAAATATTTTTTAAGCAAAGAGAACGGACTTCAAGTACATGTTTTATGTTGAATTAGTGAGAAAACTACAATTACAAAAAATAAAATTACATAACAAACCATTATATGCATTTCAAATGCTCCCAACGTGATCCAGTAACAAACTGATCCCAGACCAGAGCTGGTCTGGGAACTAAACTTTTCCCTACAATATCAATTGAAGGATCTTGTATTTTTGTACTCGCATTATATTTTCAAAGTTCTCGAAACTTTCTCCTTCTGATGGTGCATTAATGATTCTCTATCTTTATTCACCTGTTTCGAGGTGTCATCATTTCGGATTTTGTCAAATCAGGAGGCTATCAGCATTCTTCGACAACACCACATTATAAAAGCCTCTAGTTCTTCCCTTTGCGTTAGGGAAAAGGTTTAAATCACCGGAAAAAAAAAACAAATAGTTTTGTTCCTTCTCTCACGAATTACAAATTTGGGTAAACAATGTCTGAAAAAATACGCTTAACTATTAAATTTCATAATATACATTCATCACATTTGGAATTAAGTCAACAACGAAAATTTTGCCCTAACGATATAATATATGCAAGAAATACGAAACTACTTTCAGGACATCATATTACAAAAGCTATCGTGGATTAGCCTTTTCAGTGCAAAGCTTCGAACATTAGCATAAACGCACATTGTTTGATGACGTCCGAGCATCCGACAAATTGATTATAATTTGATAGTTTCCGCAGTATCCGCGTGAATTATGTAGAGTAAAGGGCACTCCGCAGCATGGCATGCAAGCGGCCGGCAGCAGTGGCGCGGCGCGGCGCGCCTTAGTTAAACATGCCGGATGAATGAACTTTTACTCTAATTAGATCGCCGCACCGCACCGCGCACTGTGCTTCCACTCCTATACATTTCTACCCTACTTCGTATAATTAAGGCTTTTACGAATAAATAATATCCCTTTAATAGATTTAACATACGATCACATGGAACAGTATTTCATTTGCAGTTTCCTTTTAATTTATTTCTGTGAATGTATCGGCATGTTTTCGTGTCTGCAAATCAGTTCAAGATCCTTTGTAAAATGAATTTTTCCAATTACTCTTGAAATTCGTTAAGGATAGTAGATATCTGACAATCTTTTAGTGGTTCATTCTACAAATGAAAATGTGTACAACAAAGTTTGATGTGTTCAAAAATAAAGAAATTGAAGAACTCCCGTGCTACGAAAGAAAATTGATTTTTTCTACAGAATATGAAATAAAATAAGCATCATTAAGTACGCAAAATATGGTTGACAGAACATAAAAAATTCACTGTTCTCTTATTTAAAGCTATTCTAAACTCGGACGCGAAGTCATATATTTTGAGATTAAATATGCATCGGATAAAAATATCTGGTGAAATCGGATAAAAGTATAAGTTGGAAGATTATTTAAAGTAGAATAAAAACACGTCTTCCTTTAAAATTCATCGCGGTGCTTCGGCATGACACACACCCCTGACTATTTGTCATTTCATGCACTTTTTATTATACGTGTATTCTATTACAAATACTCGTATATACACTATTGTTTATTTTCCATCATGATACATTCCTTTAACGTATTTTATAAATGTAACAACGACCTCCTTGGCTTAGTTGGTAAGACACTTGTCTTCCGACCTAAAAATAGCGGGTTTGATTCTCGTTGGTATCCATTTTTTTTTCTAATAGTATTCCAATCTGGTGTTCACTTAAGGCAACTTAAACATATTTCTGGTTGGTTGGAAGAGGTTGTATTGTATGCAACGAAATAGTAATACAATCCAATAAATAAAATACCCTATTCTTCTGAATCATTATGAAGCAAAAAAAAACAAGTCTTATAAAATTTTAATATTACAAAGTTTTTCTTAGGTTCGTTTAACAACTTTATTTCCTTATTTCCATAACAAAATAACATAAGACCGTTTCCTTGGCTCCATGAAGCTATTCCTAATTTTTTTCAGTACATTAATCCCGACACTTTCAGAAGCGTCTTTTTTTATTTTCAGCGCTCCGCTGAACAAAACTGCTGTCTGGACTTTGTAGAATATAGAATGTAACGCCCTTTCACTGGAGTGTAATGTTATCATACATAATGAAATAGCTCTTTTAAATTTTGTATCGTAACATTTTATATATATAGTACTTTTAATATTTACAATATAAACCGTTTCAAAGTTCATCACTCCCAAAAAATTGTTCACGTTGTTTCATATTCAACAATTTAACTATTCTGAGATTGAATTTCTTATTCGACGATTTTTGATTATAAGTTTTAATACTATTTTTTGTTTATTTATAATTAATATGAAACCGTTTTATTTCTTTTTTTTTTTTACAATAGACCACCAACAAAACTAGAATGTTTGGTGCCACCAAATTAAAATCACTTTTGCAATTATATATGTCAATTTAATAAAACAAATTTAAAAACTTGCCAATTCTAGACAATTTCGACTAAAGAAGCTTAAAAAAATTAACAATGATCTAGAAGGGGAAAAGTTCCTCGAAGAAAGAAGAAACACAACGTGCATTGGACGCGACAAAGATATGGATTTTAGTAAATCAAATCTGTCTCGCAAAAGACAATCGAAAAATACATGGTCTATAGTTTGATCATCCAAACCACACTCAAAACCTGGATTCTTTACAATACACATTAAGTAAAGGTGACTATAGTTCGGAAATTCTAGGATGAGTCCTGTGACAGCTCACAAATTTGTCCCAATACAACCTTGTAGCGATGTTCAGTAATTTTAATTATTTTATCAACTTTAATATAAGCCTCAATTCTAATAAATAGCAAGTTATTTAGGTAAATACAATGCATAAGGTTGTATTGGGGCAAATTTGTGAGCTGTCACAGGACTCATCCTAGAATTTCCGAACTATAGCCACCCCGCAGTAGCCCGTTAGCAAACAACGCATGATATACACTTTCATCTTGCGCATTCTTATTATAGTAAACCATGGTTTCAAAGGGATAGATTGTTGGATTGATTTATATGTAGAGCCCTTATTTATACCAGTTATATTCCAATTCAACGCCCATCGGTGTCAAGTATCATGTTTAATTTTATTTAAAAGATCAGTTACTTACTAACTGAAAAATCAGAAACGAGATTTTAGGGTAATCTTCCGGGATATTGAATACACCGTTGAAGATCAGATTAAAATCTCTCTATTCTTGTTTATGCGATTATTCAATTGATAAGAGAGCATGATTACACTCTGATTAGACTGTTGTTTTTTATTTTTCGTTTCTGACTTCAACTATCTATAGTATGATATCAGTGCTCGCATCAGCTTCGATTGTTATTTTTTCGGGCTTCTCTGAATATACGCTTGCATTATTATTCTTAAATTGATAATGAAATTAATTGAAGGTTTCTTTTATTGCAGGTAAGATAATTAGTTCATTTACAACAAGCTACCATCAGATTGCATGCGCCGAAGAATAACATAGTGGACTCAGAAATTTGGATAATGTAGCTGGGATGGGGTGGGATTGAAGGTTTGATGTGTCATTTAACTTTTTTAATACAATTATAATATATTTATTCTAGCAAGTGTGCAATGCAACACAAGCCACAACAAATACATAACGAATAAAAAATTCCGAGTTAAGCAAATAACACATCGATCAATAAGCCCCGGGACTAACCAACAGATGGCGCCTCTAATAACAATTCCATACCATCCTCAGTTAGTACCAACCTTCTAAAAGTTACGTGTCTAACTTTCATGACATTCCCACATTGTGTCATTTAATTACGGTGGTTTTAGGGACGCTACTTTTGCTATTTTCAAAACAATGGAAAAAACCGAATTTCGTGTGTTGATAAAACATTGCTTTTTAATGGGAAAAATACCGTTCAAACTCAGCGATGGCTTGAAAAGTGTTATCCGGGCTCTGCTCCGTCGAAAACAACCATTTGTCGGTGGTATGCTGATTTCAAACGCGGTCGTACAGACACAAATGATGCTGAACGCTCTGGTCGTCCAAATAAGGCTGTTACACCAGAAAACATAAAAAAAACTCAAAATCGTGATGCAAAATCGCAATGTAAAGTTGCGTGAAATAGCTGACATCCTGAAGATATAATTTGGTAGTGTTGACACTATTTTGCATGAACATTTGGTTGAAAACCATCAATAGCAAATATTACGAGGCATATCCAGAAAGTAAGTGTACTGAATTTTTGTAGGTTACAATTTTTTTTATTTAAACAAAAAAAATACGTGGTTACCGTAGTACATATGTGAGCTATTTTTCGATATAGTCGCCATTCCTCTCAATGCAGGTGGTGAAGCGGGGTATCAACTTTTTGATGCCTTCCTCGAAGTAGTTTCCCGCCAACCCCTCTGTCCACTTCTCCACCTCTTCCTTTACCTCCTCTTCCTTTACCTCATCGTCAGTTGAAAACCTTTTTCCACCCATGTGCAGCTTCAGGGAGGTAAAGAGATAGTAATCTGAAGGTGCTAGGTCAGGGGAATGCGCGGGATGGTTCAGGACATCCCATTTAAACGAGGCGAGCAGTTCCGTCTGTCATTGTCGTGCAGCAGGCAGAATCCCTTTGTCAGCATGCCTCTCCTCTTGTTCTGAATCGCCCTCCGCAATTTTTTTAGGGTCTCACAGTATCAGAGTCGATGGTCTCCCCTTGAGGCATATATTCAATTAAAATTATGCCTTGACAGTCCCAAAACACGGATGCCATGATTTTCTTGACTGAAATTGTGGTTTTGAACTTTTTGGCGGAGGGTGATGAGGTGTGACGCCATTGTTGAGACTGCCTTTTGGTTTCAGGCGTGTAGTGTGCAACCCAAGTTTCATCTCCAGTAACGATGGAGCGGAGAAATTCATCTCCATGGAGTTTGCAGCGCCTCAAAAACTCTTGCCCGGCCTCCACTCGATTCAACTTGGCGGGAGATTCGATTGACATTTTTCACGAAACGTGTTGTCGCGTCGACACTTCTCAACGTACTGAACTCGAACTGGTCTCGTTGCGGAGGGGAAGGGTCAGGCTACACGGAAGTGTAGCCAACATGTCGAAAATAAAATCCATCCGGTCGTGAGAGCCTCAGTACACTTACTTTCTAGGTTGCATTTCTCACCTTCAATAAACATTTTCTACACCTTAATATATTTATAAAAGTCACACACATTTCCCCACTCATTTACTTATCTACATATACTATATTCATTCTTATAATTTATTCACAATTCATTTTTTCATTTTTTTTTTTTTTTTTTTTTTTTTTTTTTTCACCCATTCAATATAAAACAGTGTGTGACGACACAAATTTATGTATATTTGTATTTAATATTATGTATATATCATCATATTTTTATATGTATTTAATCGTTTATAATTTCTCATAATCATTCATAAAATCAAAACAATTACCACAAACCTATCCTTTCCCGATTCCCAAAAAGATCCAAAAATTTCCAATAAATATCTTAACAGTCAGAACTTATCCGATGAAGGAGTAAGGTGTCCTACCATCGGACCGAAACTCCGAACAAGCTATCCATCACTTGACGTATTCTCCAGATTTGGCCCCCAGCAACTATTGGCTGTTCCCAGGCCTCAAAAAGATGCTCCAGGGAAAGAGATTTGTCTCCAATGAAGAAGTGATTGCCGAAACTAACGCCTATTTTGAAACCAAAGATAAATCGTTCCAAACGGCTGGCATAGAAAAGTTAGGAAAGCGTTGGAATGAATGTATCGCTCTTGAAGGAGACTATGTTAATGAATAAAGAAGAGTTTTGACAAACAAATTTTGGTTTAGTAGTTAGTCCCGGGACTTATTGATCGATGTGTTACATAATATTTAAATAAATATGTACCAATTAAACAAGAAAAACAATTTAATTTTTTTAAAGTTTAAAATACAAATTAAACAAATATTCTATTCAGACTTCACTTCTTGTAAAAAAAAAAACAGTTATATATTTGCTAGTTGCATTCTCCAGTGGCGTACCATAAATTGTTGACTTGTAATAACTAATTAATGAGTTATGAGTTCGTATTTTACGCTCATGTATTTTCCATATGTGTTGCCTCAGAAGTGACTCACAATCAACCTTGTGCAAATATCTCTAAAATTAATATTCATATAACATTTGTTGCCCATGTTACGTTGTATTCAAATGTGTTTAACTTTTATTTCTTTATACTTTTATGTGCCTATTAACACGATTTAAAAACACTATTATCGAAAGAGTCCGATAGTAAAACTCTTATTGAAAAACGTATTTCGCCAATTTTGATGGCTCCATTTTTAAGAAAAGAACCTCAATATCCTTAAAAAGGTCGGTTAGGAATACAAACTTTGTTTATCGTAGAATTTAGAAGAAAAAATCGTTCTACTTTGTTGAGATCGTAATTTTTTATCATTTCTGAACGACGTTTCCATTTTTCTATCACACCATTACCCGACCATTCGCATTCAAACGCGTGGAGATTCCGAGTGAAACTTGGAAGAAAATTTCTTCGTATATTTATTCGTCCCGTTCAAAATTTATGCCTCTGTTCCCGAAATTCTGTAAATCGAGAAATTTTATGTGTTTTTTTTTTCATATTGTATATATAAAACAATATAAACACAAATTAAGCGAGTATTTTACCTGAATAAAGTTGCAGATAGTTTTCTTTTAAATTCTTTGATGGCGATGCCAAAAGCTATATTCTTTTTCCGTCCGATTTCAAATAGAACACAAACTTCGGAATTTTGATAAGATATTAGATTTGATAAGGGATTATAGTCTTACCCAAAATTTTATATTTCCAATTTTTAACATCTCATCACCTCTCAAATTATGCACCAAGCTTACACCACAAAAATGTTTTTCACAGATTAGGTGCGAACCTACCATTATTATCAGTAAATTAGCAAATCCGTACACAAAAATATTTTTTTAAATAGCAAATATTCCATCGTATTTCTAGCGAAGTTTGTCTACTCGTAAATCAAGAGCAGTGAAATTTAAAATACTGTTGTATAAAGTAACTTCGTTATGGATACAATCTAAAAGATTTAAGGACTTAAGATAAACCTTGCAGAATATGCAAAGTGTAAGCTCCTAAACGCATAGTGCTGAATTTCTACAACGTTCTTCCCCAACCCAATAGTGTTTGTTGCAGCGTGACCGTCGAAGTCAGTGGTAAACAACTCCAGGTATGTGATCTTCTGATTGGATCTTTTTAAAATAGACAAATCTTTGTGATAATAGTAAATATATTTTAATAGTGTACGAGAAGATAATATTGGAATCAAGTTTTCCACAAACAAACAGTAGAATATTAATTATGTATTAAAAAAATATACGACATTTAAGTATTATTTATATAGCCATAGCAACATTTACTAAACAAAAAGTAAAATCTTAACACAATTCAGAACACACGTATACGGTGCATGAAATCACCAATATCTAGTGCAACACTGAAAGAAAACTCAATTACCATCATCAACACAGGACTTGAATAGGAGAAAACTAAATCTCTCTGAAGGCACACGAAAATACAAAATGAATAAATTTACAAAAAAATTAAGATAAAAGTATAAATTAAATATTCAAATAAATTTACCAGTTAAGACACAAGATTGAGAAAATGGCAAAGAAGAACGGACCCTTCTGAACTCAACAATATCTACATTAAAATATGCATTAAACCAGACATGAGTGAATATTATTCGTATTTTTATTTAATTACGAGGGTCATCTAGAAAGTAAGGTTACAAGAGCTCCTGAGGCCGGTGGAACTTTTTTGTTTCGAAGTTGGCGCACCTGGCGTGTAGGGGGGATCCTAACGGTCAGTTTTTTTGGGGCCGCGTGTTTGTCGGCCATTTTGTTCACACGCAGTAAACTCTTCCGATGGAGAGGTCGTCGCGCGCTCCCGCCACAAAACGTCCGTGCGAGATCCGCGCAGTCATCCGTTTTTTGACTTTGCAGAACAATACCGCCGCGAATATCCATCGGAAGCTCGTGGAAGTTTATGGTAGTGATGTGATGAGTCGACAACATGTCACGAAGTGGGTTAGGTTGTTCAGAGAAGTCCGTACTGATACGACGGGGCAAGGCAGTGATTTCTGACGAACTTATACAAAAAATTAAAGAAAAAGTGCAAAATGACCGCCGTGTGACGCTTGACGACATTCACGAAGAATTTTCTGACATTTCTGACAAGTCTCCTTGGTAATATTGTGTCGGAAAAACTTGGTTACAAGAAGTTGTGTGCGCGATGGGTGCCCAGGCTCACACCGAAGCACCATCAAAATCGCGTGACCGCCGCGCGTGAATTTTTGGATCGTTTTGCACAGGAGGGAGAAGCTTTTCTGGGCTCTATCGTGACGGGGGATGAGACGTGGGTGTTTCACTACACCCCAACAATTTTCCAACGATCAGGAGGTCGAGGAAGCTGTGAAGAAGTGGCTGAAAGAGCTGGCGGCGGAGGTCTATGACACTGGCATATAAAATCTGGTGCCCCGACTACAGAAATGTATCGATCTCAACGGCGATTACGTTAAAAAATAGTTTAATATATTTATGAAGTATCCTGTGAATTTCAATTAAATACAATCATTTTTCGATCCTACATAAATCTTGTAACCTTACTGTCTGGATGACCCTCGTATATATAAGTTTTTTTAGTGGTTCAAACCATTACCTGATACTTTTGTATACTCCTTCGTTTGTAGGAGTCCACGGCCAATATTCAAGAAACTCGTTTGAACCTACTTATAAACATTCTGAGACAAACTAGAATATGTTGTACAATTTTTCAAGATTTACAAATTTTGACCATGACAATTAAATTTAAAGATACATTTTATTTCCATTTCGTCCATTTTTGCTTCATTAAATTTCATAATTTATTAGATACCTAATAATAAAATAAAAATGGCCCGTTCTTGAAGTATTGACGTACCCCTGCTGTGCATCATGCACGTGCTGTCGTCGCCTGACGTGACAAGACTCGAGATAGAGGGAACACTGATAAACCCGGCGGGGCCTGATGTGCATCAGAAAATTGATATATTTCCTGTATGGAGAGAATATACGAGTACATATCTATGTAGATTCCCAGGGAAATTTTGATTTGCAACTTTTGTTCAGAACAAAAGACCTTTTTATGATAGTTGGTTCCATTGAAAATTTGCTTTGTTTGCAGTTTTGTTACAAAAGCGTTCTTGACACTCTTGAGGTTTTTTTATTTCCAAAATACTTAGTTTTGAAAAATCTATTTTAGACTTTTCAGACAACAATGACGACAAAACTTAATCCTAGCGATAGTTATTCACTTGTACATAGAAAGTTTAGAAACTACAGTTTCTAATGAATTCAAGATATGATATTTATATTCTTATTTGATTAGCGTGGAATGAATTCGAATTTTGGTAGTGAGAGTTGACTATGTTTGTGCTACTAGAGCATGTTGTGTATACTCAATGAATGCATTCAACTCAACAGTGTGTTCACTGGCTTGGAATAAACAAGAATGCAAATGAAAATATTATTTATTCTCCAGGTCTTCCTTATCTATCAGACGGAGCAGTCAGATTATAGGACATTACCTCCGATGATTCTTGACCGACTACAAATTTACCGTTTCTGTTCAACTCATTCGCAACCACATTTTTAAATGTTCTTACAGCCAATATGTTTTTTCATCTATGTATCGTGTGCTTTCTCTTGACAAACGTCAGTGTTTTAAATAAGTAGTAGATTTTTTGTCAAATTACAAGCATACTATCAAGCAATTTCCTATCTCGACACACTTCGCCTGTTCCACGCCCACACCTTATCATACAACTTCTACGATTTCTTTAACTTTCTACATTTCCTTGTTTCAAAGTAGCATTCGGTTTATTTAACTACACATTCCTTTATATCTATCTACCACACATTCCACTCACATTGGCGCTACATATTTGTTTTGTTAGTCTTTCTTCATTCATTCGTTCTAAATGTCCAAACTATCTCACAGTGTTCTTCGTCTTATTCCGCATATCAGTCATTTAGTTCATATTCATCCCTAATAACTTTATTCCGTATACTGTCATAAATAGTTATCTCGTGTATTCTCAGTGCACGCATTTTTACGACACATTATTTGAAATCGATTTAGAGTTCGTTTTATATAAATAAATAAAAATCAAACTTCTTTTGATAAAAAATATTTTTTTCACAGTAGAACCACCAAGTTCGTTAGCATGCTATGAGACGAAGTGATCCCCTGCAGTTAACGTCTACGTGGAGATTGGAAAGTAATGAACTTGGAAGTGATGGAGAAATATTAAACTTTGTCTTGCGTCGAGGGGAGGAATTTATTAAGTCTCACGCGTGTATGAGCACATCGACAAACTGACGCCCGCCTTCTCATGTATCTCCAGCGAACTTTCTAATTCTCTTAATCAATTTATCACCCTAAGTCTGCAGCTAACGCTTTCGGCCAACTCGGGAAGAAACTTTTATGGAAATACCGGAAAACGAACGCTCGTTTTGTCCCGACAGCCGGAGGGAATGCCTTAACTGATTTGGAACTCTCTTTAAAAGAACTTAACCTAGATGAGAATATTCCGACTAATAGCTTAACATTTGTTATACAATACTATGGACTTGATGAACTGTTTGATATTATTTTTAAAAACATCTGCCTTTCAACATGAATCGAACCTGCATCCCCCAGGTTGGAAGACAGACGCTTATCAACTAGGACACAGAGGTCGTATACTTTTTTCTTAAAATCTGTTATTTTACAACATAAGTGTTGTCATAGTTACGGTTTGATTGATGTCATGTTTACGGTTTAGTGAAAGAAAAAATATAAATAATTGATTAAAATTAGTATTGTACCTTCAAATAAATATCATTCGACCTAATGGGTGTTTATCTTCCCGAGCCAGTGTTTGCACGTAGTCATTGTATGCCGCATTGACTCGAGGAAGAAATCATCAATTACTTTTTTGTTAAGAAAACAAGGACAAACTGCTGCCGAACGATCAAGAAACGTGTACGAAAAATGTCATCAAAATAATTATTTTAGTGATAAATATTGACCCTTTTATATTATTTATACAATGTTCTTATGTTTTTTAAACTATAATAAAGCTGTTTTTATTTTTCAACATTTGAACTTAGCAAGTCGATAATTTTTCACGGGTTACAGCTAGTCATGTTATGTTTTATTTAATTTGTTTAACTACTGTATCTTTTTTATTTTCATATTTCGGTATTGATTTATACAATGTACATTTTTTTTTAATATAATGCCGTTAAATATATTTTTTAAATGTACATTGTATAAATAATATAAATTTTACTATACCGTTCAAGGTGACGGAAACAGTTGTTTCAAATGTATAAAGATTGAAACACTCAAATGGCTGGGACACTCACATCGAATGGAGAAATTTTACTTTACAAATTGCATCTTAAAATTGTAAATCTAAAAGACAGCGATGGTTGTTACAAGAATATGTATACACTGGAAACATAAACTATAATGGCCTCTGTGGCCTAGTTGGTAAGACAATCATCTTCCAACCCTGAAATTGCGAGTTATAATAGATTCCTGTTGGTGCCCAAAGATTAAAAACGATTCCAACCTAGTTTTCTTTTAAGGATTCTTAAACATAAGTCTGATTAGTTGAAAGAGGTTTTCACATGGCAATAAACCTTTACCGGGTCGTATTACTTACTACGAAAGTTTAATACCTTTCACACATTCATTGCATTTGCAATTTTTTACATATTAAGTTCGATTTATGGATTATAACAAAACTGGATAAGAAAACTGTTTGCTATTTTTAAACCGCTAATTTTTATTGTAGTTATTTATGCAAGGTTATACAGGTATAACTAGGGCAATACTTCTGTAAAAAGTAATATATTTATATTATGCTTTTAAAACTATTATTCCTCGCGAATTCTAACATTGTTCAATATACGCTATTATTTGTTAATGGTATACGTCAATATTTTATATTAGACTCGATTATTTCAGATTTAAGGGGAAAATCTTTGAAATTTTTTATTTGACTTCAGCATAATCTAAGACCCATTATATGAGGAATTACAAGTATTAGGTGAAGGAGATCTTCATGAATAATATGGTTTAAGCGGTCCTCATCGAAGTCCACTGGTCGTCCGGAACGCTCCATGTCTTTCAGGTCAAAATTACCGTCTTTGAAACGCAAAAACCATCGACGAGCTGTTCTTTCATTCTTAGCATCTTCACCGTACACTTCGCAACTATCGCGAGCAGCTTTGGCAGCTTTATTCCCTCAATTGAACGCAAACAGGAGAAGGTGTCGAAAATGCTCACTTTCGTCTACTTGACATTACATTTTGAAGGCTTGTAATCAAATAAAATACTATATATAACGTAAAAGCAAACACAACATCTTATAGAGCAGAAAATTTTCTTTCGAATGACGTATAACCTCTACCACTTTGTTTTACTTTTGGTGTTCATTTTTAAATTGGAAAAAAACGGACACAACTTATGTTAACACCCAATAGAAAATAGTTTTATGGGATGAAAAATTATATAATTGTTATAAACCTCAATCAAGAAACGCACAACGTATGGAAAATTCTCAATTGATACGAAAACAATCATTTATGAATGTACTTCTTTCTTTTCATATTTTATTTATTATTAATATTTTATCAAAAAAAAATCTGCATATATAACCTTTATAGAATTGATAAAAATATCTTTAATTTTATAAGATACTAATATGACGTACACAATATATTCCAAATTTACAAAAAAAAAAGTTATTTGATCATATACTCGTACCTAACTGTTTCAGTATCGTGACGTACGTGTGACATATGTCGCTGTTTTAATTGAATTGTTTAGGCATATTTAACAAACAATATTTATCAATCGTTTCAGTAGGCTAGGCTAAGGCTAGCCGACTTACACCCACAATGTGTGTGGCAAATGAATGATTTAGATTATACATTAGATTAAATAATAAAAAACAACCGGAAAGATCGAAAAAAAATTGTTTGGTTTTCACTTCAACAATATTTATCATAAATCTATTGTTGATATATAAAGCACATACACTTAATTTTGGCATTTCTTTAAAAATTTTGATACCTTTGCACTATAAATTATTTTCATTCTTTGTCATTTTGGTTTTTGAAAAGCGAAAGTCACCGCAACTTCTCGTAGGTTATACACGTATCATATATAGTACCTTAATGTACATCATTCCTTTTCCGGTAAACTTTGGCAACAAATTATTTAGGTAATTTATAAATAATTATAGGTTTATTGATAGCAATATAGTTTGTACATATATGAACACATTGTAATTTGTTTTTCTACTTTTTGTAAACACTGTTTATTCTACTTTTTGTAACGGTATAACCCTACCGGTTTCAAGGCTTTCATCTCATCATCAGGGAAGCACAAACAAGGAGTCTTGTTTGTGCTCCCCTGTCTATATATGAATGGTTGAAGTAAAATAGGCACTAAGTACCAAAAAAAAAAACTAAGTATGCAGTTTCGTTCTATATGTCATATAGAATGAAACTGCATACTTAAGTTTTTTTTTGGTACTTAGTGTCTATTTTACTTTAACCATTCATATGTAAACACATTCTGAAATTGCGTATACCATATATCTCAACATAATAGCAAAGAAAATAATTTTAAAATATCAGCTATCAAACGTTTTGGGCTCATCTCATAACATCCCTCCGGTCGAGATAAACCCACACCTATAGAGGTCGAGCCCGGCCGCGAGAACATTAGAATTTTTTCAGCCCAAGATTAATAGATTAAAAAGAATATAGCCTATGACATTAAAAATTAAAGATTGTTTTACCTACACATATTATATTGTTTATACAGCACATTCTAAATTATAGTAGTTTTACTAAATTTTAAAATAGTTTTCATCGCTTTATTCTGTACAATTTGAAATTTTGTTATTGAATTTCGTTTCTTAGAAATATGATACTAGAACAATAATTTAGATTAGGTGTTATATATCAAGCGATGTTGATGTTATTATATAAAAACTTTCTCAAATCTTTGTAACCAAAACCGTGAGGAGTTAGGCTAGATTTATCAGTTTCTATATTTTATAATTTCTTTACAAATGATTCTGCTCTCCCAAAATGGATATAAATAAATACCGATAACAGCGTCCTTAGAACATTTCCAGGCGAGGATCCGTCTCATATAATCTAATAAGGGAACTCTCACTACATGGAGACGAGCGGGCGGGCTGGGAATCCCGACGACCATAAACTAACCATAATATACAGTTATACTTTTACGTATTGAATATTGTATTAATTATGTTCAAAAGTGAAGAGAAACGAAAAAACAAACAAAAACTTGCTTTTATAATTGAATACATAAAAAACTACATTATTATCCTCATCGACGGGGTTTCCCTCCGTTAAATTCGTTCATTTTTTTGCAACGTCATACATTGTGTGATTACTTGTCGTTTTGGAGATATTAATCAAAACAAGTAGGTCAACTTAAAATCAATCCGTTGTTTCTTCCATTTAATGATGAAACAACCCAACCGTATTTCATCAAAACAACTCGGGCTACTTAAAATCAATCCGTTATTTATTACATTCAATGATAAAATAACCCAACAGTATTTCATCGAAACAACTATAGTATGTCAATTTATAATCAATGTGATATGTCTAACATTCATTCGATAAAACAACCCAACCATATTTTATCAAAACAACTAAGTCAACTTATAATCAATCCAATGTTTCGTACATTAATTTAATAAAACAACCCAACCGTGTTCAATTTTACCAGATCTATACGAATCCTTATAGCCAGTTTATGTAGCCGCCGCCTATGTAACTCATTCCAACTTAAATAGCTGGGAACAGAATTTTGTGTTGAGGTGTATAAACTTGTCAGTTGAAATATGTTAATGAATTTGTAATTGGTTTGATCAAATACTGTTTATTCCACTTTATATAGCAGTATATCCCTACCGGTTTAAAACCTTGAAACCGGTGGGTTTATACTGTTACATAAAATGGAATAAACACTGTTTGACAAAACAAATTACAATGTATTTAAACCCCACAATTTTAATGCCTTAACTATAAATAATATATGTTAATGAAGTATATTTTATTTTTTATTTCTTGCACGACATACTGCTCTGAGCCTTGGCATGTTGTGTGCATTGGTTCTACGTACTCGTATGTACTTCTTTTTAACAGCAGATTGTATGAATCATGGTAATGTTTTGATATTTATGTATTTTATTGGAGAATCTTGTATTTCTATACTTACTCGCACTCATTTTATTATGTTGCGTAAAAATTATCGATATTCGAAATATAACTACTACTATAAATTAATAAATATAGCCATTGTGGAAAAACGCGCGAAAGGATAATCGTATTTCTTGAATTTACAAAATCTTTCTATGTCGAGTGTTTGACCTTTATCACGAATATAAAATTTCCTATCTCTAAAAATAGACGATCTCTGATCAGCGCGTTCCTTTACACAGTATGAATTTCGTAGATGGTCCCGATCTGCTTAAAAGATTACTTGATTAGGACGTGGGAAAGTTTCGATTCAACCCCCCAGGTACTGGCCTCGCTCCCTCTTCGAGTACACCGCCGCCCCGCCAAGGGCGCCTATTGATTTCGGGCGGATAGCATTGACCTATGCTCCCGGCCACACTCGAGACCGTTGCGTGATAACAGCCCCCCATCAACCAACTTATATTCTATCCACCCTCAATTCCTCTCACTGCCGGAATACCTCTCTCGACACTTAAAGATCCTCTTAACTTTCTGATGTATCTGAATACTTCTTATTTCTTCATCACTATCATACATATCAGTCTTTTGCATTGGTCTTTTCCTTATATTTCGTATCTCAAATATCGATTATAATCCACTTATTTTGTAAAGAATTGAACATGAAAAGTGTTGATCCGATTGGCCAAAATAACTCAGTATATTTAATAAAAATTAAGGCATCAATGGCTAAATGTTGAACAAGTATGCTTAGTTTTCAGGGGAACCAGTACTTTCAAACTGTTTTCCATATTTATTTATTGTTGATCTGGTGTCCAATAGATTCCTTTTAATTCGGACAGTGCTTAGGGGTGGCATTAATATATAACATAGGTTATTTTTTTTTATTAATGCTGTCAATTGTAAATTTATGGCACCCATTTTTTGTAGGAAAATCAAAATTAAGCGTTTGGATAGTTCTTTATCCTTTATTCATTTACTCAGTGACAGCTATTTCGCCATGCAATGGCCTTGTCAAACTGTTTGTCAAGGCCATTGTACACAATTGTCACTGAGTAAATAGATAATGTATATGGAACTTTCAAAATGTTTAATTTAAAATTACCTTACAAGATCTTTTTTTTTCTTTTTAACTTCGATTTTACTGTCGTGCAAATCAAGCGTTTGCCACAAGAATAAACACGCTAGGTTTTACGGTATACAGCGAAAGTGTACAAATCGAAAAACGATAATACAATACAAATCGAAAAACTATTCACTACCACGCATTAGTATTTCAATGTACAATTCCACAAAATTAAAACCGAAATCTTGAATTAGTTATATCTGAATTTCAGATATTGCGTTTTAAAGATTTTCCGATTTTTTTTTCTCAGTAGTTATCTTTTTCTGCATATTTTTTTCTATTTATTTTACACATGACAAGAAATATACATAATTTGCGACAAAACAACAGGTAATTTAATTTGGACACACCATTTTAATGAGTCTGGTTTGTTGCCTTTCATTTGTCTTTCAAGTTGCCTTTCATATTAAACAGTTTTTTTTTATATATTTGTACCATTAAAGAAAGAAGTATGTTAAGATGTAATAGTAAAAGTTATGTGAAAGATTTCTCATGCATGAAAAATTGACGGGAATCTACTTCTGTTATAATTATAATCTCGGGTACTTTGATTATATGGTAAGGTAAAAGTAATAAACCTATTTTTGCCAAGAAAAAAATAAATCCCAAGTTTTTTCTTTACACGGCAATATGAATACCCCTCTCTTTTTTTAACACTTCCAGGCGCCTACTTGGTAAGACGCTTGTCTTCCACCGAGGGATTCGGTTTCCGATGGTACCCAAAAATATATTATATATGTATTGTATATAAAATGATTCCAAGTCACGTTAATACATCGTCAACAATATTGTTACCTCTTGGCGTTCGGTAGTATTATCAAAATACACCACGAGCTACGTACTTTTTCCAGTGACTTTTAACCCTAAGGGTCGATTAACAGAGCTGAAAACAATATTGCCCGGCCACGCCCATGTATTACACTTTCGTTATATAGTGCTAACTAACGGACTTATTGCCACGTGACATTCCATCAGCCAAAAACATGTAAAATTGGGCTTTAGTAAAAAACACACTGGAATCCTTTTTGAAAAAATTGAGTTCCATTGGTAATCGAACCGGCAACCCCCATGTCGGAAGACAGGCTTCTTACCAACTAGTACACGGAGGTCGTTATATTGACATGACCGATATATTGAGGAGTACCGTACTAATGAATGAAATTCAGAAATTCAGGAAAATATGCCTTGACATGTCCAACGACGACTTCTTACCTTGATGTTTATTTATTCGCCACCCCAACAGCCAGCACGTGCCTCATGTCTTCCACTTACCACCCTCTGGATGCGTTGTCTTCGCCTCCAATAATGCTGCAGTCCGGCGAGGCACGCCACATCGAAGGTCTTCCTTCACTGACCTTGGTCTATATACTCGACTCTATTTGTAGTCCGTATTATCGAGGATACTCGTATAATGCCCTACTTCAGAGATGGAGGGATTTGGTTCACGTGCCAAAATAAAATAAATACTTTTGTTTTTTATTTCTCATACCATTTTATGACACCCATTAAAATATGTTTAAACGCTACGAAAAAATGTCTATTTTTTATTACACTTGCAGTGTATGTTACATGGTACAACCAAGTATTGCTAAGTGGATATATATTCCAACCAACCAGACAGATGTTAATGGGACATCAAGTTAATGAGGCGGGTTGGAAAACAGGACCAATCAACTAGGCCACCGAGGTCGCCCATATTAATTTTAATCAAACCTCTTTGAACTTATTTTATCTTATGTCATTATTTCATTGTAATCTCAAAGACAGCATCGCTGGTGGCATTAGTATGGTGCATTGTAGTGTTGTACTTCACTATTAACATCATGGTTTTCATATCTCACTTTCAGAGCTTATTCCACCTAAATTATTTAGTGGCGCTTGTAAATTGCCTTTTATTAATAAAAAAAACACTGCTCTCTCAATGATATTTTATTGCGAAAATCAAAACAATATATTTTTATTGTTATTACACTTTTATACTAAATACTAAACAGTAAAACGTAAAAACGACCGCCGTTGCCTAGTTGGTATAGCACCTGTCTTCCAACCCGGGAGTTACGGATTCGATTTCCGTTGGTACCCAGATTTTTCAAAAGTAGTTCCATTCTGGTTTTCACTTAAGTCTTGTTTAAACAGCTTTCTCGTTGATTGGAAGATGCTAATAAACTCACCAGGATGTAATGTATACAATGAAAGTGTTGTACAATATAATACAAAAAACAATCGAACGGTGTTATTTTGAATATTTTCCAAGCAACCAAGAAGATCCTTGAATGCTAAGATTACGAAAGAGTTGAATATTTTTGTTTGGTCACCATCGGAAATCGAACCGAGTGGAACATAAGCGTTCTTCCAATAGGATATGAAAACAATCATAAATGTACATTCAAAAATAAGTGAAGTATTTTTCATTTTTTAGGTTGGCAACATGTTTTTTTGTGATTTTAGGAGTCCAGTATTCAATGAATAAAAAATATTTTTCTATGTATCTTAATAACCATCAAACATGACATGTAAAAGTCAATTCGATTCCTAAGTTAGAGCGCCCTTGAAGCGAGTCTGCTCTCTAAACGGTGTTATATTAAATATAGTTTTATTAAACAAATTTTGGAACGCTTTATTCATTGCTGCCCAACTTTATTGTTTTTTCCTAACAAATTTTAACCAAAACATGCAGTGATTAATTTTGTTCAGCGGTAGTTCATTAATATCATAAATATTTATATTTATTCTCAACAAGAACATATTGAGATTGGGCCAAATAGACCGAATCAGACTAGGATTGTTTTACCTGTTAAAACTTTTAAAATTTACTTTAATAAATTACAATATGTTTTATGCTCGGTAACTTGCTCACGAATATTTTTTTAAGGTACGAAATAGAAATTTGAGGACGACCTCCGTGGCTTAATTGGTAAGACGCCTGTCTCCTAACCCGGAGATTGCGGTTTCGAATACCGCTGGAACCCTGATTTAAAAAAATCCATCTAGAAGATAATTTTGTCTTCGAACGAAATAAACTAGTCTTCTATTTAAGAATCATTAGAGTGGACAAGTAACTCACAGTTTTCTAAAGCAAGTTTAAAACACTACCGCACGTGGACAGGCAACAACACTCACACACGCTTAGCGCGTTCTGTTATCGAAGATCGTTCACTGTTATCGAAGACACTGTTATCGAAGACACTGTTATCGAAGATCGTTCCAATCCATTTTTATCTTCAAAGTGTTTACTCATTCAGATGTTGAATCATTCGAATAAGTCATTAACGTTTTAATTATATTGAAATGTTGAAAATAATTAAAAGCTTTCATTTACAAGATAATTTTTGCAAAATTAAATATTCAAGAGCATCCACAATTACGTAGCTATCCAAAAGTAAAACAATATTCTAATTTATGGTAATTTTATTATAATTTAATAAATTTGCATTTGGTGGCGTACAACAACGATCTATTTTATAAAAAATCTTAACTCATCTGCCAACCGACGTTCCATGTCGTATATTAAATTTTCCATTTTTATTTTATTCAAGTTAAATCTTTGAATTTTTTCACCATAAGCAATATTAATCAAAACCTTATGTGGAATGTTCAGATCTTAATCAATGCTTATGAGATTTTTGTGCAGAATTTGTATGCGAACAATTATTGTTTAATTGCATATTTTGAGACACCTTTTATTATATTTTAAAGTATTTTTATAATGTATTCATATTTCGCCTCCACATTTCATGATTGTTAGTTATGACATCTGACCTGAATAATCTCAGAGAGAAAAGAGAAAAAATCATGTTTAAAGTTGGACTTATGACTTCTAAACCTGATCCGAAAATCACATACAATTTTCTGAATATTTTGTTCATTTTTGCGGAGCACGCACTAATATTTATTTATTTCACCCACGGTCGATGGTGTCCTTTTTTTTCAATGACAGATTTTGAAATGTGATTGAATTAAAAAAAATCTTATGAATTGGCCATTTCCGTAATGATGGTTCTTCTTGAAATTAATGAATAAGTCATCTTGATGACTTGATGAGGGTAGGAAGGTTTATTTTTAAATGATATGACATCTTAAAAAAAACTTTTCTATCCTTCCATTCAACATATTTTGTTTCATGTTATTATTTTCGTTATATTTTTAATCTGTCAATAACAGTAGATTCGAATCCCGAGTAGAACGCCTCTACAGTCAGCTCTCGAAACGGCGTCTTATAAATTGTCCATTTAGAAAGATAAATGATTACATATAAAGCGGAAAAAAAATGTGCGATCACTGATATTGGAATGGGGAAATTCAGGGTCAAAGTGCGAGAAGAAATTGTGGTTGAAGAATTACATGAGTGGTTTAATTGAAATACCATTTTTTTGTTCAAAGCTACTGCTTCAAATACTGCGTCGAAATAGCTTTAATTATTATCGGTCACCACTGAAAAAAGAGGAACTTTAAAGAACAAAACGGTCGGTGCCGACTTTAAAATCATTTCAATTTTTTTAATGAAATCGAACAATTACAAAGAACCCAGTTTGTTTTAAAAACGGATTCCAGTCTGGTTTTCACTTAAGGCCTCTTAAACATATTTCTGGTTGGATAGAAGATATTGCCACATAGTATTAAACCCGCCAGGTTGTACTTGATACAACGAAATTGTAATACAATACAATGTACTCGTACTTCAAGCTGTCGTTAGTATAAATTGTATGAAATGTTGCTTCATGTCTGACGGGTATTAATTTTATAAAAAAATATGGACACTTTCAACGCATGTTCAGATATTATTTACTCTGGCCTATATTTCGATTTTGTTTTTCTTTATGTTACATTTAAAATTACTTTCGTTTATTTTATCCCTCGTTTCCCCTATCCTCACAGTTTTTCTCCAGAGCATATATTTCATTTCACAAGCTCATGAACAAGATATTTCGTTTCAGCTTTGCACATGACTCATGGTCGTCGAGGATCTTAAAAACCGGCTCCTATTTTCCTTCCATATCTGACTGTTCTCTTGATTAAAATCCATCTCTTCTATAGCGGTCAAACGAGGGGCAATAAATCCAAGTAATTCAAATAAAATGCTTGCGGTTGGAAGTTTTCAAGATTTTCAAAGGAACTCTTAAAGCCTTATTATTTTATAATTCAAAAAGCGTTGTTTCAGCGCCAAACAATGCAGATAAATAAGTCATTGTCATAATCGCAGAGTAACAGAGATGCCACATCGTTTTGAATTTAAGACAGAGCGATTCCCCTAATAAAGAAGAGTAATAGGACTATAATGAAAATAAAATATAGTTCTACATAGGCCATGCCCCTTTTTTAACACATAAATGGGCAGGCTGACGAATGTCCCTATTTCTTTCAATAAAAGTCCTTTACTCTTAATTTGCGGAACTGCACTGCTATGGGTTTCAGCGTAAGGTGGCATATCTGTAACTCTGTGTTCGTAATCCACGACCTCCATGTCCTAGTTGGTAAGACACTGATCTTCTATCCGGAGGTTTGAGGTTCCATTCCCGTTGGTACACAAAAAAGGGGACCTAATATTGTTCAATAGTTCGTCTGGTAATAATTATCGTACGCGCTAGATATGTGTAAGTACTGATGCCTCTCCACGCGCTGTAATATTTTGAACACGTACGATGGCGAACTGAGTTATTTGTTTTCTTCAGTTGCTTTTAACCCGAAGGCTTGATTACTGGAACCGAAGACAATATTATCTTCCAACTTTAATTAGAGTTATCAATTCGAATATGTTGAGGGATTCTATACGAATGAATTGATATGTTATTGGTATGTTACAAGCAATACTTTTTTTTTTTAAAACGTATGCTCTGAGGTCAAATGGTGATTATACAAACTTTATGAAACGGAAGATTCTGTGAACTTGAATAGTTTCATATACATTTTCTCTATTATTCCATAAACGCTATGATTCGAATAATCATTTATGACATAATTTATTCTAGCAGCCCGAGAGTTCAAGTTTCCAATACGTTGTTACCGGCGCCCATCCAATTCCAATTCAGTACCCAACTAATGTTTTCATTCGGTGGCCGACCTTAATTGAGATGCTACTAAAACTTAGATTAAATTGACATTAGATCCGACATTAAAATGTTTACTACGCACCACATTTCATCGGAAATAGTTCAGAAACTGTGTCACGCTCGCATTTTCGCACCGGCGCACGATGCGGCGTTCATGCCTAAAAATATTTTTATATTGAACTTATTAAATTTTTTCCCAATACCACAGATAAAAACTTATATATTACACGGTATAGAACGATCATAGAAATAATTTTTATAGAATGTTGGCTGAACTTATCTTTAGTTTTTAGTACGTAAGGATGAACTTTGTTAAAAGACTTTCATAGTCTAACCATACGTTCAGAATAATGAGCAAAATGTCCATTGTGAATCACGCAATTGATGAAAACGCAGATTTTTTACACTTTTTATTTACAACAATTGATCATTGTCAACCTCGAGGGCCAAGGATATCTCCCTGAACGCTGGAGGGTCTACGAGTGCACAAAAGCCCATTTCGAAAACGACAGCGAACTTAGCAAGTTGTCTCCGAATTCCATTATAACGGCAGCCAAATCAAGCGGTTAGCGACCCTGGCTGAGAGTGCAGGGGTGATGCTCTTTCTTTATATGAGACTGTCTGGCACAACTTTTATACTTTTTTTAAAACATTTTATGTGTTCGATGTTGGCTAGATCCATTTGACATGCGATTTCCTGGATTTAAATTTGGCTTTAGCCAGTACATTTTTTTATTTGTTCCACGATGGTGAATCTCAAAACGGGAACTGAACAAATTTTACTATATCATCCGTGTGACCACTCTCTTTTATGAATAAAAAAACAGACAGAAGTCATTCCTGAAAAACTACATAAGTCTGACGAACCACAAAACTTAAAAGGTTTCGAAATAAGCTGCAATACCTAATACAACCTCCATGGCCTAATTGGTTAGACGTCTGTCTCCCAACCCGAGGGCTGCGGGTTCGATTCCCGTTTTGAACCTCTTTTTTTTCAAAAGGAGTTTCAGTTTTCATTTAAGGCCTTTTTAATATTATTTCTCGGAATATGTGACATTGAAGGTTTTACGAATGTGAAGACCCCCGTAGTTTAACAGTTAAGATGCTTATCTTCTTGGACTATGCGGACGTCTGTTACTTGGATATTACAGAGGAACAGCTGGACAAATTACGGCGTCCTCAAAATGTTTGTCTAAGATTTATTTTTAACCTACGAAAGTACGATCATATAACTTCATACCAGAAGGCTTTGAACTGGTTGGACGTTAGAAACAGACGCCAAAGTCACATACTGTCTATTGTATTCTTAAATGTCCCGCCACCCCCTCGTATCTCGCCGAAAATTTTCAGTGTCTTTCCGATCATGGACTAGCGGCACGCTCAAACAGATATTGTTTATTGGCCTTTTCAGTTTACCGTTCTAATTTTTTTACGTCGTCCTTTAATGTCTATGCAGTGAGACTCTGGAATCAGTGCAGGAATCTATGCAGTGAGAATCTGGAACCAACGTTAGACTCGCTCCGTCCTTGGCATGCTTTAAGATGCGACTGAAAAAACTCTTAATTTCTAGTCAGTAATATAACGTCTTTCATTCCTGATTTTTTTTCCTTCTCCACCATCCCTTCCTTTTCCTTTGATTGATGATATGTTACTTTATATGAAAAAGAATGTTTGGGTGATTGTCCGTCTTTGTGGCCGGGCATATGCTCACGTATGTATTCATGGATTTCGTGGAGATAGAAAGTCATTTTAATGTTTTTTTGCGGCCATGTAACTGGCTTCATTTACTTTTGTCTGGTCGATTGGAAGAGATTGCCGCCTGACAATGAGCCCGCCTGATTGTATTTGCAATAAAAGTGTTAAATAAATATAATAAAGTTAACTTGTATTTAAATCAAGACTTGTTTAAATATTATACTATAAAACTCATTTTCCTATCATTCTGCAAGTTTCTCAGTTATAAAATTGCTGTTTTTATTTTTACATGAATTGCTTTGTCTACGAAGTTCAAAGATGGAAATGATGGCATATTCCGTATAACTATTTACATTTCATTGGTTGATTGCCTAAAAAAATTAAGATATTATTTTGAGGTCAGCATTGAAATTTGTTGAAACAAGTGGAAAGCGTGCTCTGCAAAAATGTACATTTTATTTGGAAAATAGCAAACGATTTTTGAATCGTCTAAAACAGTTTTTTATATCTATAAGCTTGAAAATAAAACAACAATATTATTTTGTTTGAACCCCTGTTATAAGACTTCGGCTATTGTGAAATGCGAACATAGACAACTTACGCTGGAATTGTTTTTGCTTCGAGAAGAACCTAAACCGAATTTCTCCCCAGGGCTGCGAGATTAAACGATTTGGGGCGGTATTCAAAATAATAAAGGTTCGTGTATTCTTAAAATTTTTACGAGGGCTTATCTCGAGAACAAAAGTTAATTTTCCCCGTTTTCGTCCTGTTTCTAAAAAGAAGTTTCGTTTGACCTTATCCCACGTTTTATGGTATAGGTCACAATATCCGAAGTACGCAATTTACCGCCTATAAATATTTCATGCCTAATCAAATATCTTATTTACTAATTAATATATTCGTAATGATTATTATAGTTACATGTATCTTTATTTCTCTGAAAATGTGAGAATTGAGGCTTTCGGAATATGACGACCTCCGTGACCTACATGGTAAGACGCTTGTTTTCCCAGATTGCGGGTTTAATTCTCATTGACACCTATTTTATTAGAAAATCTGTTTCCAATCCGGTTCTCACTCAAGACCTCTTTGACATATTTCTAGTTGGAAGAGATTGCCACATGGTAATAAACCCTTCAAACTGTACTGTATACAACCAAAGTAAAATACTATATACCAGCTTGATGAGGATTTTTTTATCCTCAGTACAATTTAAATGTACATATAGGTGTTAACATAAGTTAACATATAGGTGTTAACGTTGTGTCCGTTTTTTTCCAAATTTAAAAATGAGCACCAAAAGTAAAACAAAATGGTAAAGGTTATACGTCATTCGAAAGAAAATTTTCTGATCTACAAGATATTGCGTTTGCTTTTACGTTACATATATTATATTATTTGATTACAAGCCTTCAAAATGGAATGTCAAGTAGACGAAAATGAGCATTTTCGACACCTCCTTCTGTTCGCGTTCAATCGAGGGAATAAAGCTGCCAAAGATGCTCGCGATATTTGCGAAGTGTACGGTGAAGATGCTATGAATGAAAGGACAGCTCGTCGATGGTGTTTGCGTTTCAAAGACGGTAATTTCGACCTGAAAGACATGGAGCGTTCCGGACAACCAGTGGACTTCGATGAGGACCGCTTAAACAATATTATTCATGAATAGCCCCGAGGGCGCTGGTGCGCTGAGCACCAACGCACCTCGAGACGCTGAGCGAATATGAAATATCGCTGTCTCACGGTATGTCTCTGTCTACCCAATATGAATTTGCGTTTCCGTTCGGTGCGTATTGGAGATGGCTCCGGTAGTATTGGCAAACTTGGCCGGTCAATTTGAAAGGATTTTTTTTTAATTTTACGTTAATTCTTTTTGAATTTTCACTTAAATAAAAATACTCGTACTATTTGTCAGTTTTCTTATACTCGTACATATTTAATCTATACAAATATTTAACATTTTTGGAAGTCATGTTTGCGAATATATAATTTAATTATTGCGAATTATTTCTCCGGTTCAGCGCACCTCCAGACCAGCCGCCGCTGCACCTCATACAACTTCTTCGATTTCTCTGATTTTCTACGTTTGTTTTTTTTTTTCAGAATATCATTAACTTGATACTTCTTTGGTCTTCCTCTTGCACGCCTTCCACTCACATTTGTTATATACTCGTATATTTGTTTTGTTAGGCTTTCTTCATTCATTCGTCCCACGTGTCCAAACCATCTCAGCGTCCTCTTTAAGTAATCAAAGGCATGTGAAAATCCATACTATGCCTGTTAGTTACCCAATATGTGCAGTCTTATTATGCAAGAGTTGTGCTAATAATTAGTTATAACCACTTCACTATAGAACTAAACTTTTTTCCGAACTCGTACAAGGAACTCGTAGCATAACAAGCAAAGTTAGTTCCGATGTGCTAAAATACGAGCTGACAATCTTAAATAACGTAAGGCAATTAATTAATTATGTCAAAATTAGAAGATCAGGATATGAATTCAGAGCGTGAATGGTTCAGCTGGATTTTTTAGTATTTAGGGTGTAGCGGTTTTACCCGCTCGCTTTTCAGTACCACGAAACAATTTTCATATTTCGTTCAATAAATTTTGTTCATTTTTGCTACTGTTTTATTTATATTTCAATACACTTAAATACCATCACGCCATGTTTCTTCTGGGGTAGACAGAGAAGGCAGATCTCCACGCGCACAACCCTCATCTCGTCCACATCCATACATTTCGTTATACATGTTCTCTGTTTCTAATGCTTCTTACCTTTCTTTAAATTATTTGTTCCAACTATCTTCTTCCATTCTTTCCTTAGTCTACCTTTTCCTCGCTCTCCATTAATTTCAGACATATATATTTGTTTTGTAAGTCTTTCGCAACTCATTCTCTCCATGTGCCCAAAGCATTTTAAAATTCCTATGTCAATTATACTTATAACATTCATCTTAAACACTCAGATATCCTTTATCCGATTATCCTTGACTCTGTAATACATTGGTATACCAGAGATTTATCGTAAGGTACGCATTTTATATGTTCTTATCCCTATTTCAATGTTCAAATTTCGCATTCATACATCAAGGTAGACGCTAACAAACTTCTGTGCAGAATAATTTTTGAAGACCGATTGATTTATTGCCAAAACCGTGCAGTTACACAAAGCACCCTCAGCAAGGTGAATTGCCTAACCAAAATACAAAAATTAAATAAAACCTGCAGCAGTACACCTTTCAATATATGTGTATTGCTATTTCTCGAAAATATGCTACTTAAATAGCAAAATTACTCAACTAGGCCCAGTATCGATCTTTTAGATTACTCGTAACTAGCCCTATCACCTGAACTATACTCGTACTACCTCTCAAATGTCGCAAGACTGAAAACGTGAAAGCCTTTAATATTCTTTTATCTAGTGTTTCAAACTTACTACAATGAAATGCAAGTACTACTAGACTGGTTTCGGTCGCCTATCGGCGCATTAAATATATATGTATATAATTTTAAAATTCAAGACAGTTGGTTGCTCACCCCTGTTTCGGTTAATTATACAGTGGCGGAACAATCCAACCCTGACCCCCGAGTGGCTTACGTGAGCTTATCTCCAGCCCTAAACCCTGCCCTGTTACCTACTAACTGCTGCCCTCAGCCTGCTTCTTCAGGATTATTTTTATTTATTCAGTATCGATGCTAAACGTGGACCCTTCACCAACACCGCCCCCCCACTGTGAGGGATAATTGTACGTAATTGTGCAAAAACGTCTTAACCCACAAAACCCATTGGTTTGGTTTATTTGAAAGGAAAAACAATGCTGTATGTGTAAAGACCAAGGAAGTACATCGTAATAAGAAAGTTTCATACACTTTTCTCTCTATCTACCCCAACAGGGACATGGCGTGATGGTATCTATGTATGTGCAAAAATACCAAATCAAATGAGTAACATGGTTAAATTCCGTTTAAAAAAACTGTTCAATAAAAAGTTGCTGGAAGACATGTTAGTGAAGGTAAATTGTTGGTGGAGTCACCTTTCCCATTGGACAGATCATGTATAATTAAAGGCAATAGAGGAAAAAATACATGTGAGAGAGATAAGCTATCAAAATGTCTATGCCCATAAAATCCTCACAATCGAGATACACCCCGCAGAACCATATATAACCTCAACTTTATCGTTACTCTTCAGTATTTTTATTTTACGTGTCTAAACCTCACAGCAATTGTCTTTGTGGGCGCTCAATAATGTCCACAATCTTAGCATCATTCTTCAATATCTCTGCTCTGCTATCCAGCTATGAATTTCTATAATACCCAGAACACCTTTAATATGCACAAATTTTATCATATCTCTAATCGTCATTTTTTAGTACATTGCGCATCCCTGAGTCTCAACCTAATCCTTAGCACCCTTGTGTCCGTGCGTCGAAATTGGCTTATTGAAATAGCCACGCTAAATATGATCACAGAGTTCTATCAAAAGCGCTTCCGGTAATAAATTTCCATCGACTCTCACCGGTGGGCAGCGATTGATTTCGATTGTTGTGAGCTTCCTCGGTGGCAAATTCAACTTTGCAGACCCAGCGAGCCGTGGTAATTGGATTTCCGTTCGACTACAGCCACTGCAATAGCGCTCGCTGCACGCCTGTTCCACAGTGACAGGCGCTAGGCGGTGCGATCGATACACTGGACCAGGTTTCACCTTTACCAAGGCAACACACATTTATTCCCTCTTTTCTATTTTTATCCCAATTTCATTTATCGCCTTTAACCTTTCCCATCATTTGTTTAGCGTGATCAATTGGGCTTTTAATGTTTCTGATATAAATTATCTTTCCTGGTGTAATGTGATTAATAAGGGATTAATTTGTATTCTGTATGATTTTTATTGATATGACTGATCTACTCGTATATGTTTTCTTTATTTGGTTTTGTGTAACCTGCCTGCCTAATGACGGGCATACATAAGTCTAGTTAGGCAGGGGAGTACTTAGTATATTTCTTTGTAAAAAAAAATATTTAAATAAATAAATTTAAAAAATAAACAAGTCAAACTCACGTTAAATGTGCTTATAAGTAACGAAACTATTTAGCAATGTCTGTATATTATTGTGTGAACTTGAATGATGAATGTTCGTTCAATGTTTTAACTGGACTTATAAATGTGTTTTGTGAATCGTTTTTTTGCATTTGAACGACTAATGGATTTGTTTAATTGTTGTACCGCCACTTTGAAATGTGTCAATGGGCTATGTGTACTTTAACATGTATTGTATTACACTTTCTCTTTATATTATTGCGGCCTTATTTTCACGTAGCAATCACTTACAACCAATTAGAAAGATTATTTAACAAGCCTTTAGTAATAACCAGACTCGAACCCTTTATCAAATATCTGGGTACCAATGGGAATCAAACTTGCAATTCCAAGGTATAAAAATAGTCTTCTTACCAACTAGGCCACGGAGGTCGTTTTTCATATATGGAAAATTATATTCGATTTTCTGTGCGACCTGCATTTTTATTGATTTAATTTAATTTATCATGAAGAATTTTCGATCCGCTTGATCTTAGTAAAAGAATTATCTTATATTCCTTGGGTTTGAGTCTCTACATTCGATAGATATTTTGACTTTCGATGATTTTTGCTCATATTTTACCGAACGAATTGCAAGATTTTCAAGGTTTCCAGTCCTTTGAAATAAATGTGTCCGTTGACTGTTTTTCTTTTATATACTGGTGATACCTACATACCTGGCCAGACATACGCATTACGTAGAAATACCGAACATCTCACTTTATTTTTGTCCCCTTTATACGGGGTTAACAACATCGTATTTTTGGATCACTTTGTACATAAAATGGAAAACGTATTTATTTCCACAGACTTTTTTTTGCCAAAAATTCTTTTCGACGAAGATTGTAAACTTAAACTCGCCGGTTTCGAGCTCAATTTCCAATTATGGATAAGCAAAAAGTGGTCCAGTCTAGTTGTTTTCACATTCAAACTTTTAAACAACTGACTTGATGGATCCTTTCCAAATGTCAATAAACTCACTAGATGATTGCCACCTTAAAACTTCCGATTTGAAAGTTCTCTATACTTATATATTAAAAACATTTACATATATCGCACGCCAATTGGCGCCTTTTCCCATGTTGTTAAGTTTGTAAAATGATCTTTGTTGACCGTGTCAACTGAAATCTACTTATCGGCTTATCCACGTCAACCTCCGCGACCTTATGTCGCTGGTAATTATCGATTGTCCCGTCAATTTTCGAATTTCTTCATAAGATTTCAGTTTCTACTCTCCTAACCAATATTCTGACTCATCGTTCCTAGTAGTCGTCGGTTTTCGAAGCTCGGCAACTTTTATTGAAACGAATACACTTATATAATATATTTATAAGATATTTTATAATATCAATACTTTTCCGTATTCTTGCTTTCCAAGTAAATTTATGGTAAAAAATACTTCAATGTTCCCATATCCTACGAGTATTAACCTCTACTTTAATTTGTATTTGTGGGATTTTTTTACTGAGTTACCTTTCCTTTGTAATACATTCTTTAACGTCAAGTTTAAAAACAGCCCTGTATTCAAAAACATTTTATTTAAAAATGAATTCTGGTAACTTGTTAGAAATTGCTGCTGATTGGTAAACTCTCATTTTTTTGTTAATGTAAACATTGTATCATAATTTTATTAAATATAATACAACATGACTGGCATGTAGAAATTTTACGCAGAAAAACAGATTGAGACGTTTTTTTGGAAACTCATAACCCGAGGAGAAAGGCAAATAATCTACCTGCATGCCACAGACGTAGTCCTTAATTATGCATTTAGTAGCGCGTATAAAAGTTACGATGGATAAGAGTTGTAATAAATAAATTCTAAGGATATAAACATTCTCGACTCTTCCGTAGACTAATATTGATCAAATTACATTTCATCAATAGATTTTATCATCTCGTTAAAATCAAATTTATGACTGCTTCGAGTCTTAATCCACAAGTTACCGGCCTCTTCATCTGCAAGTACGCGGCTAAATGGCACGTGAATCACCTTACTACCCCTACTCTTCACCCAATCTCGCCCCCTCCGCCTGTGCCCGAATCAGTCCCATGCTTTCATTCCCATTCTACTGGACTGTAGACACCATGCGACATTATTTTTAATCATTGTCAATTTTACACAGTAACATTGAACACTAGAAAAGTCGCCAGATACGATACTTCCTTCCACACTGTGATAACTGTACAAATACACTCACAAAAACGTGTTTGTTCATTGGCATATCAAATTTTATGACACGTCTGCAGCAAAAACAAGTTTGTGTATCCGTCGCATCAACTATCGAAAACCAGATAATTTCTCAAGTCAGAATAAATAGAAAGAAGTGTTTGAAAATCAATAATCGCTATCCAAATAGTTTCAAGGATACATACATATATTATATTGACAAAACAAAAAACATTAACACACAATTTTTTTGAAAACCGATATATTTAAATATTCAATTTCCATTCAAAATCTTGTAAAGCGAGGAGTGCGACAGCACGAAACGTATATCAAGGAGCTTCATTGACAACCCTCGTGGCCTGGATGATAAGATGCTTGTTTTCACCCAAGGGTTTAGCGTTCCACTTCTGAATTTATTTAATAAAATGGGTTAAGGGTAGTCCACAGGACCTCTTCGGCAGTACGACTACGACAGTATTACTAATATGTAGTACGACGACGAATAGCGAATTACGAGCCTAGTCACATTATATTAACATGTTTTAAGTAAGGTGAAGTAGACCACTCTGAGATGGTTTGGGTATATAAAACGAATGAATGAAAGTCTGGCCCTTTATCCTCCCTGCATACACTAACAGAAACGGCTTGATGGTATCCATGGTACTATATATGAGCAATCACCTAACAGATATGGCGTAATAGTATCTATATGGAATTAGAGAATGTTCTAAAATATAAGATTACATCCAATTTGGTATTACAATTTTTGTATCGTGTATAACTGGCTTATTCTAAGCCTCGGCCATCCGGTCACCCTGCGCTGCCTTTCTGGGAAAAGTGAGTGTTCCAAGCGTGCCACCACTCTCTTTACGTACCCACCGCTTTGTGCTTGGGAAAGTGGGCCTTCGTTTTGCGACTTCCAACTTGTCAGTGTAAGAAAGAAAAACATATTGTACACGTACATAATCGCCATCACGTCAGATACTTTTTAGGGAAGACAGAGAAAAGACATCCACACCATTCTCTATCCTGACATACATCCTGATGGTCTCCATAGGATAAGACGCTTTTTTTCAAACTCCGAATGCGGGTTCGATTCCCGTTGTTACCCAGATTTTTGTAAAAGTTTACACACTGATTTTCACTTAAATTTTGTTTAAATATATTTCTGGTTGGCTGGAAAAGATTTCCACGTGGTAATAAACCTGCCGGAGTGCACTGTATACAAAGAAATTTGATACAATACATGTTTCGTTTCTGTCAGATATAAATATCTCATCATCTCGAGCCTCCTATTTTTAACACTTTTTTTTTCAGAATTTAACAACCTACCGTATTCGTAGCCTAACGGCAACAAATATATTAAAAAATAGCCCCATGTGGACTTTCATATTCAAACCATACAGTTTGTACTACATACAATATATACGAGTATAACGCAAGTTTCATGTACTACTATTAAGTCAGATGAGTTGTGCCACTTTTCCCCGGTCCTTCCAAACGTATTCAACCTCCTAACTATAAAATTTGAATATATTTACTTCGTTAAGCTTTTGTCATTAATTTTACATAACTGGTCCAACCCAATGTTCGTTTCATGTAAAGCAATTATCTTTTAAAATTCCACTGTCGTTACTAAGTTGCGTGAGTTACTAACTTACTCGTAGTAACAGCGTATGGAATTCATAAGACATTTTTCTTTTTGCTCTTGAGATTTTTCTGAGGAACATTTTAAAAAAGTTTCGGCTGAATTCTTAATAAAAACACGAAACTTTCGCAGTATTAGAAATGTGCTTAATATAATGCATCAAAGAAATATCTCGCCATTAAAGTATAAAATAACATATTTTAAACAGTTTTTTTTATTCAGCTCAACTACTGATTTTTCCTATGAGGTGGTCTTAATAGAAAATATGTCCTCATTTTTTTATTATTCGTAAATAATGCAACGTTTATAAAACATTTATTATAATAATAATTACCGGTACGCTCTTAAATTTATCGGAAGTAAAAAAAAACTGCCTCAAATAACAAGTTATTTTCGATAATCATTTTATTCCTCTGATTTATAATCAGAGATGTCGCATTATTTTCATTTCTTTAAATTAAATGATGCGCGCACTGTTATTATTTTTATCCGCGTCCTGATGTAATGTTGGATGAATGATGCATAGTTTTGAAAAAGGATTTTATAGTTTTAATATTCAGTTGTCAGTTGATGTGGCGGGGCATTAGTGTTGTGTTTAATACGGCCCTTCATTTGCGTTATTGATAAAAAAAATGTGTTTATAGAAATAGTAAGTAATTAACCCCGTGAATATTTTATTTACCAGTATCGCTTTTAACAACAGTTCAAAAACGCTATAAGAAACTCGGAAACTATACGTGACGCTCAGTAATCACTTTGTTATATATAGTATACAATATTTACCAATAATTTAATACATTCGGTGTAAGAGAGGCGACCGGCCGCACGAAATTTTCTTCGGGTCCCATAGATGACGGCGTTTTATAAGGTTGATCACCATTAGTAGTATGTAGTAATATTTGTACGATTTGTAAACAACTGTAGATCCCAATAACTGAGCTGGACTATGATCTGTTCTTGAAATTGGTGAAGCTTACAACCTTGTCAGATAAAAGATGTTTGACCTCGCAACATTGTTGAAGATTGTCAGCTCGTATTTCAATAGTCCGGAACCAACACAGCTAGTCATGCTGCACGTTTCTTGTAGGCCTTATTTGTCAAAATGTTTTATTTCATAGTGAAGTGTTTGCTACTAATTATTTGTACAACTCTTACATAATAAGACTGCATAGATAGGCTAATCAATCAATGTGAGCATTGTATGAATTTTCTTATGGTTTTGACTACTTACAGGAGTTAAGTGCAGAAATCGTTCTTGCCGGGATGAAGTGATTGAATTATATGTATTTGCTTTGTTGTGTTGTTCGACTTGTACTGTTTTTTTTCTATTGTTTGTCAATACTTACATATCAATGTTAAATTCTATATGTAGTTGTTTTTTTTATTCTTTGTATCAAAAAGGTCATTTGACCGTTGAAAGAAATAAATATTTACTTGATACGTCTCGCGGTAGACGATCGTTTACTTTGAGACAACGCGCGCTTCTCGTGTGTGAAATTGTTCAATTTATTTACTTCTGAGATGTCTAGAGGAGATTCATCGGACTACTCCTGAAGCTGTATCACGGACGAGAGCCCTGAACATCCAACTGTGAGAGATAAACCATACGAGAGAAGAGGAAGAAGAAGAAACCAATCGTTGATATTTTAAATGATTTAATTTCAATCTACAATTCTGAACTTTACATCAAGTTAAAATAACACAAGGTTGCAATGCGTGGAATACCTACAGGCAGTCGTCCTCAAGGAAGACCTCCAAAAAGATGGAAGGATAGTTGGGAGTTCAAGAGAGGCAGTCCTGATATCAGACTTAAGTCCAACTTAAGCAAAAGAATTTTTTTTCTCTATTACCAATTCGTTTGTCCGGAAGTAATTTTGTATTTTTAGGTCACTTTCAAAAACAGAATTTGAATATTTTGATGCAACTTGCTCTTCGACAAAGGTTTTGGATGTTTTCGGTATCAGCAATATTTCGTGTCGTAGAAGTATATTAATTATCGATCTACACTTTGTTTTAGTTGTCATCAGTGGTAATCGGACCTTCGAGAGCGGAGCAAAAATATATATGCGTCGTCGCCATACACTATAGGTACATATATTTTTTTGGTTTGTATCGTATGTTCTCCTTTGTGGTATTAAAAAAGCGTGACGCACTGAAAAATCAAACTCGATAACTCCCTCTAGCAATTTAGGTAAACAATAGCCGGAAATGCACTTAACTGTTACATTTCATAATATTATACATTCAGTACTTTTGAAATTATGTTAGGTTAGCAACGAAAATTTTGCCCTAACGACATTTATCCGAGAAATGCGAAACTACTTACCGGGCAACCTATTCTACAATTTTGTGGTTGTACGAATATTAAAACCAAATGCCGTGAATTCAGGCATGCGTGCGTAGCATGAAATCAATAATAAATGCGGAGTAAGACACTCTTCCCGCCGACAAATTGGCGATGAAACGTTCGATCGATGAATATTTTTCACCGAGATTTCAGTGGCACTGAAGCTCGAACAATCGACAAAGGTTACACAAAAAATAGATGAAACATTTTATCATTTTTGGACTACTCGCGTATTTGTAACATTAAAGTGATCTAATGTGGTTTTCAGATACTGGTTTGCAAAATCTCTTCAGCGTTATTCATTTAACTGTAGAACGTTAACTTTTCTATCTACAACTAAACAATTTTACACGTCATGTTGCAGTTATAAATTTATTTACGTGTCATGTTGCAGTTATTTATAAATTTAGTCAAAAAAATAACGAATATAAAGTATTTATAATTGGACTTAAACGAGATGTGCAGAAGCGTCCAACCCACATTTTCGAGTCTCACCATGAAATACACATTCTACTGGATTAATATTTTTGTGAATTAAGGATTTAGGTACCTTTTCTTATTCGTTATTTAAAGTTAACTAAAAACTACAATATTTAGAGTTTAGTATTTTTTGCAAAAGGGGGCAATTATAGATACTTCGTTCATACTACGTTTCATAGAATTATTATGTTTTTTTATTACACTTTTGTAGTATACTGTACAGCCTTGTGGGTTTATTGCTATATGACAACTAACCTGAAAATTGTTCGAGCCCTTAAGTGAAAACCAGACAGAGACTCTTTATAATAATATGGATTCCAACAGGAATCGAACCCGTGACCCCCGGATCGAAAAACAGGCATTTCACCATCAAGGCCACGGAGGCTGTTATTATATGTATTTTTTTATGAATAATCCACATGAAATCTGGCGTATTCAATAAACATCGGTGTACGGATAAGTATGTACATATACTAACCGATAAGTATGTACATAGATAGTATATTCTAAGAAAATTATTTTATTTATTGAGCCCACTACCGGTTTCAAAGATCCCTATTTTCTTCATCAGGTGATAATGAACTAAACTTTATGTTTGAAATGTTATAATTGATAAAGAAAGAGAACGGCTGGTGACGGAGTCGAGTCAAGAAGATGTGTTTGAATGGGAAACATGTTAAGGAGAGGAATATCACATCACATAATGTATAATACTGAGATCTACTTTATTATGATACTTTTATCTAATCTCGACAATTTTTAAGTTGCCCATCTGCAAAACCCCCTGCCTATGCTGTGTGCTGAATCAGTAAAGCGCGCTCGACATCAGAGAACGAAATATATAATAATTATAAAATTCAAGATATGTATGTATATAGAGTGTCCTAAAATAATGTATTCACATTTATACACCTTACCGTTTACTTGAACTTGCTGCAGGCATTTGTCATACCAGGCATTCGTGAGGAGCTTAGGGATGAGGACTTCTATTTTCAGTAAAATTGTGCACCTTCCAACTACCACCCTATTGTGAGGGTCTGTCTTGATGAAAAACTTTCGAACAAATGAATTGATGAATGGATTTGTGGCACAAAACCGGCATAAGTTCAGCGAATTGAGAACAACCATTGAAAGATAATGCATGCCAAAACAAAAACAAATTATTCTTGATGTTTGCGATTCTACGTTATCAGCAGTGCATGAACCAAAACGGCCATCAATTTGATCACTTAAGATAATTTTTTAAATCTACGTACGTGTTCTTTAATTCGAATTTTTAATCTTAGATATACCTTAATAAATACTGAATTTATAATCATTCAAAATGTGTACATTTTTTGGGGCATTCTATATTTTTATTTGTTATACCATAATACAGTAGGTAACAAAACAGATTTATTTTTAACAGTGCGATGTGAGTGGAAGACCAAAAAATAATGGTTTGATCAAGTGAATGATATTCTGAAAGAAGGAAATGTAGAAAGTCAGCGAAATCGTAGAGGTTGTATGAGAAGGTGTATAGATGGGGAAGGGGCTAATGATGTGTGTCAAATTAGGAAAATATGGCGCTCTGTCCTCTGCCTACCCCAACAGGGAAATGGCGTGATGGTATGTAGTATCTATGCTTTACATATATACTCATTCGTTGAATCCTTACGATGTACCATACTCGTACGTTGCACCCACACACATCTAAGATTCCATATTAAGAATGTTACTTTTAAGATTCAGCAATATAAACAATCGACCAACGATTTTGATTGGACTCCCATAAAAATACCGTAAAATCCCTACATAGCTCTGTAACTGAAACCAGACTGGTCAGCATGCTTTTCTCCGCGTACATTAAAATAGTTATTACAATCGCAAACGGAAGAAGCCGCTGCTGCTGCCTGGTTTATAGTTATCTCTAAATTTATTTTCAGTTTAATGATTTCACTCATTTATAGAAATGGAATTGAAATACCCATAAACCTTTTTTATTTAAGTTATGATGATAACGTTGAAAGACCCATAAAAAATCATTTGGCATTTATGAAAAAAAATTTACGATAAGTTACAGTTTCCATGGTGACGCAAGTTAGAACATTTACACGAAATATATCTTAACTCAGTTGGCTGGAAGGGATTGTTACCAATATGGCAACAAGCTTGTACTGTGTGTAATGAACTTAAGGCCTTAAGCCAGCCACTTTATAAGTATACTTACTACGCTGTTATTTTCCTTCACACGTCGTGTCGGACCTTAAGCCCATCGTCAAACTATTCTTTTCATACTCAGGTGTGTCGCTACCGAAGAAGGAGTCTCTTTAGACAGTTCCTTCTTCGTCACTACGCTCTTATATATTTTTTTTAAGATTTCGATTTTCTAGTGTATATCGCCCTGGATGGGGACTTATTTTGTCCTCCAACAGAATGGATGGTGATGGGATCGAACTGAACTGTGTATAATGGAAGTGTTATATAATACCAACTAAAATTAGCCATAAAACTGCGAAACTCAATTAAATCGTGACTAAAAATTGATAGCGATGTTGGTTGATTTCAGATAAAGAAGTTTGATGAAAACTTGAAAGTTAAAATTTATCCAGCAACCAAGATGTGGACGATGAGGGCATGCGAGGGAAATATAAAAGGATATACAATAGTTAATTTTGACTGAGAGAAAAGTCAGAAGTATGAGAAACAGTGGTGCATGTATATGTATATGTATGCATTTGGACAAAGTGAGAGCTGTGTATATGGCTAAAATGGCATGAAGATCTGTTTTCTCTACCTATTTCAAAAGATACATGGCATGATATTACGAGTATATGTGTATTTCTTTCTGGTTACATGTGTGTATGTTAAAATGCCGGTTTTGAAAAAAGAAACTTGAACCCATTTTTTAGTATTATCAGGAATCCAACCCTAACCCGAAGGTGGAAAACAAGCCTTGTATCATACTAACACATCAATCGTAAAATGTATTGAAAAGATGAGCGTATATGATGCTTTATATGCTCGAATTGCCGAGGTCGCTGCGTTGTGAAATCTTATAATATGCACGACAATAATTATGACAGGCGTTCACCTTGACACACGAGTATTATTATCAGATAACATTCTGCTTGAATAATGGTTCAATATAAATCGATAACTAACTGCACTGACGCCACTCTTGGGGTGACGTCACTGTATCTCTCCAGCGCGTCACTCCGTCTTCCGAGTCCAGCTCCAGTCTTGGAAGCGATCCAAACATGTACAATAAAAACACTAAACTTTGTTTAAATCACCCCAATAAAAAAATCATAGACCGCGGGTGGCATCTGGGATTTTTTATTATTTTTTTCAACTATAAATATTGAACTACAGGTAATGTAATCGGTTGAAAAATAAGCAGGTACTCGTACGTCTATTTTTTATTCTCATTATGTTTCTGTAATTAGTTTTTCACAATATCACTTAATTGGCTCAAATTGGTTTCCACACTCCTAGAAAAACAAGGAACCTTTTACAATTAAATGTGTCGATAGCAATTTGGTAAAGACAATTGCACGTTGTTATTCATCATATATTAGAATGCAACAATTGGGTAGCTATTGGGTTGATGCAAAAGTTCGTCCCGTTTTTGGCGCTAGGTGGCGTTGTATCTTAAAACCGAAGTGTTATTAACTTCACACGTTTAAAGTGTTGATGTTTGACAGAAGGAATTTTAGCGAGTACTAGGGAAAAATATATTTTGTTAAGCATTAAAAATGGCAGAAAATAAGGAACATTTTCGACATATTATGCTTTTTTATTTGCGGAAAGGCGAGAATGCTTCGCAGACGCAAAAAAAGATATATGATGTGTACGGTGAGGGTGGCGTTGACGATTCCACGTGCCGTAAGTGGTTCAGAAAGTTTCGTGAAAACAGTTTTGATCTTAGCGATGCACCACGTTCTGGACGACCGGCTGAGGCTAATGACGACGAAATATTGGCGCTAGTTGAAAGTGATCGGCATAGAACAACTCGAGAGATTCTAAGAATCATCCAGTCAACAGTGTCAAGACGATTACGCCAATTTGGAATGGTTAGCAAGGCCGATGTATGGGTGCGGCACGAGTTAACGGGAAAAAATTTGATAGACCGAATTTCTGCTTGCGATTATCTATTGAAGCGCAACGAAATCGATCAATTTTTAAAGCGGGTGGTTGCAGGTGATGAAAAATAGATTGTGTATAATAATGTTAAGCGTAAGAGGTCATGGTCTAAGCCCCTTCAACCAGCGCCAAAGCCAGTTTACATCCGAGGAAGGTTATGCTATGCATTTGGTGGGACTGGAAGGGAATAGTTTATTATGAGATGTTTGTTACCTGAAAACCAGACCATTAATTCGGAGAAATACTGTTCACAACTTAGTGAATTAAAGCGAGCAATCCACCAGAAGCGGTCTGAATTAGCCAACAGAAAGGGTATTACGTTCCATCAAGACAATGCTAGGCCACACGTGTCTTCGGTCACGCGACACAAACTTTTACAATTCAACTGGGATGTTTTGGTCCATCCACCGTACTCTCCCGACCTCGCGCCCTCCGACTATCATTTATTTAGATCGCTTCAAAACAGCTTAGTTGGTAAAAACTTTTATTTGTTGGAAGACTTGAAAAATCAGTTCTTTAGCCAGAAACCTCAAAGCTTCTATGAGCGCGTGATTATGCAGCTACCAGAGAGATAGAGAAAGGTCATCCAACAGAACGGCACATACTATATTGATTAAATGTAATTAAGTAACTAAAAAAATCTTCATTTTTTGTATAAACAGTGTTTTTTTTTTAATATAGCTGTTTTTTAGTTCAGGAGGGTTCTTCCCAGGCATTTCCTCAATCTAAGGAATGGAGTCTGGTTATTCCATTTACATTTTGTCTTTATTGTTGGACCACTTTTCTGCAAATTAAGTTAAAAGATGCCTCGAATGCTCTAAGCAGTATTCACCAATAACTTTCAATTGATCGAGTGTTGGTGGACGCCCGTACGCACCGTTTGTAGACTTGAATCGATGCGTATTTTTTACAGGATCAAATCAAATTTTCAGTCAAATCATTGATTCAAAAAAATTAAATATCAAATTCACTTTCTCCTCTTGCCCTCATCTATTCTCAATTTGAATATAATCAATTGGCTATAAATGGTTCAGCGAGTCTCCGTCTACATTATCATTGCATCTTTGTGTTCCCAACAACAATGCGAAGTGACGAGGCGGTAAGAAACAAACTCATTGTTTTCCCCTTATTGTTCGGTGTTCAGTGGGCGCAGCACGGCGAGTGGCTTGACATCAGCATTGTCTCAACCTACCTTTTACGTTATCATTCCTCAAACAAGTATGGACGAAGCTGTGTTCCAATAAATTGACGTCAGCACCGCGGATTTCTTATTTACAATCCATTGATAACATGCATTCCAAAATAAAGTATTATTTATAACTAAAGGCAGGCAACATGAATGCAGTTAATATATCAATTTTAACTGCCATATGTTTATAAAGAAAACCGGAAGGCAAGAAACAAAACACCACTAAAACAGCACTTATGATGGGACTGTATGTAGGAACTTGTCCAGGCGGTTTTAAATCTGTTCAATGTTACAGCTCTCACTACACTGTTGGGCAATTTGTTCTAAGCAACTCGATTAGCAAATATATGCTTCAGTGAATTAATTATGGTAGTGGCTGGGGCCATTAGTTTGGATACTTCCCCGCATCTGCATATATTTAGAATAACCTATTTGGTAAGAAAACCGCAAAAAACTTACCAAGGGAAGACGAACTACAAAGAAATATTTGTAGATCTTCCGATATACGATAGTAACATAAGGCTTAAGTTGTAGTGTAATGTTGGCGGAGTTCTGAGCTATCAAAATGACTGCTCAAGATCTTATAACACTCAATCCAATCTCCACGATTTCGATCAGACTAGTGACACATCTTTGATTGTTTATTACTTGTCTTTGAACCATTTCAAGTTCAATATCCTTTACAATACTGCGTTAAGATAGTTTGGACACGCAGAGCTGTTTAATGACGAAATAATAACTAAACGAATACACAAGTCAAACTTACATGATATGAGTGGAAGGCATCGCTCAAGGAATGCCTGGACCATATTTTGAAAGAAGGTAATGTGAGAAGTACGAATTATAACATATTGTTAACAGTACTAATAAACGAGATGTATGAGTTTAGTGTAGGGAAAGAATGATCTGGGGTCACGGGGCAAGAATAAAACGATTGTTTCAAGAAGTCTGTAAAAAGCGCTATTCACAAATAAGACTCCAGAATGGATCATCGTTAGGGTATACCCAGGTCTAAGAGCTTTTGAATTAATCCCCCAACGTCCTTGAAATAAAAATTACGACAGCGATAGATCGTTTTGGAGCTGATATAAGATTAGAATTAATCATCCTTAGGATTTACCCCAGGTCTAGGGGCTTTTGAATAACGCTCTTTAAACAATCGTGGGGATTAATCCAAAAGCCTATCACAACACCTATAGATCACCTTAGAGCTGATTCAGTCACGGTTTCGAAGGAAGTGAAGTGCCAGTATGTTAACCGACTGGATGGAGGCGTTTTACAATATCCTTCCTTTCCAGATGAATCGTATAGGGTAATAATGAAAGTTAATGTAGAGGAAACACCCATTTCTGTCTCCTCGCAAAGGACACGGCATGGTGATACTGATACATATTTGTATGTATGTCTCTGAATCTAAACGTATATACTCGTACATACATACCATCAAGCCGCCTCCCTATCGGGGTAGGTAAAAGGAAAGTGCGCCAAACTTTCCTATCGTGACACACCCACCTTACGCCACTACATCCATACCACTTGTACGATTTCTCTAAGTTTTTACATTTTCTTTCAAAATATCGTCCACTTGATCCAACCACACTTTAACTATTTTAATTTAATTGTTTTTCATCTTCAATGTCCAATGGCAGCCCTGCTATCCGTATCGTATGTGTATGTGCTTACACCAGGACTGTACGTATGAGACGGAATGAGGCGTGAATCAACTGTGTGATTTACCGAGCACACTCAATTGAATGCTTTTGTGTTTTTGCTAAATGCCGTACTAATGGCTCGGAGGGTATCATTACTTGAACAATGTTGTGTAGCACATTCCATTTGCACTCACTGAAAATGCGACGTAAATACGAATAAAACATTTTCTCTTCTACTTGATAACTAGGTTACCTAAATATTCATTCGAGCTGAATCTTCTACCATACAAGTATAACCCTCCGTGGTGGTGCTGGAGAAGGATGTTACAAATTCTATTGACAAAAAGGCGAACTAACGCCTTCATTCTCAAAGAACTGAGAATCACCGACAGATTGTCGAAAATATATCTTCGACGAGTCGTCCGATTCTTTGGGCACATTGCTCGTAGCCAAGGAGACAGTTTGGAGAGGTTTGTGGTTGCTGAATGCGTAGAAGGACGACGCACACGATGATGAATCTTAATGCGTTGGACTGAGGAAGTGAGATATACAACTGGACTACCTTTAACAAGTGCCCTTTGAGCCGCGGAGTGCAGGAATGGATGGAAGCTATCATGGGAGTCACGATGCTTAGTCGTGGGTTATACGGCAGGATGATGATAACCCTCTCTCTTAGATCCATCTCCATGTTATACTTTGTTTGCTTTTATAATAAAGATAAATTTATTTCGGCATAAGAAAGAAAATGTACAGTATTTCTGTGTTACTAGAAATAGCCTGCCCCTAGAGCTACGCACAATAGATAATTAGAAACATTTCTTTACACGAGAAGTCATTTGTCCGCGCTTGGGGGTTCACTCGCACTAAACGTCGCTAAAAACTAAACCATCATCATCACCATGAAAATTGTTTTGTAAAACAAGCGTCTTGTCAACTAAACGATACCAGTAGCGTTGTTGACAAAACGGCTGATTTTCCAACCCAGGGATTACAGCTTTCATTTTGCATAGAATGCAGATTTAAAAAAAAAAGGTTCCAGTCTGGTTTTTTTTACTTAAAGCCTTTTAAACAAGGCTTTAAGTAAAAAAACCAGACTGGAACCTTTTCTGGTTTGTTAAAAAACATTGCCACATTACAAAAAGCCCACCAGGTTGTACTGTATATAACGTAAGGTATTGTAGAAACGCATCAATACGATACAATATAATTTAATTCAATCAAGTATAACACACTTTGAGAACAAATACATATGTCTGAAATGAATGGAGAGCGAGGGAGAGGTAGACCGAAGAATGGGTGTAAGGTGATGAAGAAATTTTAACGGAAGGAAATGTAAGTATGAGAAATAGGAGAGCGTGTATGACGAGATATGTGAATATAGACAAGTTGAGAGCCGTGTGCATGGATAAAAATTCGTGGAGACCAGTGTTTTGCCTACTCGAAAAGGGATATTGCATGTTGGTTTGTATGTGTATAATTATAAATTGGTTCAATATATTTAGACCAACAATATATAAATTTAAAATGTAATATCTCTCTAATGAAGATCATTTGATCTATAAATAATAACGAGTACTCCTTAATATCCTTGCCCTCCGCCGTCCGCAATTCCCTCCGATCAATCAAAACACGTCACATTTCAATGGACGTGCCTAAAAATAGTTGTAACAGCTGACGGCCTTCCTAACTTCTGTGATATTTTAAAACAAGTTTTTCTAAATTCATCAAATAGATGACGTCTGCCGTGACGGCTTTAAAATGGCGTAAGTTGAATCAATTTCACCGGAGAATATTCCACCAATGGCGCACTTGGTTCAAGGGTGAATAAAGTGCATATAATTTATCCTAGTTCCCTTTTTATGCCATAACTTGAAATAGTGAACATTTAAAACGTTATTAGTTGAGTCGAACAACTTTCATACAACTGTCTCTTACATCAAAAGCTGTCAGATCCTTGTAGTTTATTTATATATTTTGGAAAGTCAGTCGTGTCTGATGATATACGTGTATATATTTGTATGTGTAATTTATCATTGTATTTTATTACACATTCACTGTATACAATATAACCTGGCTGTTTATTGTCATGTGACAATATGTTCCAACCAATCAGAAATGTTTTAACAAGCCTTAAGAAAAAATCAGATAAAAGCTTTTATTATTTGGTTACCAAGGGGAATCGAACCCGCAACCCTTGGGTTAGAAGACAGGCGTTCTACCAGCTAAGCCACACAGGTCGTCAATTATCATCAAGGCCCTTTTAACACAATATTTTATAAGTGGGACAATTTAAAGAAAATAATGTCTCTTAGTATTGTATAATTTCGTGTTTGTTTCGTTTGATTAACGGCAAGAAAACCTCACTTGGGGGTAACACAAAATGGTGTGGATTTCAAAATAATCGTCATATATTTCATTACCTTAAATCAAATTCCAACCATTTCCTCGTTTACTTCTACAGCGAATAGTCATGTTGGAGATTTTTTTTTCATTGCTCCATAAAAAAACGTGAAATTTAAAGCCATTAAAATCTTTCAAGGTAGAGAAGAAAGAGAAGTTTTAGGTGTTTTGTGTAATGTATGTATGTACGAGTATTACAGAAATTCGAAAGCATCCCCACACTTCGGGTGCTCGAGTGATAAATCACACCAAGACGAATCAATAGGCGGGTAACACATTTATTCATATATTATGATACATACTCTTATAGTATAAACTTGTCATGTAAAATATGTGTAAAAAAATTAACATGGCAACAAAAAATATAGGATCTATAAAACATATGTTAGACATGTAATGACATTTACTATTGAAACTAGAGCTGATACCGCACGTACACTAGAAATTAAGGTCTCACGATTACTGGTAAAACATTCTGGCGCAGAATAATAATACAGAAATAAGAAGAATGTATGAAACCGAAGACAGAGAAGACGTAATAGGGGAAATCTCGTTGAAAATATAGATGAGACCCCATAGGAAACCTTCCACCTGTCAGACCCCATAGGAAACCTACCACCTGTCAGACCCCCTAAGAGATAAAAGAAATAGCACATCCCAGGAACAATGCAGAAAAACAGATCATGATTCTCCTGCAGGAATAAGAAGTATATTCAAACATACAAATGGATACTTATACAATGAAACAAAGAAGCCTCGGGGAAAATTCAAAGAAATTCTTTGTAATGCGTTAGATTTGAAGCCACTTATTCTGAAGCTTTTCCCACCTTAAATCTTTTCATGAACAAGAATATAAAGCAGTTCATGTCTTCCCCTCTCAAAAAGTTACTCGAGTACTTTTCAACAACGAGAGGGGACAGTAAACGCTTTAGGAACTCTACACTTTATGAACCATTCACAAAAGGGAATCCCTAGCAAACTGTCTCGAGTTCATTTTCACAATCATATCTGTTTCTTTCTTTATCTAATATTATTCTAATTTTCTGTTTTTAGTAAAGTCTTGTACACTTAAAAAACCTAAAAAAAATTGTTTATTAATCAAACTATTGTAAAGGTCAAAAGTTCGGAAAATATATCTTTTAATTTTCAATTTGAAAAATTCGCTCAGCAAACGTATCGTTTTTCATTGATACAGTCTAATTGGCCGGCTCCGTTTCTTTTAATTTCTAAATATTCGATGCCAGAAATATTTAATTCGGTTTTTCAAATTGAATTATGAAAATAAACTAAATATTTCTCGAAAAAGTTTTGTAGTGAACGAATGTCTTTTTCCTTTAAAAAATTCGATCAATTTAGATTTTGAATTTCAAAAATGACTTGAAATTTCTAACCAGTAGCGATAGTGCGATTAAAGCACTGGCATTCTGATCCACCGATCGTTGCCGGTCCAAATCAGAATTTGATCAGATTTTTTTCTACTTAACAGTACAAATTTAAATACTTGTATATTGTATTACGCTTTCGCTATATACAGAACAGCCTTGCGAGCTTGTTTCCATGTGACAATATCTTAGAACCAACCAGCAAAATGTCAAAGATGTCTGAAATGAAAATCAGAATCTTACCTTTTTTAAATATATACTCGTATATACCAACAGGTATCGAAAACGCAACCTCTGGGTTGAAAAGGGTGTCTTACCAACAAAGCCGCCGATGTCATATAAAAATACCCATTTTAATATAATACTTAAAGTAATCCGGTTATTTTATGCTCTGCAGTACTTTTATCTCAGCAAGACTTGACGACTTCCGTAGCCTAGTTGGTAAGACGCTGACCTGAACGTTTTGGAGTTTTTCCACCTGAACGTTTTGGATTGGATTCCATTAACGATAGTCATCGTTGTATCTGGGCCTCGTGGTCCAGGATCCCCTCGCCATTCCAACGCCAATTCAGTTAAAAAACGAAACTGTGCCGTGGAGTTTACTTCTCTTTTTTTCTCTTCTTTTAAGTGAGTAAGCCGTTGCACACCAGAAATCTCACAGAAGTCCATTGCGTTACCGTGCGACCATGCAATTTACAATAGTACCCAATAAATAAAATAAAAACGGGTACCAGTCTGCTTATATAGTTCGTATAATAGCAATACTCGCACGTGCAATAATATTTCCAACGCGCAATGGCTAACTATCAGTCACTTGCTTATTCCAGTATATCTTAACCCGAAGGCACGATTACTGAAGCCGAAAACAATAGTGTCTCTCGGCCGTTAGTATTTGCTATGTATTTCTTCATTCATTCGTTCTATAAGCCCAAACCAAATCAGAGTGATCAGTTTTAAGTACACATTCTTTCCATATTCTGCCATACATTGTTACCCTGTGTATTTTTCTCAATGCACGCATTTATAAAGCATTCATTCGACTGCTTTTAGTCTTTTCTGTCCACGTTTAACATCCATATATCATAGTCGGTAATTAAATATCGTGGACCTATCATCTTAACAGTTTTGATACTATTCGGTTCGAGTATACATAGGTATAATGGGGCAACAAAATATACATATGTATATTTTGTGGCCCCATTGAATTTATTCTTCTTAATCTTACATAATACAACAGCCTTAAATTTACATTCATTCCGTATTTTGTCATACGAATGTGTTAAGAAAATAACACATAAATAAAATATACATTTTGAATACTTATTCACTCGCTTTTCAATAATTTGGTATAACCAAAGTTTCATTTAACCACACAGACTCCTGTTTGTCCACCTACCTTCCATGACAACAGACACTCAACAACCCTTTCATCTGTTTAAGCAATGTTTTCTCATTCAATGTTTTTCTCGTTTATGCCATCCCTTTATATTGGCATAATTTCATAAATTTTCATCAATAAAGATAATCTCTTCTCAGCCATTTCGTTCGATGATGCATATTAATTTTACTTCACAAGTGTTTCATCTTTTGACTGTCGATTCTTTTCTTTTTTTACTTCCTGCATCTCTTCCTTTGCCTTGTTCCGTTTTATTTTGGTTCGGCTCATTTCGTACTTCGTTTATTTGAGTAAATGTATTATTGATCGCGATTATCCCATTCGACTTCGCGCTTTAAACTTCAGTATATCAGGAACTCCGTGAGAATCAATTTTTCCTATTATTCATACACGATGTCCAGATCTGCTGATTGTAATTTACTGCTACAAAATTTTGTAATTTTAAAGTTTTAGGAAAAAATGTGTTTCAAATATACTCGTACATTGTTTTTTTTGTGATTCGTGTCGGTTATTTTGTTTATTTGTTGGCGTTATTGTATGTATGAAAATATATTAAAAATAAATTATATTAGGCTCTTTAAAAGCGTGAAATAATAAATGTCCATGTATTTTACACACTTACGTTCTTGTAATCACTGTTCATTGCAATATTTTTCTTAAGAATTCCACGTGTATTCTTGGTTCCAAAATGTCCTTGATCATTAACAGTTCAGTTCAACATATCCCCAAAGGTAGATGACATTCTTTCTCCGGGGTTCATAAACCGAAGTTCGTGAACTTGGGTGAAAGTTGGCTCGCAATATTTACAAATTAAATTGTTTTACTGGAATGTACATAATACCATATAAGCTCGCCATTTTGTGAACCACTTCACTTTGCAAAGCCTGTGATGAGGTGGTATCATTCCTTAATCACAAATTTTGTATATTATTATTATTATTATTATTATTACACATGACAAGAAATATACACAATTTGAGAAAAAACAACAGGTAATTTGATTTGGACATATAATTTTAATGGATCTGGGTTTGTTGCCTTTCATTTGTCGTATTCCCAGTAAACTAGGCTTTTGCCTGTATCTCACTGAGGATATTTAGCATGAAAAAATAAATCGATACTTCTTTCCGATTTTTGATAACACAAAAAACCCCGTTGCACGCTCTCATCAACCTGACAAACAGTGACACTCAACTACAACTGGAAACATCTTGCGAAACTCAACTCCTCACACATTATCGCTCCAGAAAGACTAAAAATATTCATCCCACAATATACTGCACACAATCATAAGAATAAAAATCAAAACAAATTCAAAACAAAAAAAAAAAAGAAAGAAGAAAAAAAAGACACAGAAACACAAATACAAAAACAACCAAAATTAAAACAACAATAAGAGACCCACACTCACGAGCTCACATAAATCCTTTCCACTCGTCATTCATCCTGAAAGCCCAAGTACTCAAAATCCTGTCGCAATAACAACCACGCTCCGATCGACTGTCTAAATGGTTTTCCTACCTATTTGCCCTAAATATTAAAATACTCAACTGAAACAATCACATCCTTATACAATACATACTGAAATCCCAAGCTATCACATTTACTATTCCAACCACATCAAAATCATTTCCAACAACTCGTCAAACGCTCTCTTTTCACATCAGTTATTCACGCACGCAAAGAGCCGCCCTTTTTACATTTGAAGGTGCGATATTACACCCCAAATGACGTTTTAACGCGTGTCGCCTTTTCTTCTATGAATGCGCTCTAACATGTTTATCGGAAGATGATAAATAAAATATATAATTAGTGATTTAATTTGTATGGTATTTGACGCAGATCGAATGCTTCAAACTCCTTGAAAAATGTTGGGTAACGAACGAATTTTTTTAGCAGAACTTGAATCGAGCATCTTTGAGTACTACACAAAGGATCCAAAGTAGATCAATACGCACCACCTACTAAGACATAATAGTAGAAACTAATCATTTTAAGTTATTTTATAGTCAGTACCATACTTAATCGATCTAAGTATGTATATTAATTTCCTGTTCTTTTTCGTTGAGTTTTCAATGTGAAGTTTCCAATTAAGTTTATCGTCAATTAGTGATTCCCAAATATTTTATGACTTAACTTCACAAGCGGGACGCACTCACAGTCAGAGTGAACACTCTTAAGGGAAATGCCTAAGTCCGTCGATGGCCTATTTTGTTTTAGTAATAAGTTATCGATTAGCTCGATAAACTTAACTTAATTTAATATTTGTCTATAAAACTATTATGTCAAATAATATAAATAGTTTACTTCGTTTGATTCATGTCAAATCTCTTTTTTTCTAGTATAAATATATTATGTCAATTATTTCTATTTGCAATTTGATTCAATTTTCCCATTAACGCTGGGTTATGAATAAATTACTTTAGCAATATACATTAAAGTTAATAAAAAAAGGGGGTCATATGTAGAAAATGTTTATGGATCTGTGTGCTAGACGTATGTATGTACATGGAATTTGGCTCGTCGCCAGAGAGAAAGCGAGGAAGAACAATCATTTAAAAGATTTCTGAACTATATTCAGGAAATTATATGAATCAGCCTTCTTAGAAATTAATAGAGACTGGATGAAAAAGAAAAATATCATCAAATAATTTTATCAATGTATCTATCAGCTTATCTATAACACTTAATACTGATAAAAATACACCTATATGTGTGTATTGATTTTAATTTAATATTTATTTGATATGAACACTACACAAATGCACTACACTCCACCTAAAGCCGAATGTGTTACTATCACATATCAGAAGATCGATAAAGTTTTCTTTGTAGTTCGTCTTTCCTTGGGAAATTTTCTACGGTTTTCTTACCAAATATGTTTTTCTAAACATATGCAGGTGCAGGGAAGTCTCTAATCTAATTTCCACAGCCATCACCTTCCTATCCTTACAATAAACTTGTTTTTTTTTGTGTCAATAAAAGTGGGTTCGAATCCCGAACTAGTGCGTCCTTGAATCCCGAGCAAGTCTGCTCTCGAAACGGCTTTATATGAATTGTCCTTTAATTATTATTATTTAATTTATATAGTATTCATGTAGACTTAAATAATTTACTGTATCTTGCAGTAGGAAAATTCTTGTGCTCATATACGATAGACTATTAAATAATTTACTGTATCTTGCAGTAGGAAAATTCTTGTGTTCATGTAGACTTTTAAATTATTCACTGTATCTGGCAATAAGAAAATTATTGTGCTCATGTAGACTTTTAAATAATTTACTGTATCTTGAGTAGGAAAATGTTTGTGTTCATGTAAACTTTTAAATAGTTTACTGTATCTTGCAGTAGGAAAATTCTTAGAAGATAATATATAATATGACTCATTCCACTCACGTGATAAAATTATTATTTTCTACAGTTTTAGATAAAATGTGTAAAAATTATGGTTTTAATTAGTTCAATTCCTGTTGACACCCTAAAAAAATAAAAAGGAGTCCCAGTCTGGTTAAAATGTCCGTCCGATATCAATACTCCCACGCGCTAAATGTGTGTGAGTATTGCCAATACGTGCGATGACGAACCGAAAGTCCCGTGCAAGTAGTTGAATGGGTTGAATATTGGGACCGAAAACAATGTTGTCTTCCGGCCACGCTTTTAAATATATCACTAATTCGGTTGTGCTGATGAATACCATACGAATGAAAAAACAAACTAATAGGTCAATATCATAGCGATGAATTATAAAAATGTGATATAATTCCTCATTATACAATAAATTGCTTTCATTTTTTCACTGTTTACGATGAAATAAATACATTGCCGTTTTTTGTGGATCATTATATTGTCGGCCGCAACTTACGCCTAAAATATTGTACGTGTCTCCAGACATTGCCTGGTGCCTAGTTAAAATATTTGCCTGGTGCCTAGTTAAAATATTACTTCTTTTCTATGGGCTTAATAACCGTTCAGTTTAAAGGAGTGGCTTTTTACATATATTTCCTTTTTCAATCATTATTCATGTAGTTTACGTTTCGGCAGTAAGCAATCGATTTTTTTAGTTTCGTTTGTGGTTCAAGAACCAGAGTGAACTTAAGAAATAAACACAATTTTTACTCATCGAAATCACGAAGACTGAAGAAAAAATTGTAGGAGATAGTTGGAGAAATTTTAATTAAGGGAAAGAAAATAATTATGAGATACCGAAAAGCGTGTATGACGAGATGTATAGATGTGGATGAGGTGAGAGCTGTGTGCATGGATAGAAAAGAGTAGAAATCTGTCCACTCTGTCTACCCTTAAAGGGGGATGGTATTTTTGAATAAAATCGCTTTAGGTACATTGTATAACATACGAGGATGGATCAAATATAAATGAGACTTTTTTATTTAATTTTTTCATTTGCAGAAAGAAAAAGACCAAGTACGCATCATTTTTCAACATAATCTCCTGATTTAGAAATTAATTTTCCCAGCGGATCGCTAATTTTTTTATCCCGTCGCGTCATCGTAAAAAGAAGTGGGTTGTGTCAGCAGCCAATTGGGCACAAACCCCTCTACTCCATCGTCGTCGTTGAATCGTTGGCCTCCCAAAGCTTCTTTCAGTGGTCCAAAAAGATGAAAGTCGCAGGGCTATAGGGAGGGTGTTCCAGTCGTGACGAACTCATTTCCTCCAATTGTTCGCATGTTACAGCTGCGGTATGAGGCCTCGCGTTGTCATGGAGAAGAATCACTTCTCATATCGGTTGGTCACGTCTTTTGCATCGATAAGCAAGTTTAACTTCACTCAAAAGCTCGCAGTATTACGCCGCATTGATGGTGCGACGATCGTGCAAAAAATCGATGTGCAAAATGCCGCGCCGGTCGCAAGCACCTTACCAGCTGACAGCCGAGTCTTGGCTTTCACAGGGGCTGCCTCATCCTTCTTTATCCACTCCATGCTGGCTTGTTTCGACTCGTGCGTGTAGTGATGTACCCAAGTTTCATCGCAGGTAACGATGCGTTCCTTTCTTGTGCAAACCGCGCCAAGAGCCGCTCACAGACGTTCAAACGTACCAACGTTTGTTCTACAGTCAAAAGACGTGAGACTCATCGAGCAGACACTTAACGGAATTCTAGGTCCTTTGTGATTATGGATTGAGCGATCCCATAACTTATTCCTATCTCAGAACAAATTTCGAAACCGTCAAACGTCGGTCGCCTTCCAGAAAATCACGAATGGCCTTAATGTTCTGTTCGATAATGCTCGTCCGTGAGCAACGATCATGGCTCTCGTTTTCGACCCCTTCACGGCCTTTCATGAACTCCTTATGCCAGGCAAATACACGGGGCTTTGACAAGGTTTGATCCCCGAACTGTGCCCTCAGTCACCGCAGAATTTCCGCCTGTTTTACGTCCTCACGAGCGAGAAACTTGATAATCATGCATTGCGCAATCGACGGGTGCACCTCTTTCTCAGACATTGTGTGTCATACTAATGGCAGAATCTGCCGACCGCACTCTCCACTCCTGATATCCCCTCCCAATACTCATCGAGGCGGCCGCGCGTTCCGTTTAAAATTACGCGCTCTAAAAAAAGTCTCGTTAATATTTAATCCACCCTAGTATCTTAAAAAATGTCTACTTAAGAAGCTTCTTGAAAGTGTATATGTCTTATATGTAATCAGCGCACAATTATAATGTGTGTTCTTGATTCGTATCAATAAGTCGATTTTTACCTCTGAGTTGTATGTCATAGTGGATGACACATGTTTTCAATATTCGAAAGCTTTTCTGTACTGTATCACACTTTCGTTTCGTTTGTCTGAACACATGGCTCGTATGCTTCAGTACAGACTCCCAAGAAATGTCCTATTTGGTAAGCTTTATTGCATAAAAATATGAATGCTGAGCACAACTGGGAGCAAACTACAGCAAATAGATAGTCAAATGGCGTAGAACTGTTGCTGGTTATCGGGGAGTCAATAGAAAAAGAATACACATACAAGCTGCAGATACTGAAGCTCCTTGCCATATGTGCAACAGGATATGCCTATCACACATTGGCTTACATAATCATCTCCGGTGACACCAACGTCAGGTACTCTGATGAACCACTTTGTATTATGCCTTCTATTATACTCGTCCCGGGTTATGTGCATTCATACACTACAATTGTTATTTCCTTTTGATAATGTTCTCTCATTTTGAGTTGACAAATTTTCTGTATTGATTTAAATCATTTTATTCTTTGAGAATTTTGTACAAAATAATAAATATGTCAATGTCTAAACCTATTGTCCTCTTTCCGAAAGATATTTGATCGTGTTGTGTAAAGTGTATCTGTTATGTTGAATGTCAACAAAATTATATTCAAATATGTCAATCGAGTTTGATAGTTAATTTAATTATAAAATATGTTATATGATATTTGAACAATTTGAAAGGATATTGTTTTGCCGATTGTTTGTGTTTCTAATATAATATGGAACTTAATTATTATTTAACTGTTAATTATACTTTACTTATACATTTTATTGTTCTGTTAAGTTCCTTAATGAAATTCGTTTAAATGAACACTTTATGTAACGGTATAACCCTACTGGTTTCAAGGTTTTCATTTCATCATCAAGGGAGCACAAACAAAAATTGTTTGTGTTTCCCTGATAATGAAGTGAAACAGGTTTCAATTTTCAGTTTCAACAGTTTCGATTTTTTCGAATTTAAACACAGTTTGAATTTTCTCGAATTTATCTCGTTTGGACAACATTTTCATTGTTAACTTCATTCTAAACGTGCTGAATGTATGTATTATTATGAAAAGTGATAGTTTAGCGCAATTTTTACTCAAATTGCTTGAGCTATTTTTAACATAATTTTGAAGATGGAACAAAATAAGTTTTTATGTTGCTTAATGCTTTTTTACAGCCGCATAAGGAAAAATGCAACACAAAATAAAAAAATATGTGTGCAGTGTATGGCGAGGATGCAGATAGCGATCGTGTCTGTCAAATGTGGTTAAAATCCCTTAATTAACAACACTCGAATTTGGTGTCCGCTCTCGAAGACCGATTACTACTAATGACGACCGTATCATGAATTTGGTGTCCGCTCTCGAAGACCGATTACTATTAATGACGACCGTATCATGAATTTGGTGTCCGCTCTCGAAGACCGATTACTATAAATGACGACCGTATCATGAATTTGGTGTCCGCTCTCGAAGACCGACTACTAATGACGACCGTATCATGAATTTGGTGTCCGCTCTCGAAGACCGATTACTATTAATGACGACCGTATCATGAATTTGGTGTCCGCTTTCGAAGACCGATTACTACTAATGACGACCGTATCATGAATTTGGTGTCCGCTCTCGAAGGCCGATTACTACTAATGACGACCGTATCATGATTTTGACCGAGATTAATCAGCGTTATACGACACGAGGGATCACTGAGATACTGAAAATATCAAAAACTACTACTACCTTCAACCAACTACCATCCACAAGCATTTGGTGCAATTTTCCGTTTGAGTTTGACCTCAAAATACGAAATTACTTTCCGCACAACCCATTACAATATATACATACCGTCATTTAATGTGTTAGGTCACGTCAAAGGAGTTTAAGTGGTTAATATGTTTTTTCCTGTTTATTTTACATTTATTCCAACATTAAAAGCCCAACCGATTTCTCAAAAAAAATAATGTGCTTCGATCAATTTTGAGACTTCAAGAAACATTAAAAATCGATATTTTATGTAGTGACTATAAGTTTTCCGTCCTCAGTACGCTACGACCTTCGTCTCGTCTCGTCTAGTCTAAACCGATTAGTCACTCTAACCACATACTAACAGATCGATACTAAACTTTTTCCATTTGAACAATGCGCCATTCAAATTTCGGCAAAGAAAACTAATATTCCGTGAAGATAAATTATTGCGACACCCTCCATCCATAGCTTTCTGTAGGGGTCCTTGACCCATGGGGCGCGTCTTGGGAATCACAACGAAAATGCGCCTAGTTAAGTATTTTGTCTTCGCAATATTTTTATATGGCGCGGCGATTTGGACCGTGAGACCAAGCGAGAAATATTAAATAAATGCATTTGAAATGTGGTGCGCTGGAGAAGAGTGTTACGAGTTCCATGGACAGCAAGGCGAACTAACGCCTCCATTGTCGAAGAACTGAGAATCACCGACAGATTGTTGACAATTTGCCTTCGACGAGTCCTCCGATTATTTGGACACATTACTCATGGTCAAGAATAGTTTGGAGAGTTTTGTGGTTACTGGAGGCGTAGAAGGACGACGCACAAGAGAAAGAATCCCAATGCTTTGGAATGACGAAGTGAGAGATGCAACTGGACTACCCTTGACAACTGCCCTTCGAGCCGCGGAGTGCATGGATGGATGGAGAGAGTCATCGGAGGCTATCATGGAAGTCACAATGCTCAGTCATGAGCTACATGATAGGATTATGATGATATAATATGTTACAACACTTAAATTTCCTTTATAAATCATAGCCAATATTTACTTAAAAAGGATAAAATATAAACAACTAAAAAAATCAGCACAATTCAGTAAACATTATAGCGGATGAAATCACGAATTTACAATACATACATACCATCACGCCATCGCCCTGTCGGGGCAGGAGAGAGGACAGAGCTCCACAATTTCCTATCTCGACGCATCTTTAGCCTCCTTCACATATATACAACTTCTACGATTTCTCTGACTTTCTACGTTTCCTTTTTTCTATATCTTCCTCTCACACGCCTTCTACTCACATTTGCCCTATATATTTGTTTTGTTAGTTTTCTTCTTTCATTCGTTCTACACGCCCAAACCATCTCAGCGTGCTCTTCTTCATCTTACTTAACACATCAGCCTTAAATTCACATTCGTCCCTTATCACTTCTTTCCGTATTTTGTTAAACATTGTCACCCCGTGTATTCGTCTCAATGCGCGCATTTCTACAGCATTTATTCGGCTCCTATCGATCATTTTTCACGTCCACGTTTCACTCCCATACATCTAAGTCGGCACCAAAATACTTTTATGAACTATCCATCTTAGCAGATTTTGATACTATCCACTGAAAAAAATCAACACTATTCAGAACAAATACAAGACATGAAATCACTAATGTACAGTACAACATTGGAAAAAAAACTCAAATACAATGAAAGAAAATACAAAATGAATAAAATTTCCTAAAAAAACATTTCAGTCAAAATGTAAATAGAATAACCAATATCCCAATGAAGACCTGAGATAGAGCAAATAACCAATATCCCAGTGAAGACCTGAGATTGAGCAAATGCCGTGGAAGAACTCTCAACTTACCAACATCTACATTGATGGGCTCCGTGGCCTAGTTGGTAAAACGCCTGTCTTCCAACCTGAGATTGTGGGTTTGATTCCCATTGAAAGGCGGTTTGTTTTATAAGGATTCGTAAAATGTTCCGCGTGTTTCTAGCAGGAGTGTGGAAATCAATTTGACTCTATATTGGGACTGTCGACGATATTGTGGATAATCTTATACAGAAACATATTAAGAATAATAAATAGAAGTACATCCATGTTTTCTAATCGATTACATCAATGAAATATTTATAATAGAAAAAATATTTCAACTTCCCAGATACCATTGTTAGTTTAGAAAGATTTTTTATATCGGTTTGATTTAAGGAGTATTGTTTTGATTGTATATGTATGTTAACATACATGTTTGGATCGCTTCCAAGACTGGCGCTGGACTCGTGACTGATGGAGACGGAGTGACGCACTGGAGGGATACAGTGACGTCACCTCAAGACTGGCTGGTGACGAAAGCGATAGTAAATAAGATGCTTTTTGAAAATAAATCAAACAAAATTACATTTCATCGATTAAAAGCCTCCGATCAATGAAGGGGTCGTCTATCGTGAAATTTCTTTTAATTTTATTATTGAAGATCTCGACGACATCCGTGACCTAGTTAGTAATACGCTGATCCGGGGTTTTGAGCTCGGTTTCCGGTGGTGCCCAAAATAAAGGGTCCCGGTTTGGTTAATCGCACTCGCCACGTACAGTAGTGTTACCAAGACGTGCAAGCGATATGCCTACTCCAGTGGATTTAAACTCAACGGTATGATTACTGGGGCCGATGACAGTCTTGTCTTCCGGCCACGCTCTTCAATTCGAAGGGGAAAAGATTGAAGATCTTTATATTTCGCAACATCTTTGCTTAACTCCAACCCATAATTTTGCGTGTCTTCTTTCTTCATGGAACATTTCCATTTATAGATCGATTGTTAAATTTTTTATGCTTAATCAGTTGAAACTTAAAATTGTCTAGAATTTTAATTTTCTTAAAATTAGTTTTATTATATTGACTTATATAATTGCATATTGACTTTAGTTAGGTGGTACAAATCATTCTAATTTTCTAATTTGGGTGGATTGCCAATTATATAAAAAAACATAATTTCCCGCGACTAATTTCACCGTATGCCTGACTAGTCCACCTGCAGTATTAGCTGGGAGGACCAAGGTCTGAGTGAACGAGTGGACATGTACTTGCTAAATAATTTGTTGTAAGAATTGTTATCTAGTTAAAAGTAGTGTGTAGTTGTTAATTATTTCTAAGAAATTATATATTAAGATAATTAAATATAAAATCACGCGTAAGAAATCAAAATAAAGTTAGTTCAAAGTTATAATATATAAATTAAATTATTTCTTAAGATATAAATTTGTATGTAGGTAAGCTTTTGGCAAATGCTTTTACTATATATTACTTTGTTAAATAAAACTGATTTGTTATTGCCAATAAATATGACTGCTAAACACTGAATGTTAACATTTTCGTGGCTGCCAATTGATTTCTACCCGTAGTATTTGCATCGTCAATATCCAATATTGACAATCATACATGATATACATGTACAATATGTTATTGAGAAACGGCTCCACTGTTTGTTTGGGTCATTAAGAGGGCCGTGATACCAACCTTATCATTTCAACAAATAATATGGACTTAAACATTATTGACTGGGTGTACAATATTAATTCCCTGAATCTGTATATATGAAGTATTTTTAGTACTTGATGCATTACCACAAATACTGACTTCTACCTCTTAACGTCTATGATATTCTTGTTTCATTTGTATGGTGGTACCCTTCAACATATCAAAACGGGCGATTGGGACATAATAAAGATAGTGATACATGCATCTTACCAGTACTAGCATATGGATGCGAAACTTAGACTTTTTCTGTACGAATGATGCAAAAGCTCCAGAAAACACAACGCAGCATCGAGAGGTGCATGCTGGGTTATACCAGAATAAACCGCAAACGCAATGAGTGGATACGCGCCCAAACAAAAGTGGACGATGTTATAGAGGTCGCAAAACGACTAAAGTGAGCTGGGCACGTCGCCTGGGCAACGGACCATCGTTGGATGTATGAAATAATTCAGTGGTACCTAATAGGCAGAACTAGACCTGTGAAAAGATCAAATGCACGCTGGGTGGACGGAATACGAGTACAAGTACGTAAGCAAGCATCGATTACGTGGCAGCAATGTACGAGTACGAGTACAGGATAGATAGGACAGAATTTCTTGGAAACAACTTTGAGTGGCCTACATCTTGCAGTGGATGAATGTGGGCTGATGATGATGACAAACATACCATCATACCATACCCCTGTTGGGGTAGGCAGATATGAGAGAGCGCCAGACTTGCCTTTTGCGACACATATTTCGCCTCTTTACATCCATACACTCTCATACAGCTCCTACGATTTCTCTGACTTTTAACATTTTCTTCTTTCAAAATATACACTTGATCCTACCATATTTTCCTTAACCTTCCTCTACCACGCCTTCCACTCACATTTGCACTAAATATTGTCTTTCTTTGTCAATTTTAGGAGATAGGGCATGCATTTGTATGTTTAAGATACGCCACAATTTCCCACATTATTATCATGGCAAGTTATGCTATTTCCTCCCATTTCTCACCATGCCACTCAAGCTCAGAGTGCTTTAGAGCATACGTGTGCAACCCTCAGCCCCTGGGCCGCATGCGGCCCTTATCGCATGTTGATGCGGCACGCGGGTATAATAATGGTATTATGTATATAAAACGAAAAAATAAAGCATGACCTATTAGTGAGTTCACTTATTTGTACCACATACGTTTTCTCCATAATTAAATACACGAAAAGTAATTAAGAACCAAGGTGTCGTCGGATAAACATTGAAAATTCCATTCGAATTGCAATCACATCCAATAAACCCCGACATAAATATGCATTGGTACTGTTTTTACAAAAACACACTAAATGTCACATTAATTTAATTTATGTAGTTTTTTCTAATAAATATATTTCAATAGGTAATACTCGTTAAATAAATGTAAAATTTTATTTGCGTCCGTGACAATTTTTTGCTGACTCGATATAGCCCAAAAAACCTTAAAGGTTGAGCACCCATGCTTTAGAGCATAGGAAATTGTAAAGAGGCGATCCGTTATTTTTCAAAGTATGTATGTACATATATAGGTAGATCCTTTCCAGTTTTATTTTTCACGCAGGCCAGTCTACCATATTTACCGAAAATTTTATTTATTATATCGCATTGTTTATTTGTTTCACGCCTATTTCCAATAATCTATTTCAATGTGCTGGTGAATGTTCTATTTTATAAAATCATCTTTATTTTATTAAAATTATTCAAACCATCTTTATTCCTTCTATGAAATTAATAGAATACGAGACGAGATTTTTGTCAAAAATTGTCAATTATCGTTTTTAGATTACGGCATCAAAATATTCCTACTAAAAGTGTTTCAATGTTGCTTTAACTGACCCGCGATTCTGGAAACATTAAGTTTACATGCACCTAATAAATATAGCCGTGCAAGAACTCGCCCTTTGTTCTACATACCAACTTACAGAACGAATATCATGGCTAAACACTTAGTCGCGCGTGGTATATAGATATTGAACCAACTGAATGACACTATTGGTATATTCTCGAGTATGAGAAGAATCCTGGCTGATATTCTTCCTAACAAATAAGCTATCTCTAGAAGCAGACCCTCTTTATGTAACAGGAGAAATCCATTCAAAGTGGATAAAAATAGCTTTTAAGCCTGTGAACTGGAATTTTGAACTGGACAAGAATGTGCGCAATCGTTAGTAGGGCATGTGCCATGTTCCTTAACATTGAGATCACGACGGAGAAAAAGAAATTTAGATTTAATCATATTTTGGCGAAGTTCTGTTGAGAACAAACTACTCGCATTTACCTTTATTCAATGATAACTCCGTTCAATTGACAGATGCATTTATCGTGTAAAAACATATATCTTTTTTTTATTTAGGGGGTTTTCAATCTTTTTCAAGATCTATCTATGTTTTTCGGACTCTTTCGACATTTTTTAGTGTAATTTTCAGTTTAAATGAATCGATCAATTCGATTGAAGTTTTAAAAATTCGACTTCACAGATTTCAAGTGATGCTAATGTACGCTAGGACGGTATTTTCGTACATATTCATATATTTGACGACTTTGATTCCATGAAATATTTAATATTTTTTTGTGGAAAAGTACAAACGCACGTATAAAAATAGACATATTTTGGAAAATTGTATGCAGTTTTTGGATGTCTGGCAGATTTAAAACACGTTTTTGACAATATTTGCGCTCTGCTATTTTATATTTTAGATGATTACGACGGCCTCCGTGACCTTATTGATGAAACGCCTGCTTTTCAACTCGGGGATTGCGAATTCGATTCCCGTTGGTACCCGATTTTTTTTCAAAAGGGTTCCAGACTGGTTTTCACTTACGGCCTCTGTAACATATTTCTTGTTGGTTGGAAGAAATTGCTACATGGTTATAAATCCGCCAGATTGTACTGTATATTTCGAAAAGATAATACCGTATATAAGTGGGGAGGATTGCACTGGACAAATTAGAATTTTTCGAGATTGGAAAAGTATTAAATTAGATCTCTGTATTATATTAGGTAAAGCGAAAAGAAATGTCAATTTTCCTTTGGCGTCACGTTGAAACCAGTTTGCCGCCAGTTAACGTTAGATTAATACGTCGTGGTTGGTATCGTTTTGAAGCTCTATTAATATCCTTTCTGTTTTGATATTCTTTTTTGGTGTTGGTCCATAGTACAACAATGCAAAAGCCAGAGATTGAAGAGACACATTTGCGATATTTTATGCTGTTTTTATTCGATAAAGGATTGAAGTCAAAAGAAGCTACCCAGACCATCCGCGATATTTATAGAGACATCTTGAATCCTCGAAAGTGCCATAGATGTTTTCAAACGTTTGAAAGTTGTGAAAGGGAATCGAAGGACAAACCAAAATCAGGAAGACCTCTTAAAATCGATGATGACACTTTAAACTCATTAGTGGGGTCCGATCCGCGTAAAACCATCAAGGGATTGTCACAAGATATCGGTTGTCCATGATCAACAGTGAAGAACTATTTGAAAAGGCTCTGAAAACAAAATAGACAAGGAATTTGGGAGCCGCACGAACTTTCTCCAACGGCCATGGAACAACGAATAACAATCTGTTCATCTTCACTCTCCAGATATGAAACTGATCCGTTTCTTAGAAGAATTGTTACTGGGGATGAGAAGTGGGTCCTCTACACGAATCCGAGGAGAGAAAAAAAACAATGGCTTTCGACGAATTAGGTACATGTGTCTACCCCTCAGCCGACATTGACTCTGAAAAAGGTTTTCCTTTGTATTTGGTGGGATATTTTGGGAGTAATTCATTATAAATTACTAAAACCTGGTCAGACTGTTACAGCAGATATGTATTGTGCCCAATTAGAAAGATTAAAGGCAGAACTGCTTAAAAAATGATCAGTTTTAGTAAACAATCAGAGACGCTACAACATGATAATGCAAGACCACACGCAGCAAGGATTACGCAGGACAAAATAAGAGAGCTAGATTTAGAAGTTCTGCAACATCCACCATATTCACCTGATATTGCACCTTTGGATTACCATCTTTTTAAGTCGATGGAACATTCGCTTCGAGATAAAAAATTTACGAATGTCGAACAAGTCCGAAATCACTTGGAGTCATATGTTACCGAAAAACCGCCAGAATTATACGAATAAGGTATTAAAAAACTTCCTATTCTGTGGAGGAAGATCATCGGTAACAACGGTAATTATTTAACGGAATAATATTGTATAGTTTTTGTTTAAATCAATTTTTTGTCGCATCAAAAAATATTGTCATTTCTTTCCGCTTTACCTAATATACGAGTATAATCAGGACAAGTTTAGTAGTAGTCCTCTCCTCAGCCTGTTTCTCTTTCAAACACCAACTTCTTGCCTCCACTTACGTCTTTTCTCGTTACTAGCCACTAACCCCTCTCTTTGCCAACAACCACTAACAAATATATGTTTTAAAAAATAAGTTCGTCGTAGGTTATACTCTACGATAATGCAAGTAGCCTGAACGAGTGAACATGTACATGCTAATGGATTAGTTGTAAGAATTTTTATCTAGTTATAAGTAGTATGTAGTTGTAAACTATTTCTAAGAAATTAAATATTAAGTTTATTTAAAATCAAATAACATGTAGGAAATTTTAATTAAGTTAGGTCATAGTTATATTATGTAAATTAGATTTGTTCTTAAGATTTAAATTTGTATACAGGTATAGCATTTGGCAAATGTTTGTGTTATAGATTACTTTATTAAATAAAAATTCAAAAAAAATAAAAAAAACTATAAGATATAATACAATACTCTACTTAAGTGCATGCATCCTACACCACAATCATTCGAAAGTCTGAACTAAAATAAAATTTAACCTATATTTTTATTTGCAGGTACGGTCAAACCAAATTATGACCATGACGCCAAGTACAAATTATACGACATCCGAGGCCCCTTAGTCCTCAGCTGTAATGTCACACTCGTGCCAGAGAAACCCTATACGTTAGAGTGGTGAGTATCCTTATTTTCTTGCTCGAGCGCCACTCGCACCAGGAGCTAATCGATTTACTATCCAGTGCAATATATGTATATGTCTTCGTGTTAAAATTTTAAAGATGTACTTTTATTTCCAAAATCCAACAACCTCCGTGGCCTAGTTGCTAAAACACTTGACTTCCGCCAGAGGTTTCGACGTTTCAGTCTGGTAAAGGAGTTCGTCAGATAACAATACTCACACACACCGAGTACATGTGTCAAAGTGTTGTTGTTTCTTCACGTCCAGTGGTGTTATCAACACGTGTGATGACGAACCGCGAGTTAGAGTGGAGTTAATAGTCCAGAAATTAATCCGTCAGGAATTGAACCTGAGGCGTCTACTTGCTTAACATGAATGCTAACCGTTAGACCATGGCCACCGACAATAAGAAATACTCGCGTTATACCTTTGTAATTGTGATATTTTTTTTATACGAGTATCATTCTCAATTGATTACCAATGTATAAAAATATTCTTTTTTTTGTTAATTCGTTTTCTTATTAATTTAATTAATTGAAATGAGCAGAAAACTTTGTTTTCGATATTCTTTATTTCATGCTTACTCCAAAAAAAATATTCTTTTGAAGCCCATATGAAGTGACACTAGTTTCCCTTAATACCTTGAACTAGTAAAAATGCCAGTTAAATATTTTTTTTACGAATGTGTTCATATTTACTTCAGATCTTTTTTTCTGTGTTCCATAACACGATAAAAGAAGCTAGCTAACTGCTAGCACTGTTGAACTCAAAGTCACACTCAGGAAATGAATAGAGTAAACCTCAGTGTCTTTCATTATGTTTAGCATAACATAAAAAGGTTGAGAAGCAGTGCTTTATTCAGAAACCTTGGACATCCCATGTGAAACAGTTGTGAAGTTCTGTTTTGATAACATGTTGACAGCACTTAATGTGTTTACCTACTCCTTATTGCTCGGTCTATGTGCTAACTACCAACTCTTGGCCATTTTTAACAGCGTCACCAGTTGACATGGCAGATCTCGTGATTTGAGAAATTTTGATTTTTTTATTATAAAGCCATAATAGATCTATATTCTTCTTTTGTTTATTTGTGAGACTGGGACTGATATTATGTGCCTGAAACTAGTGTTGCATTGTTTTCATATGAGATATTAGTCTCAGTCATGTAATATGCTATACACTACTAGTCTCAGTTACATATCAGTGAGACCGAGACTGATGACTGATATTAGTTCTGTGTGGTGTTCATATGAGACATTAATCACAGTCGTATAATACCATACAATATCTAATATCAATGAAAAGACTAGTTGAAAGCGAGACTAGTATCGTACTTCACATGATATACTAGTCTCAGTCATATAAAACAAGTCACATAATAATACCAATTAATACCAATCTTAACCTCGCTGATATTATGTGACTGAAACTAAAATTTCATGGACTAATTTCTTACTTGGAACAATGTAATTATATTCTCAAACATATAAAACCGGTCTCAAACTTTTTGGTATTTTATGACTGAGGCTAATATTTGTGTATCTACCATATATTGCATATATTTCATTCCATATTAAATTTGCTGGTTACACAAGACATTTCTAAGGAGCTAGTTAATTGACTGAGCAAACCTTGTGAGGCTAGTATAAAAGATTCATTGAAAACCCACAGTTTTCAGCTGATGCTACCTCTAATTATTATTTAAAAAATCTTCAGATTTTGATGCACTTAAGTTGTTAAATGCGATTGATTTTTAAGGTATTTAAATTATAAAATTGGTCTAATTCTTTTTTTTCTTATATGACGACCTCCATGGCCTAGTTGGTAAGATGTCTGTCTCCCAACCTGGAGGTTGCGGATTCAATTCCCATTGGAACCCAGATTTTTTCAAAAAGGATTCTAGTCTGGTTTTCACTTAGGCCTCTTTAACATCTTTCTGGTTGGTTGGAAGAGATTGACATATGGAAATAAGCCCGCCAGGCTGTAATATATACAATGAAAGTGTAATACAATACAATGCTTTTCCTTCAAAATGTACATGGAAAATTGGCAAGCTATTTTTCTGCTTTCCTTGTAGCAAAATTGATGATCTCAAGTTTGTTGTTGACTGTGTGATTCACGATTTTATGGTAAAAAATACTACAACTGTGTCCACATCTTAACATGTGTAAGGTGCACTGGGACTTTAGTGTTCTTACCATTAGAGTCTGAAACCAGCTGCCGGAAGACTTACACACTAATTGGCTTGCATCAAACGGTGACTTAAAAATTAGTTCTTTTCCATATTCCTTAATCCATTTTCCTTTCCCTATCCTTCACCTTTTCTTAGACATTGCTGATATTAAATTTATTAATGATATAGGTAGAGTTATAAAAAAATCCTTGTTTCTTCTATTTGCTGATGACCTCAAAATCTTTAAAAAATTTGTTCTTATACTGACTGCAGAACTCACTCATGGTGGAGAAGATACAAAAAAAATATCTACGATATCTCTATATGAGTGAGTTTGGTGTCTATCCATGGCGTTATCCTACGGCGTTATCCTACTCAGTTTCTGCTGGGCATGCTCGGGTATAACTCCTTGAGCGTAAGAAGAGATCTGCGTCTCTTGGTGTACGTTGTCAAACTCGTTCGAGGAGTTGTGAGCTGTCCAGCATTATTACAAAGATTAGTGTTAAATGTTCCTAACAATTACACTAGACTGCGCCGGCAAGAACTGTTCTCAATAACATACGCAAGAACGGGTCTTCCAGCTGCTATGCTTGTTGGAAGGGCCTTAACTCTTTTGAACGGGACTGCTTCTGATATTGACATATTTCATATTACATTACCAAAAGCAAAAGTAAATTTTCTGCTAAGATTGAGCGAATTAGAAAGCACTCATCAACATATTTAAGTGACTTTGAATATATGTGTTTGTTTGTGTGTGTATATATGTATGCATATACATAATTTTTTTTTTTTATATAAAAAAAGATTTAATATTAACATTTCTTGTATTTTTCAATGTTATTGGGCTAAACCTGTTTTGAGAAAATAAATAAATAAAATTAAAGAAAATAGTTTTGTTTGTTTTCTGTCATTCCTTTAGTATCTCATTTTAATTGGTAATTTTTGTTTTCTCTGTTTGTGTGTCTGATTAGTTGAAAGAGATAGCTATAGAGCAATCAAGGCGCCGACTGTACTTTTGTGCAATGAAGTGCCAAATAAATAAAATAATACACACTAATAATATACATTATTTCTCGGAGATAGTTTGTCAAAAATCCATCTCTTCTAACTTAAAAAAATCAATAAACTTTGAAAGGTTTATGAGACATCTAATTAACAGACATCTTTATTCTCTTTGGTGTTCAAATGAATATTTATGTTAGATTTTGAAAGTTAGAAAATGATTTAACAAAGGAAGAAAATTATTTTTGACAATACATTTACTCGCATTTTAAAAATTCAATTTTTTTTTTTCATTTTCAGGCTTAAAGAAGATAAACCAGTGTCGGAAGACTCAGGTCTGAAAGACCGTTACAAGATCCTGCCTGAGGAGAACAAGCTGGTGATTGATAGGACCTTGGAAACTGACGCGGGCAAGTACACATGCCGAGTTGCTGACGCTAGTGAGGTTAAGGCCGACATTGAAGTGGTAGCCAAACCGATGGTCAAACTGCCACCCGACACCAGTGTTGTAGAGGGAGAGAAACTCAAGATCGTCTGCACTGTGGTGGGAAATCCTTCACCAGTGGTGGAGTGGATAATAGGTAAGAAATAGAAGAAAAGACATATAACATTACTATTGAACAAATGCGCACTAAAATAAATTTAATTAAAATTTCTTCATATGAATTTGACTTATATTTGCTAAAAGGATCCAGCTGACATTTTACCTGTTTTGAGATATACACATATGATAATGCAGAGGCATTTATGGAATAAAATCATTTAAAAACTGAATTTGACAATGAAGTACACGTTTTACTGGCTTGATATTTTTGCATGTAAATAATTTGTTGGTCTGATCATTTTGCCATATATACATATATATGTGTAGATCCTTTTTTGTTTTATTTTTCACGCAGGCCAGTCTACCATATTATATTGCATTATTTATTTGTTTCACACCTATTTCCAATAATCTTTTGGTGGTGAATGTTCTATAGTATTTTATAAAATCATTATCTTTATTTTATTAAAATTATTCAAATCATCTTTATTCCTTCTATGAAATTAATAGAATACGAGACGAGATTTTTGCCATAAATGGTCAATTATCGTTTTTAGATTACGGAATCAAAATATTCCTACTAAAGGTTTTTCAATGTTGCTTGAACGACATTTTCGGTCCTTTCGGATGTGTACACAGAAACACGGCTTCGTAACGTGATTCATACGTGGCACTCATAGTGAAACATATTCTTGTGTAACCAAGTTCGAACGTCAACCGAGTTTTTCTGTGCAAAGCATCTTGGGGGAAAGGTCCTGCCACCTGCTCGCATTTGAATCTACCATCTAACAGTTTCCAGGAAAAAATGTAGCCATACACGCTGTTATCAAACAGACTACATTAAATTTTTGCATCATCCATTTATTGCTTGTAAATATTTATTTAATATTTCTCTCAAAATTTACTTTAGAAAATTTGTGAAAATAATAACACACTAGTGGGACTTAAACCTTCATTATTATGGTTACCAGTCAGCTGCGTTAATCCACGTGCCCCATAAGGCTATTCAATAATATAGTTATGTTTCAATTTAAAAAAGCCTTAGCAAAAATTACGATTACATTTTGTATTTTTTCATTGAGGTATTAGCTTATTTGATTGCTTACTTCTTAGTCAAATAATGTATTAAATTTTGTCACATTTATCTTGTTTGTTATTCAGTAAGGTTTACTTAAGATACACATCAAATGATAAGACACAACTCATTCACCTTGTACAAGAATTAAATGTAATGCTCTTCATAGATTTATCTTGATCATGATTGAAAAGTAATATTTGATATTAACACATTGTTGTCGGGCGGTTTTTTCATCAATCTATGCCGTTAAGCGGGCAATTAATTTAGATTCGCGCGCGAAATTACGTTTCACGTAAAATTACTATAACTTAAGAACTATTGATCATATTTAAATAAAATTTTCAGCATTTTATCATTAATGAAATCGTTTTTAATGATCTATTTATAAACTTATAAATATTTGGGTAAACAATTATGATATTTAAGGTTAAATTACATTTTTACCTTACTGTCCATTAAGTCATTCTGTACATGTTCAACATAATATATATTTTGTAAAATATGAAAAAATTAACACCAATATTGTTTTAAAGTATGATATCATTGAAAACAGTTCCCTTTGTGTATTGGTACATCACAGAATTTACACATATATCGGGTTTCGCTACGCGCTTTGTGGACCGCGCACACACGACATCTCCTTCGTCGATTCTTGTTTTTACCAGTGCTTTCAATCTTTTCCAATGTATGTATGTTTTCTCATATCCATTGAAAGTCTTCCCGGAGAATCTGATTTTGAAGATTTTTTTCGGACACAGATGTCGATGGTGTCGGTTCAGAGTCTTGAATATTATCCAACGAAATCTGATCAGCCACCCAGTGCTCTGCAATGTCCTTTAAAAATTGTTTATATTTTATTTTATTTTCTCTTGTAACAGAGTTATACACAACAAAGGAGTTGAACAATGCACAATTTATTAAATACATCACCAGTCTTTTTGTCAATTTAGTAGTTTTTCGTAAGATAGAATAATAAGAAATATATTGGTCTGCTCGCAAAAAATGGTGTTTCCGTGGATGCATCTCAACTCCAGTATTCATATCTTCTATCCTTACGGACTTGTCCCATAAGAAAGATAACTCCCAAAAAGTTTGTGCTTATTTTGATAATAATATCTTTTAGATTCTTATACAAGGAATGTAAAAAAATCATCTCCTATGAATAAATTTACCGCTTCCGTTACACTATTTAAAACACTACCGGTAGTTAAACCTGGTCGACCTAAAAACTCTTCCAGGGCTCGTGGATTGTCTGCTGATGACCATTCTTCTTCACCTTCGTCCGAGTCTGAATCCGAATCGCTTGAAATTCTTCATCGGAAAAATGTCCGAGGATGCGCGGTAACTTCATTATTACTAGTTTCAAATTCGCCATCTGTATTTTTCTCAACACAAGAATAATCTGACAAATTATCAGCACACAATTCCCCATCGCTCTCATTACTATCGTAATACATTTTTATGGGGTATTTTTTATGAAAAAAATATTCATTTATTATAAAAATATGGAACAAATAACTTTTCAAACACAACAGCGATCGATATCCACTATACTATATGATACAATGATAGGTATTTTGAAATATTTTTTTAATAAAAATAATTAGCAATAGCGGAATGTAGGCAGAAACGAAAATTGAGAACGTCTTGAACTAAACAATATCGCCTCAATACTGAAGAATTATAAAGATAAAAAGGAAATGTTTATCTTACAACTATTGTAATTAGAGTGCATGTTATATGACGAAAGTCTGCCACCCGATCCTAATTATACTAAGCAGGCTACCATGCGACCCTCATTATACTAATCGCTTCACTTCACAAGTAACCGCAAACCCAATTCCGATCTGTACAATGTTTTTTGGCGTCTCCCGCGCTTTACCAACAGTAAGCAAATCCTTCCTTCCGTGGTTGCAGTCCTAAGACTGGTTTGCAGCAATTTGAACTCTTCTCCTCCATTCCCCCCTGTCCTGTGCGGCTCTCTTTAAGTCTGTATATGTTGAGCAGCGCACGTCCACCAACAGGTCCTCCAGGTACTCTCGGCGTGGGCGTCCCCTAGAGTTTGTCCCCTCGGTCATACCCTCCATTATGGCATGCAAGAGGCCCTCTTGTCGTATTATATGACCGATCCATCTTGCACGCCTTTCGGACAGGATCCTGAGCAGGTGCCTTCCTCCTTCGATTCGTTGGAGAACCTCTTCATTTGTGATGCGGTCTCTCCAGGAAATTCCTAATAGTCTTCTATAGGACCACATCTCAAAAGCCTCTAGTCTTCGTCTATCTCTTTCGGATAGGCACCATGTCTCGCAGCCGTACATCAAGATACTCCATACATAGGTCTTGATGAGGAGTATTCTCAGTTTTAGGTCTATATTATTTGATTCTATTATTTTCGACCTTTTATTAAATGCAAGTCTAGCCTGATGTATACGGCTGTCGACCTCGCTCTTGGACCGACCGTCCCATGTTATTTTGCTCCCGAGGTAGACAAACTCCTTGGTGTTCTTTAGTGGTTTACCCGACATCACTATTCTCATCTGGTGCTGCGCTTTTAGTAAGCATTCTCATTTGGTAAGCAAATACAACACTTTTAAGCGTCTCCCGCTCTCTACCAACAGTATGTAAAAGACGCTTTTAAGCGTTTCCCGCAAACAATGTGTTAAATGAAATCAACATAAGGACATAACATTTTTAGCCCATTTGAATATTTGTCACAATTTTTATACTAAAAATTCACAATATTCATGGACAGTCGGACAATATCAATATTCGGGTATTATTATAACTCTCATTGTTGCTAATCATTGACAGCTGACGACAGATTACAGTTGTCAGCGTTTTAACTTAGCCATACTCACAAACCAGTTAAAAAGCTGTTTAAACTTTGAAATATTTTAGTATGCTTAAGCTTGAAATAAATAAATTATAATTGCATACATAAATTTTGGCTTTGACAACCTTTTTCTCTAAGAATTCCCAGTTTTATGGTATTGCTAATTGTACGCACTTTTCAGAGACACATGTGTGATCTACACTTTTAAACTACTCGTATATGCTTCAATTGAAATGCTCACTCTAAAAATATGTATAAAAAACCTATTACAATATGCATATTGAGCGCATTTTTCAAACTCTTGAATTGAAACTTAATATTTAATGACCATACACGCTGTTACATCTATAAAATGAAACTTAAACATTAATAGCTAATATCGATTGTCTTCAGTAAGATACAGGCAAAAGTCTACTTTATTAGAGACACGACAAATGAAACTTAAACATTAATGGCTATCATCTATTGTCTTCAGTAAGATACAGGCAAAAGTCTACTTTATTGGGGACACGACAAATGAAAGCTAAACATTAATGGCTATCATCTATTGTCTTCAGTAAGATACAGGCAAAAGTCTATTTTATTGGGATTGGGGACACGACAAATGAAAGGCAACAAATCCAGATCCATATAATTTGTGTGACCATTTAAAATTATCTATTGTTTTTTCATAAATTATGTAGTTTTTAAATTTCTTATCATGTATAAATAAATAAATAATGATTGTTCTACACTTTTGTTGTATACAGTACTACCTGATGGTCTTATAGCCATGTGGCAATATCTTCCAACCAACCAGAAAGATGTTAAAAAGGCCTTAAGTGAAACCCAGCCTAGAATCCTTTTTTTTAAATCTGGGTTCCAGCGGGAATGGAACCTGCAACCTCCAGGCTGGGAGACAAGTGTCTTACCTACTAGGCCACGGAGATGGTCGTTCATATGAAAATAAAAAGGAATTGTTGAATACCAAACAATTGAATCAGTGATTCATCTATTCTATAATATGAATCTAATTTTGAATAAGAAAATATTAATCTATATTGGCATCTTACAAAAGCTAGGTAATTTTTAAGGCAGATCTAAAAATTAAACTACAAATCTTCTTGAATAATGGCCGTGAACTCCTATATATGGAGTATACGCCAGTGTCAAGTAATGTAAACTTCAAATAAAAATACTTTTCAACTGAAGAGATCAAAATTTAACAGAAAAATATTAACCGAATTTCAAAAAAATCCTGCTGTTTTATGATTTGAAATGGGAATCCTAGAAAATTAAGAGAAAAAAACTTTTTAGATGTGACACATTTTTTCTATAGTTTTTTTCTTATATATTGATTTAGATCTATCCTAATCAATCACTCAATCGTAATATTCCCCCCAATGCCACAAATATCATTACCCTTTCTGATCAAGAAGTCAAACTCCTACACAGCAGTTCCTAGTAGAAAAGGTGGTACCACCAATGGAAACAGATAGAACAGGAAGAACCTGCAGAATTCCTACCAGGTTTCTTCCTCCCAAGAAAATTCTGGTGCGCACTCAAAAACTGTAATGTGGTCATAATTGAGATCTAGCAGAATTCCTGCTATATGACTTTGAAATCCTACAAACGACCTATACTGTTTCCCTGGAGGTCTTGCCGAGGACCATTAAGTGACTTCTGATGTAGAGAAGTGATTGAAGAGCTGTTTCCTAAATATAGTACGAGTTTCACTCATACGGAAAAAAAAATAGATTGAGCTCATCCGATTTCTCTTGGATGATCATAAATCCTCAATAAACCACAAACTGGCATGTAAAATAAGTGACTAAGGTATGCTTAAGACTCTTACCAAAATGTAGAAACACAGGATATACTCAGAAAGAAATGTTTATTTTTCATTAGGGCTGCAGAATAAGTTATTATATATAGTTTTATGGTATTTTCAATCAAATTCCAGGCAATGAGACTTACAAAATGGACAAAGGCCGTGTCTCTCTCTCGGATGTCAATGGTGTTAAGAATGCCATTATGACTCTGTCAGAAACCACAATGGACGACAGGGGAGAATACTCCTGCCGAGCCACCAATGTGGCCAACAATTATGTTAATGCCACAAAAGATAGCACATTCGTCAGAGTCAAAGGTAAAAATACATTTGCTTCATAATTTATAAAATATATTCTTACGATATTAATTCTCTAATTCTTAGCTCAAAATTTGCATGATCAAAAAAGGTGCACATTTTGGAGTTATGGAAAGAGGCACGTCATATAAAAATTACACTGTAAACCATTTATCCTAATATAAAGGCCAGAGAGTAAAATTTTATGTCAGGATAGACTGAAATGGAGATTTGTTCTCTGCCCAATGAAAAGTATTGTGTCAAAACATACATGAATCTGTATTCCACATATAGAAAAGAATGTTCATTGAATTTGGAACTAATCTTTGCTTCTTAAATCATCTGAGATTAAATGACATGGAATATGTGAGAACAATAAATATGTATTCATTTATTTAGCCTTAAATAGTTGGAAATAGAACTTGAAAAGATATTTATGTTTTGACAAAATAAAGGACACAAATAAATGTCCCATACAGTAACAATTCAAAAACAAAAGATAATGTATCAACATCTTCCAAACAAAACTTTCAATTTAGATTACATATTACCATCAGCCGTTGTCTGCTCCATGAGCGAAGGTCTCCCCCAGTACTCACCACTTCTATCTGTCCTGAGCACATTGCTGTCACGTTAGACCGTCAAACTTCCGCACTTCGTCTCTAGAACGCATCTTCGGTTTTCTTATGAGACATTTTATGTCTCACAGATACCATTACATATGTCTTTCAAAATATAATGCATAAATATACAATGTTTAGCAAAACATGGAAATAAAAAAAAACAATCAAACTGATTAAAAGGTGACTCTTTTTTTTCTTCTTTTTTTTTAAAAACTACTTGACTATTTTTTTTCCTTTGTTGTATGCATTCATTAGGTGTTATTTCTGTGATCATCAACTTTTAGCATTGTTTTCAGTAATACCTGGCAGCCGTACAGTTATTTGTAGCTTCTGCAACGTGCACTACCATTACCTTGAAATTGGAATCGTAGCTCTTGTGAATCGCATTTCAATAGTCACTCATTATATTTTGAGAGGGTGTATGGATATAAGAAAATAAGGTAAAAAAACAACTGTCAAAAACAAACAACACGCCGGCAGTTTGTAAACAATGCTGTTTGTTGAACATGCTTATCATAATATTGTGTGAGAGAGAGATAACCGTTTCAGTCATGGTGCGGTATTGAATTTATTATTCACTTGTTTTAGATTCAAATATAACCTTCACATTTTTATGTTAGTTTTTTTTAATAAAAACTCACCTTATATGTAGTTGGGCCAATATGGTAAATAAATTTAATCAATAATTTTAAATTTAGACAAGCTGGCAGCGCTCTGGCCTTTCTTGGGCATCTGCGCAGAGGTGTTTGTGCTATGCGCCATCATCCTGGTATATGAGAAGAGACGCAACAAGCCCGACATGGAGGAGTCAGACACGGACCAAAGTCCTGACCAGTAAGTGTCATACCATCAATTTTCTACAATTAATATTAACTAATTTTCAAAAATCACAAGTAAAGTGCCTTCTTGATAAAAACATTTCACAATGTAATTACTTGGAAAATATTTTTTAACTCAGTTTTATTTTAACATCATGCAGAATATGGTGCAGTGTACATTATAAAAAAAAATACTGTTGTATGAAAAAAAAAAATCTTTTTGATTATCAGCTTTTTAGCATCCTTGATGTGTTTTCAGTAAATATCAGTCTTTTTTACATGAAATTTAATGAAATATTTTACTTATGATTTTAGAGTTTTTATAGAAATGTTATGTTTTTGTGTTGTCTTAAGTCAGTTAGTGCTATTATTTTTAAAACTTTCATCTTACAGAAAAAATTTACCAGTTATTGAATCTTATTTGTTGACAATTTGAAACTTATTTATATCATACAAATTTAGATTTTGGTTAATTTTATTTAAAAAAAAACATTGAAAATATCTTGTTATACTACAAAAAAGGAAAAAAATGTTTTTTAATAATAATTTTGGGGAAAATTGTGAATTTGTTGAAAACAATTTAATAATTAAAATAATTGAAAATGAATTTCAATTGAACATTTTTCAATAACAGATAACTTTTAGTACAATAGTGGTAATAAAGCACAAAATTGCAATGTTTGATCAGTTTCTGATGTTAACTTATGATTTTTAATTTTGTACATAATAATAAGTATTTTATTTCATTTGGTTACGTTTACAATACATTTTTTATTTATTTTTCTACATCACTTTATGTAAAAATTAAAATGTAAATAAATCAAGTTTACCTAATTTTTCAATGGTGCACTGGTGTAAAATCTAAGTTCTCTCAATTCTGACAATAAGAATACCTTCAAATACTCATTTGAATTCTGTATGTGTGAACAACTTGGAAGTAATCATTTCTTTGTGATTAGTTTATTTTACAAAATAGTATTTTCCTTTTTTATTCATCACTACTTACTTGAAATATATTTTGTTTAGTTGTTTATTCAAACACCTTCAATTTAGATGTGATTAGTTTTTTAAACGTATTTTAAGAATGAACTTGTTCTGAAATTTGAAGAACAATGGTGACAAGCCTTTGCCTTTACCAATCCATGTTCTTGGGAATCGGATTAAATAGTAGAACATGAGGCTAAGCTAATAGTTTCTTCCATATCTGCTTAAAGTAACTTGACATTAATCAATTAACTAGTGCATTATCATCTAATTTTATTGCTCTTTAAGTCTCAAAACACAGGTTTTCTTCGTTTAATTTATGTGCTCAAAATATTGAATATTAATCAACAAATACACAGTTCAAATGAATGAATTTCAATAGATATTTGTATATAGCTAAATAATTGGGCATGCCAAAAAAGTTATGTCTGTATTGTGTTTTGAATGAATTTTGTAGAAATGTGTGTAAATTATGTTTTATTAATTTTGAAAATATATTTATTAAAATATTATATTATCTGTATTGTACTTTTTTTAAATAAAATATCAATTGATAGTATTGTCACCTTACTACACAAAGCTACTGACATTATTTATACTCAAATATATTTTGAAACTGTATATTTTTTCAAGTATTACCAGGACAGAAATGTAGTGAGTGTATTTAATTAATTTTAAACATTGATATTTTATGAACTGCCTTAGTTAGCTTTTGCGATATTATGTCCCATCAAACCATTTATTAAATAAATAAAAACAATCAGCACTAAATACATATATTTTCAACTCAGAGAAGTGATGGACTTGGGAATGAAATTCAATTGATTGAATGTTTCAAACTAGATATTGTTTGCCTATAATGAGTCATTTTTTATTATTTATTCATTTTTCATGTATCTATAATGGTCTGTACACTTACTTACTGACATTTTATTTTGATGCTTATATGATAAACTGTACCTGCTATAAATGAAATATTTGTCACATTGTGCTCCACAGTGCACAGTGACAATATGTAGGTAAATTATCTTAATTCAGTTGATCAAATGGTTTTCTATGTTTTATTATCACATTCCTGTATACTTAACACATCTATCAATAAGTCCCGGCACTGATTACTAAAACAACATTTGTTTGCCAAAATTCTTCTTTATTCATCAACATAGTCTCCTTCAAGAGCGATACATTCATTCCAACGCTTTCCCAACTTTTCTATACCAGCCGTGTAGAATGATTTATCTTTGGTTTCAAAATAGGCGTTAGTTTCGGCAATCACTTCTTCATTGGAGACAAATCTCTTTCCCTGGAGCATCTTTTTGAGGTCTGCGAACAGCCAATAGTCACTGGGGGCCAAATCTGGATAATACAGTGGGCGCGGAAGCAATTCGAAGTTCAACTCATGCAATTTGGCCATCGTTACCATCGACTTGTGACACGGTGCATTGTCCTGATGAAAGAGAACTTTTTTCTTCTTCATATGGGGCTTTTTTTTGCAATTTCTGCCTTCAAACGCTCCAATAACGCTATGTAATATTTGCTATTGATGGTTTTGCCCTTTTCAAGGTGATCGATGAATATTATACCATGTGAATCCCAAAATACGGAGGCCATAACTTTCCCGGCCAACTGTTGAGTTTTTTGTCGCTTCAGACTACTTTCACCGACTGCTCTCCACTCAGCTGACTGCTGATTTGATTCCGGAGTATGGTGGTGGATCCAAGTTTCATCCATTGTCACATACCGACGCAAAACCTCTTGTTTATTTCGCGTAAACAGTGCCAAACAGCACTCTGAATCATCGATGCGTTGTTGTTTCTGTTCCATTGTGAGCAAACGCGGCACCCATATCGAAAAAAGCTTTTTCATGACCAAATGTTCATGCAAAATAGTGTTAACACTACCAAATGATATCTTCAGGATGTCGGCTATCTCATGCAACTTTACTTTGCGGTTTTCCATCACGATTGTGAGGGTTTTTTATGTTTTCTGTTGTAACAGCCTTATTTGGACGACCAGAGCGTTCAGCATCATTTGTGTCTGTACGACCGCGTTTGAAATCAGCATACCACCGACAAATGGTTGTTTTCGATGGAGCAGAGCCCGGATAACACTTTTCAAGCCATCGCTAAGTTTGAACGGTATTTTTCCCATTAAAAAGCAATGTTTTATCAACACACGAAATTCGGTTTTTTCCATTGTTTTGAAAATAGCAAAAGTAGCATCCCTAAAACCACCGTAATTAAATGACACAATGTGGGAATGTCATGAAAGTTAGACACGTAACTTCTAAAGGTTGGTACTAACTGAGAATGGTATGGAATTGTTATTAGAGGCGCCATCTGTTGGTTAGTCCCGGGACTTATTGATCGATGGGTTATATCGAAATATTAAAAAATTTACATTTGATCTACAAAAAAACCACATATGTGAACTTGATTATATGATATATCCTATTTTTAAATTAAAATAATCAACATTATTCCATTTGTATAAAAGAAAATAAAAACTCTATTATTAAACATTTTTAGTACATTTTTGCAGTAAGGTGATAATATTTCAAAATATTTCAATTACTATATAAAATAGTTTGGTTTTCTTTATTCTTATATTGTGCCATCTCTACTTAGATTTCTTATCATCTCATGCTTTTTTTGCTATTTCATATAGCTCTTTTTTAGCATTATCAGCTCTTATACCAGGTCTGTAAATATGAAACTGGATTTTTTTTATAGAAAATACACATTTATTGTATGAAAATGGTAAAAAATATTTTATTCACAGTATTGCCCATCGCTAGCTACACATTTTTCCCATCTCTCTGGCAATTTGTGGATGCCACGCCAAAAAAACTGTTGCTCTTTTGAGGCAAACCAATCATCAAGCCATTTTCCTAAGAAGTGAAGCATTTCTCAGCAAGTGCGTGTCCCATCGATGCAAATAAGTAGTAATCGGATAGAGCCAAGTCTGGTGAGTAAGCCGCATGCGAAAGTATTTGCCAACTAAACGCCTCAATGGTTTCCTTGACCGGTTTTGCTGTGTGCGATGGTGCATTATCATGAAGCAAAATCACTTTGTGCTACCTCTTTTGATATTCCGTTGTTTTTCACGCAATGCTTGGTTCAAATCCATCATTTGTTGTCAGTAGCGTTCAATATTAACGGTTTAGCCAGGTTTTAGCAGCTCATAATAGATAACACCCTTCTGATCTCACCAAACACAGAGCATTGTCTTCCGTCCATAGCGATTTGGTCTTGCAGTTGATGTCGCTGGTTTGCTTGGAGTTACCCATGATCTTTTACGCTTAGGATTCTCGAAATATATCCATTTTTCATTGCCAGTCACAATTCGATAGAGAAATGATTTTCTTTTGTATTGGCGAACAGCATTTCGCAAGTGGTTTTTCGGTTTTCCTGCTGTCTTTTTCGGTTTTCATTCAGTTCATGTGGAACTCATTTTCCCTACTTCTGGATCTTTTCCATGGCTTTTAAACATATGGAGGCGGCTTCTCGTGTCAAATTTAATTGATCCGTGAGTTGTTGTTGCATTTGAGCATCATCCTCATTCAACAATGCTTGCAATTCGGCGTCTTCAAACTTTCTCGGTGGTCTTCCACGTTCTTCGTTTCTCACGTCAAAATCGCCACTTTTGAATTTTTTAAACCACTCAAAGCACTGTATTTTACCAAGAACATGCTCACCGTAAGCTTCGACAAGCATTTGATGCGATTCTGCAGCAGTTTTCTTCAAATGGTAACAGAAAATCAATGCTGTTCGCAAATCGTAGTTTTCAGGCACAAAAACAGACATGTTCAACTCTATGAAAACATATGTAGTTGTATTAAACTTGTATTGTTATGAGTTAAAAGTCTTTGACAAATGTAAACACAAGAAAAAGACGCTAATGACGCGGACAGTCACCACATTGACAACTAGAGCCATCTATGAGCAAATTCCAGTTTCATATTTAAAGACCTGATATATACATACTTTTTTAGCATATAATGTTATCTAACTTTTTTTTAATTCTATCTTACCAAGCTATAAATTATTGAAAATTTCCATAGTGTGTAAAATTCATCTGTACAAAAAATAAACGTCATTTACATTATTATTGATTTTGTCACTTAGTGAAATGTTGATTATCTTTTGTATACTTTGATATTAATTTGGTTGCATTTTTTTCATTTTATGTTTAGTTCATTTGCATTCCTGGTGCAATTTTTTAATACCTTTAATAGTTAAATAAATTCAGAATAATCGATTTTTAAGTTTTATGTGTAGTATGGCTACTCAACTTCTCAAAAATAAACAAAAAAAAATATATTTGTTTCTAACTAACATACAAAAACCAATTTTCTACTTTTGCAAAAAAAAAACTTTTAATGAAAGATTTTGTATTTGTTTTTTTGCAATTTTGTCTAATCTTAATATATAGATTTCAATTATATATTAAAATAAAATATCAACCATGATTAAATATAATCCTCTGGCATTAAACTTTTTTCGGGAATTGCTTGTGTAGTAGAATGAAGCATGTAGATTAGAATTAAGTTAATTTTACTTTGACCATTTCATAAAATTTCACAACACAACATTTATGCAATTTACACACCTGAATCATGTTTATGACGCTAATATTTTTTCAAATTCCGTTTTTACCAAGTACCATTTATGTCACAGTATGTTTTATTTACAATTTTTTCATAGATTAAAAATACATCAATTTTTTTCGTATATTGTCCCCGTGATCGCTTGCTGTTTATCCTTATCATTTGCACTAGCGCCTTCAGGCAGCCGATTCATTTCACAATTATGTTTCATTTTATTCCTTAAACTTAGACTTGTTCACCTAATTGTTTGTTCATTGTTATTCTGTAGAAATTTCGAATATTCATTTAGAATTAAATTTTAGTAACTTAGCTGCCTGAAGTGATATCACAAATTGGATTGGATATTTTCAGGAAAAACACACCAGATCATGGAAAGGATGTTCGACATAGAAAGTGAAAGACACACGGTATTAAATAAATAGAGTGTGAAGTTAATACAACAAGAAAACAAAAATGAAATGATGTATTCAAACTGTTTGAATTGTTGTGTGTTGTGCACTCTACTCAGTAACCGATAATATATATCGAGAATTTTTTGGCTTTGTTTTTATTATAGAATATGCCTTTTTGTTATGTTCACATATTGCCTGTGGTATTATGTTATTTTAACATTTGTGGGCAATAAATACTCCCAAATTGGTTATGTATTAATTTTTTTATGACCTTTTTACAATAGAATGATTATTTTCCTTAATTTTACTTAATTGACCATTCTGGTACTTATCACAACCCTTCTATTAGTGGTTAGAAAGTAGTGTTCAATTTTTCCAACATTTAAATAATGTTCTAGTGTTGAAATCCTGCTGCAAGCAACATTTGAAATCGAGCAATGACCTCAATCTAAAGTACGAGTAGTTTGATGAAATATTTGAAATTTTATACAAATATTTACATGATACAAGTAATAGTCTCATCAATTATTGCAAGCGCCCTCTTGGCAAACTAATGAAATTTCTTTTTGTTTAACGTGTTTTATAACTCTTTAAAATTATTAACTGATTTTTTATGAGCAAAATTCATGAAATACAATAGAATGGATTTTGCCTTTTATTGTTGTTTCACTATTTAGATAGTAATTTGTTGTAATACAATTTTTTTATGAACATAAGCTGCAATAATTTCACCTTAAATGATAGCATATTAGAGGTCTTTTTAAAACAGTATTATATCACATGAAACACAAAATGTTTCAAAAATGCATGAATTGTATGTTTTTGAAGACATATTTGCTCGTAATTTTCACAAAATTAAAAAATGTTAGTCTTTAAATATGTTAAAAAATTATTTATTTTTGAAACGCTTTGAGTGGATGTGCCTCTGCAGGAAATGAAGATAATGCATCCAAATAAAAAGGGTTTTAATCCAAGTTTTGGATGGTAAATTAAAGATTTTCCCCATCACTTACCTCAATGGGCTAAGTCACAGAGAAGTGGCACGATTGTTCATACGATATAAATTTAAATTATTCAAATTCCATAAAATAGATGTAAGCTCTTTTCTATTCCTCGATACATGTGTATATCATTAACAATTTTTAATTATTTTGAACATTCTAATTTTTATGGTGCTGAAATAATGTAAATTTTTCATAAATGCCTTCAAATTTAATATATCTCAAAAAAAAATTTTTTTGAGGCAGAAATCTTGTTTTGTTTTGTTAATAATAATTGTTTTATAATCAACTATCTATCATTCATATATGAATATATCAATAGTTTTTATGTTTTATTCATGACTGTTGTTTTAGTAGTTTTAGCTAAAAGCAATTGTTTTCTTAACGCTTTATCTCAAGCTTTATACATTTAAACAAGGGAAATGTTTAGGAAGATATTTATCATGTACATTTCAAGGAATATTCCTTTATAAAACTGAAATAGTTTTGTTTAATATAAAATTGTTTTATGGAAATACTTGCAGAACTCATAAAATAAAGAATGTGTTCATCATCAAATAATTTTTCTCAGTCGTCAAAACTACCAGTAATATATTTAAATAATTTTCAATAGTACACTCTCAATTATGTAGGGTTGCATTTAACTGGAACAGTAAATAATTCCGATTTGTTTTTATTGTATTAATAATATTTCAAAATGTTATTAAAAAAATTGGGATTTTTTACTGCCCATTTAATCCGCAACTCGGTTTATTGGCCCCAGATAATGAAGAGTCTACTATGCACATAATTGATATAGTAAATTTCGATTTTATGGAGAAAAATGACTGCGAAATACTTCACCAGCTGGTGGATATATCCAGTTAATTTATTTTGGTTACTTCTTGGCTGATTTCTAAATTACATATTGTGTCCATAATTCAATTTTATATTTTATAAAACACACCTTTCACTTTTAAAAATCCTTATCAAATTCCAGTTGCAAGTCGAAAAAAACAAGTGAGGAGATATTTAATAAAAAAATCATTGTGATCAAAGAAATGTTATTGTTTTCAAACTAAAAGATGTGGCGTATATTTAAGTCGTGAAAGTAATCTTATTGGAATCAACAGTCGAGAAATGTTCCCAAAAAATATATTGTAAAATAACAAATTTAGGGAAATAAGTAATGTTGCCCGATTAATGGTAGAAACAAATTGTGAGCGATCAAATGCCACATTAAATATATATCTAATAAGCTAGTTAGCGCTATTTAAAATAAGTAACATGTTAACCAACGTTGGTAAGAACGGCGGAACTCATCTGGTAAACTCAGAAGTTAAAATGTTTTATTATTTGGTAGGAGTCATTAAAAAAAATTGTAAATAAATAATAAAACACCCAAATGTTACTGAAATCTTTCCATTAAATTGCAATATTTTACGATTGAAATAAATCGCAAATTGAGATTATGAATGAGGAAAGTCTGTAAAAATATGTGTGCCAGTTTTCTTGGCATTATATGTACATACTCGTATGAAAAATGTATATTATATATAGGTTTATAAAAATTAAGTATTACAACACAATCCTTTTATTTATATGTACTTGTTACGGATGGAATGTTTTTAAATGGTTATTTATGTGGAGATACCATTTTTGGTTTCATGCGCAGTTGCCAAGCTTTAATGGACAATTTTATGGTTTCTTTTGATAACCTTTTTGCAGATTGTAAATTTTTCCATATTTTTGTTAACTTATCCCTGGGACATACTTGTTAAAAAGTTCTTTTGAGAAATATCAAAATACAAATGTGAAATTCTAAAAATTCCATTTTTACATACCGAAGCCATAATTTTAATTCATAATATATTTTTTAATCAGAGCTTAAACTTCAATTTCTAGTTGTTTAACATAAAAAATGCAAATATTCCATCATACATTTTATTTAAATGAAATATAACTAATAACTATTTTGTATTTCATTTTATAAATTTAAATAATAGTGGTCTAATGATTACGTGCTTATAAAACATTCAGGTGTACCAGGTTTGATTCCTGGTGGGTTATGCATTTGTATTTACTTGCAAACTATCTGTATTCACACTTTTACTAGGACCTGGAAGGGCATCACTCATTTGTGAAACATCACTATATACTCGGAAGTCCATTGGTGTGTTAAAATTCTAAATTTTCTTCATTATTTATACAAACTTGTGACTTAATAATGTTTTAATTCATATAACAATGGAAGCATTTTAAAAGGCAAAATAAGAAATATTGCTATCTGTATAAAGGTATGAAAAAATCAATGATCTGCTTTAATTGGTAAAAATAAACTTTATATTAATTTATTCATGATACCTTTCTACATATCCTAGTTGATGATGCAGACATTTGAAGATCATATATTGTTTTGTATTGTATTACACTTTCGTTGTATACAATACAACCTGGCGGGCTTATTACCATGTAGCAATATCTTCCAACCAACCAGAAAGATGTTAAATAGGCCTTTCGTGAAAAACAAACTGGAATCCTTTTTAAAAATATCTTGGTTCCAAAGGGAATCGAATCCGCAACCTCCAGGCTGGGAGACAGGCTTGTCTTACCAACTAGTTCACTGAGGTTGTCGAGCATAGTTGGGAAGCAATATTCCTAATTAGGTCGGTCCTAATTAGAACGTATGGGCTTAGAACCACCGGATATAGTCACTTAACTTACAACTTTTGATTGAGCATGCTAGAAATTCTACCACACGTAAAGAGACAGAAAATTCTACCACATTGTGCATGGTAGAGACTTGTTCAGTTGTTACCAGATAAACTTTTAACCAGACTGGGACCCCTGGGCATACCATCGGGGATGGAACCCATCCCCTGAATAAAAGACAAGTGTCTTACAAACTACATCACAGAGGTTGCCTAGTTGGTAATATGATATAAATTGTAATGGAGCTGTGCAGTCATCTTCAGGCAACCAAATTTAGTCTAGAACAAAAAGAAAAAATTACTTTTGTGCTAGAATATATTTACCAACTGATTTCTGTTTGAAATTCCCAATTTGACGCATGTTGAACTTGTGGACTGTTACAAACAACAAAAAACTTTTATTTTTTTGTATAGATTAAATATTAAATTTTATAATTTAATTAGAGACTACAAATTGAAAAAGGGCACATAACAACATTGTTTCAGGGAATCAAATATTTATTGTTATTTACAGTTGTAATAAATATACGTACTACTATATAGTTAACAAAATACCAGTATTTGCATCTGGAGTGATTTGTCATAATCATTATTTCCTCATATGGAGGGAATAATTAATTTAGCAAATAATTCCCATTACCGAACACTTAGTTTTTATTTACTTCCTTAAGCTAAAATGATATCTGTGATGGAAGAGTTCTATTACTTAATTTTTCTTCTCATATGACAAAACAAAGAATGTTGGCCATTACTTTTAATTGTACCTTATATTCTTAAAGGAAGGAACTCCGCAGATAACCATAACGCTTATTTAGATAGTTGTATTCTTAAAATGACTAATTATAAGGTTATATAGAAAAACATTTTGAATTCATTTTTATATATTTATTTTTATTAGTGTGATTTTATATCATCAAAATTAACATTTGATGACACTTCAAAGTTGTTTAAAATTTTCAACGCCATTGACTTATTTTGATGTTTATTGGTTCGAAAATTTCGATTAAAATTTATTATTAATCGCACTCAATTAATTGCTGCAGATTTATTTATTAATATTGAATATTTCCTATTGGATTTTTTTTTTTAAATATCTGAAAATTTTTTCAATTTTGAATCACACTAATATTTTTTTGTGTGTGCACCATCTGTACCTTAAAAATGTACTTATAAAGAATAATAATCGTAATTAAAATATTTCGGGGAATGACTTAGTCGAGTATGCTAAAGGTTTACTTTGTTTATGTCCCTGAACCAGTTGTTGTTTCGAGAGTTACTTAATATATGGAGAATATCAAGTCTAGTAACGAGGCCGAAATTGATTTACTACTATGGTAGATGAAATCGCTTTGTAAGATATCTATGTTATATGACATTAGAAATTTTTTTAACTCTGTGAACAATGCACCTGTTAGAAATGGAAAGTATTTTTATCATACGGTTACTTGACTTGACACACCTGCATAGATAGCATGAAGTGCCATCCGACACCGACACCTGAGATTCAGTCATTAAACCTTTTCATTATATTTATTCTGTATAGTCCATTTGAAGCACTTATTAGGTTTAGAAAAATGCCATTAACTTTATCCTTATACTGTTTTTATAATATAATTCTGTTTAGTTTCAATTTTATTTTAAGGAAATTTCAGTTTTTATATTTACAATTCTATTCTTTTTTTTATAATAATTAAAAATGTCATCAGACAAATAATGCACATTTTTATCAAGAATTTGTGTAATTTTCTTTTATGGAGTGAGAAATGATCCTCTTGTGGGTGGATTACCTTTTAAAAAAACATATGTATATCCACTCAATAAAAAAAACAATTGTATGGTGTATCAAGAAGAAAAAATACTTAGTTCAATGTTTGAGAACTATTTTTGTTGAAAAGGTATACAGGAACAGTTATATTGGGTCCTTACATGTGAAATTGGCGTTTTGTTTGGGAGGAACATAAAGTTGATTTTTTTTAATATAATATATTTATTTAATCAAAGTATGTACCATTGCTATCTATGCACTTTTGCCATCTCATAGGTAGTTCATCGATCCCTTTACTAAAAAAACCATTCGGACGGGAATCAATAAAATCTTTGAAGTCGGTTTGGACTGCCCCATCGGAGTTGAATTTTTTCCCTTGCAAGAAGTTATCCAAATTTCGAAAAAAATAGTAATCTGTTGGGGCAAGGTCCGGAGAGTACGGTGGATGTCTTAGACATTCCAATTGAAGCTCTTCTAATTTGGTAGCCGTCTGTTGTGCAGTGTGTGGTCTAGCGTTATCATGAAGCAGCAGTGGCCTAGAGCGATTAACCAGCCTCGGTTGTTTAGCAGCTAGCTTTTCCATCATGGTTTGCAGTTGCTGACAATAGACATCTGCCGTAATCGTCTGGCCAGATTTAAGAAAGCTGTAGTGAACGACACCAGCACTAGTCCACCAAACGCTCACAAGTAACTTTTTTGGAGTCAATTTTCGCTTGGGGCATGGTTCGGCTGGTTCGGCAGGGTTCAGCCATTGCGATGAGCGCTTCCGATTATCATACAGGATCCACTTTTTATCACAGGTAATGATTCGATTCAAAATTCCTTCATTATTGTGCCGGTTGAGTAATGCAACGCAGCAGTCAACGCGCGTTTGTTGATTTGCTTCACTCAATTCGTGAGGTACCCACCTTTCAAGCTTTTTCACCTTTCCAATTTGCTTCAAGTGGATTAAAACAGTTTTATCACTAGCAACGCAGCCTGCAGCTAACTCGGACGTGGTTTGCGATGGATCCGCTTCCACAATAGCCTTCAATTCTTCATTATCAACTTTCTCCACGGGGCTTGTTCTGCAGGTCGAAATTTCCAGAACGAAAACGTTGGAACCAAAAACGCACTGTGTTTTCTTTTGCGGCACCGTCGCCATACACATCATTAATCCTTCGAGCCGTTTCTGCAGCACTGGTGCCACGGTGGAACTCGTATTCGTAAATAACGCGATATTTCAAGTTTTCCATTTTGTAAACTGAGTGACGCAAAGAAAAAAAACAATTGAGGAAAAAACAAATGAATTATAATTTTCGAAACACAAATACTTGAGTAAATAGCTGTATAAATTTGAATTTGAAATTCCTAACCAAAGAGAAGATATTTGAGATCAAAGTTGCCAGTACGGCAAAACGCCGGTTTCGTATGTGGGGACCTAATATATTGTTTTCAAAAGATTAAATCAATATTTTTATAAATGTGCTGTTTTTTTCCTTTGAAAAGTGATAGGAAAAATAAATCGGAATGTAAATAAATAAGTATGTATACCAGGTCTGTAAATATGAAACCGGAATTTGCTCATAGATGGCTCTAGTTGTCAATGTAATGACTGTCAAACCGCGTCATTGGCGCCTTTTTTTTATGTTTACATTTGTCAAAGACTTAACTCACAACAAAACAAGTTTAATACAACTACATATGTTTTCATAGCGTTGAACATGTCTGTTTTTGTGTCTGAAAACTACGATTTGCGGACAGCATTGATTTTCTGTTACCATTTGAAGAAAACTGCTGCAGAATCGCATCGAATGCTTGTCGAAGCTTACGGTGAGCATGCTCTTGGTAAATCACAGTGCTTTGAGTGGTTTAAAAATTTCAAATGTGGCGATTTTGACATGAGAAACGAAGAACGTGGAAGACCACTCAGAGAAGATGCCGAATTGCAAGCATTGTTGGATGAAGATGACGCTCAAATGTGACAACAACTCGCGGATCAATTAAATGTGACACGAGAAGCCGTCTCCATACGTTTGAAGGCCATGGGAAAGATCCAGAAGGTGGGAAAATGGGTTCCACATGAACTGAATGAAAACCGGAAAACTGAAAAAACACTTGTGAAATCCTGCTCGCCAGGTACAAAAGAAAATCATTTCTCCATCGAATTGTGACTGACGATGAAAAATGGATATATTTCGAGAATCCTAAGTGTAAAAAATCGTGGGTCCAAGCAAACCAGCGACAACGACTCCAAGGCCAAATCGCTATGGACGGAAGACATTACTCTGTGTTTGGTGGTATCAGAAGGGTGTTATCTATTATGAGCTGCTAAAACCTGGCGAAACCGTAAATACTGAACGCTACCGATAACAAATGATGGATTTGAACCAAGCATTGCGTGAAAAACGACCAGAATATCAAAAGAGGCAACACAAAGTGAATTTGCTTCATGATAATGCACCATCGCACACAGCAAAACCGGTCAAGGAAACGATTGAGGCGTTTAGTTGGCAAATACTTTCGCATGCGGCTTACTCACCAGACTTGGCTCCATCCGATTACTTATTTGCATCGATGGGACACGCACTTGCTGAGCAGCGCTTCACTTCTTACGAAAATGACTCCATGATTGGTGAGCCTCAAAAGAACAACAGTTTTTTTGGAGTGGCATCCACAAATTGCCAGAGAGATGGGAAAAATGTGTAGCTAGTGATGGGCAATACTTTGAATAAAATATTCTTTACCATTTTCATACAATAAATGTGTATTTTCTATAAAAAAAAATCTGGTTTCATATTTACAGACCTGATATTACTGATTTAAACCAATATAATTCAACCTCTTTGCCCGATTTTAAGCAAATTACATGCACATTTATTTAAATGAAATTTATCAACAATTTTCTATAATTTAAACATCATAAATATTTGTGGTGGTATCGATCATAGGAGTATTATTCCTTTAAATGGATATTGAATAATTACGAGTACATTTATTAGAAATAATATTGAGAAAATTTTAATCCGTATCAGTAATAAAAAATTTGTCAACATTTAAATTTAACTAAAATGTGAAAAATTACATTTTATATCCAAGCCATAAAATTTTTTGACATGTGGATTAATACAGTTTTTTCTAAAAAATAAACAAATAAAGGGATCAATATTTGAAAATATAATTAAATTCAATAAGAAAAAGAGATGGTTAATGAATCTTAGGTGTAATTTTTGGATGCATGTATACATTGAAGGGCTGAAAAGTAGTTTTAAATATATGCTATTTTAGAATTGCAAATCAACACTTATCTGCAGTTCTTCCAGCATATGTGCATCAATAATGAAGCTCACAATTCCAATCTCATGCCTTTCACAAAATTTATAGTGATTCAAACTACTTTTGGCGTTGATGTTGCACCCAATTAATATTTACATTTACAAATCATATAAAATTAGGTAATTTTCTTCTCTATCATTAAATAGACAACACTCACAGAGTGCAGAGTGATTACTAATGCGCTGTGGGTGTTCAAAACTATTATTATTTTCTTTTGAATTTTCATCCTCACTTTGTCATCGCATTAGCTTATTTGCATTATCTCGGTGGAGAAATGTTTGTGCCAGGTTGACTTGTGATTTCTATTGTATAAAGTGTATTAGTATTGAATTTTTAGAAATTTTTGACTTGACTGGACACAAACACTGTGTTCAAATATAATCAAAGTTTTGTTAAATATCTTGTTTTACTAATTATAGGAACATGCTTAACACATGTATAATTCAAATATATAGTCGACAGACAAACTTAGTATCAAAGGCTTATTCAATTTAACATTCGTATTTCAAGATGAAAAAGAACTTTATATTCCAATCAGTAGAATGTCATAACTAAATAGTGAAATCTCGATAGTGAGAAGTGTCCAAGGTGTCATTTTTTATTTAAAGTAAAATAAAATTATATTTTTTACTTATAAACAGATATTTAAATTAACCAATCTAAAAGTTAAACTGCAGATAAAACAAAATCAAATTTATTTATTTTACTTTCCTCAAAAAACAGGGTTACCACACATCCTTATTTGCAATATTCTGTCAATGAAAGGAACACTTGATATGTTTTGACAGAATTTGCTCTGTGCCCCAAATTTCCTCTTGTACTGAAATATGACCTAGACTTATTTTCACTGTCTTTCATATTAAGATTATCTGTTGATACGAATGTTGGTGATCTCATCCCATTCTCTCCATGGCTTAAATCCAAAGGTGTTTGATAAACCATTGCGAACAAAAATTGACCTCTTTATCAATTATGGAAAGGCTATTCTGTGCTAATATGTCGATGTATCTGTTATTGTCCTCATATTATGCACCAATTATAAATATTAACTTTAGAACCAAAAATTAGAATTAAAAAAACATTTTTTTTTTTTTTTTTTAAATCCTTAATATAATATTTTGAATAACTCGAACATACATGTTTTTACTTTGATCATGTTTCACTCACTGTTTTGTTGTCAGTAAATGGCGGTGTTTTTATACTCTTAACATTTTGATGTGAATCATTTACTAGATATATTTTTATGAAATAAAGTTAGTTAGGGCACACTATTAATCCTTTATAGTTATTTGGCTTACATTATATATAAATATCTTGTATTTTTATCGAAAGAATACAATAGAAGATTCATTATAAAATTTATAAATTTAATATTGTTAAATCAAAGTTGTTATTTGAATAACTCACAGTAAACTATTATAAATCTTATTATTATTGTGGTGGCGGATTTTATATTAATATTAGCACATATATATTTCATCATTCTATTGTTATTTTTATCTTGGACAGAGTTGAAGGTGAAAAGGAACTTAATGTAAAATTTATTTTCTAGCATTAAGCTCTATTTCCTTTTTTCCTTATTGATTCTGTTTTTTTTTTTAAACAAGTTTATTTTTATGCAGCGGAAAATACTAATACTATGTAATCATCCATTTAAAATTAATTAACTTTTAAAAATTCAAATTTTTCTTACTTTCAACTCGTATAAGCATTGTACTTAAAAAAATAGACTTTCATTTCTCGTAAATTTAATCACGATTCAATTTGTACCTTTTTAAAGTGTAATCTTGTTTTGTAACACGCTTTTAACCAAATGAAATGATGATTATGATTAGCCAGTTTAGATATGTTTATTGACTTTATACATACAATACTCTGTTAGAGTGTAGCTTATATTCGATACTTCTGTACGAAGTATATTTTGTTTCTCTGGATTGACTTTATCTCATTAACTGCCAATAAAACAAATTATTAATTTTTTGTGTTTTTTTCTTTCCTTTGTTTATAGGAAAAAGTGAGAAACTCCAGTGTTTTAACACCATCCACAGTGACAGGCCTGTTGATTCCTCCTCGGGGTGACACAGCCTATCAATATGCTTTGTAAATAAAGTTTTCGTTATCACCGTAATAATACAGAGACCTTAACAGTTTTGTAATAAAATTATTTTGTAAACATTTATGTTCATTTGTTTTTCTTATTAAATTAAAATAATTCTTATTATGTGTTGAATTTCAAAAAAACATCCTTTTTTTCTTCAATGTGTGATGTAGATCCTGAAAAGTAGCGCAGTATTATAAGAGAGATTTAATAAAAATGTAAGTATTAATTCATACCACCATCCCATATCTTGTGAGGTGTAGATAGAGAAACCCAATCTCCATTCCTTACACTTGCCTTCCTTATCCTACATTCATAAACTTTTTAATGAAAACTTGATTTAACAATTAATAATTATGGTTTTTAACTAACAGCTAAAAATTTATCCTATTTTGTTTACGAAAAAAATATTATAACTCAAAAACCATTTTGAAAAAGTGTTAAGAGGGAAAATAACAAAGGTGACAATAAACTATCAGCTTACATACTTCTAACTAACTGGGACAGTCGGAAGTCTTATTAACAATATATTTCCCCACACCTTTATTGATTACGGCCCTGTTTCGGCAGAAGAATGCAACAAAGCCCAAATAGATACAAATGCCCTGACACATTATAACATACATCTATAGAAATCTGATACTTAGTGTTAAAATAGATAACTCAAAACTGACTTATTATTAGATAAGAGTAATATTTTAAAAGAAACAATATTTAATCAATCAGATAATTTCCATATTATATATTGCCTTTTCTCACCTATTTGTTTATTTATATATCCCATCCCAACAAAGATATTCAGGTTTTAGAATGAAAAGTTCATCAAGGGTTATTTTGATTTATTCCACAAAGTTAAACATCTTTCAAAGATAAATTCCCAGAACGAAACTTGTTGAATCAAAAACGAAATTTTACTATATCTTCACTCATATTTTATAAAGTGCATTTAGAGAGCAGACTGTCGTAAAGAGAACTCAACTCGAGGTTCGAACCCAGAATATAACTTAAAGATGCCTTTTAAATAATATGAAAAATGAATCAAACTAAAGAATTATGAATGTTTGGCCGATGGGGCACCACCACATATAAGTTCTCCTTGAGATAAATGGTAAAAATTATTTGTTTTTAATGCTCAAAATTTAACAATTTTTTTTCAAAGTAAGGAAATTGACTTACAAAATATTTCTGAATAACAATGCACATTTCTTCTCTGTAAACTTAATATGCACTCCTTGGAAAGATAAGAAAGCTACACATCTTTAATTTGGATTATTTTCAAGCATGAGCAAGGTTTGATCCTGACATTTAATCATTTAGATGCGAAGTGTGGATAAATCCGATTCACCGTGTACGTCTCTCAAGTGCGAGGTTCAGATTTATCCCACGCTCTATAAAAAACGCAGGTATTAAGTGTGCGGTGCAGCTATATCTGAAAACTATTGAGTAGACCCTTTTTCCCAACTTCTGACATTCTTTCGTAAAAAAATGCTCACGTGGTCTTTCTACACGTGTTTCAAATTTTGTCAAGAATTGGTCACCGAAAATTAGTCTCGCCCTAGAGATTTGTTTATTCAAATATTAGGTCCTTACATATGAAATTGGCGTTTTGCCATACTGGCAACTTTGATCTCAAATATCTTCTCTTTGGTTAGGAATTCCAAATTAAAATTTATACAGCTATTTACTCAAGTATTTGTGTTTCGAAAATTATAACTCATTTGTTTTTTCCTCAATTGTTTTTTTTCTTTGCGTCACTCAGTTTACAAAATGGAAAACTTGAAATATCGCGTTATTTACGAGTACGAGTTCCACCGTGGCACCAGTGCTGCAGAAACGGCTCGAAGGATTAATGATGTGTATGGCGACGGTGCCGCAAAAGAAAACACAGTGCGTTTTTGGTTCCAACGTTTTCGTTCTGGAAATTTCGACCTGTGGAATAAGCCCCGTGGACGGCCGGAGACCAAAGTTGATAATGAAGAATTGAAGGCTATTGTGGAAGCGGATCCATCGCAAACCACGTCCGAGTTAGCTGCAGGCTGCGGTGTTAGTGATAAAACTGTTTTAATCCACTTGAAGCAAATTGGGAAGGTGAAAAAGCTTGAAAGGTGGGTACCTCACGAATTGAGTGAAGCAAATCAACAAACGTGCGTTGACTGCTGCGTTGAATTACTCAACCGGCACAATAATGAAGGGATTTTGAATCGAATCATTACCTGTGATGAAAAGTGGATCCTGTATGATAATCGGAAGCGCTCATCGCAATGGCTGAACCCTGCTGAACCAGCCAAACCATGCCCCAAGCGAAAATTGACTCCAAAAAAGTTACTTGTGAGCGTTTGGTGGACTAGTGCTGGTGTCGTTCACTACAGCTTTCTTAAATCTGGCCAGACGATTACGGCAGATGTCTATTGTCAGCAACTGCAAACCATGATGGAAAAGCTAGCTGCTAAACAACCGAGGCTGGTTAATCTCTCTAGGCCACTGCTGCTTCATGATAACGCTAGACCACACACTGCACAACAGACGGCTACCAAATTAGAAGAGCTTCAATTGGAATGTCTAAGACATCCACCGTACTCTCCGGACCTTGCCCCAACAGATTACTATTTTTTTCGAAATTTGGATAACTTCTTGCAAGGGAAAAAATTCAACTCCGATGGGGCAGTCCAAACCGACTTCAAAGATTTTATTGATTGCCGTCCGAATGGTTTTTTTAGTAAAGGGATCGATGAACTACCTATGAGATGGCAAAAGTGCATAGATAGCAATGGTACATACTTTGATTAAATAAATATATTATATTAAAAAAAAATCAACTTTATGTCCTCCCAAACAAAACGCCAATTTCATATGTAAGGACCTAATATAAAAACTATTGTTTGACTCGAGATTCTACATAGAGGCAACGGTGATTCATAATTTATAAAAAAAAAACTTTTTGAAAAAAAAATTCTAAGATTATATTTTTATTTTATTTTCAGATAAAACACAGAAAATTGTTGTTTTATATTTTTTAAGTTGTATTCTCTTTATTATCAATAATTTTAAATAAATGATTCTCAAAAAAAAAATTGTGCCCTTTTTCACATTTTTTCTCTTTATTTCCTTTTTTAATTAATAATAGACTTTTTTATTTAATTCTGAAGGTGAATATAAATGCAGCAGATAATGACTATATAAATATAAAAAAAATCGCAATTATATCTTTATTTATAATGGATAATTGACTCATTTCGTGACTTTTTATGAAATTTTATTCAGTGCTTAAAGGGTTAAATAACTAATTTTCGAGTGGTGAATGAGATATTTTGACAATCTTCTGAACACTAATAATAATGTCAATGATGTGAGGAGCACCCTGAGCTGTCCCTTAATGATAACGATCAAAGACCTTCCACTTTGGATGAAGTCAAAAATACTCTGAAGAGAAAAATAATAAGTCTCCAGAAGTTGATTGCATACTTAATGAACTGCTGAAGAAAGAAGGACAATTCCTTTATAACCACCTTTTCAAACGTATTGAAAGTGTTTGGACACTGCAAATGATTCCCAGGGAATATACTAAGGGGGTGTATGTGCTCTCCACAAAAAGGGATCTAATGCAAACTGATCTATATTCAAATTATAGAGGCATCACCAGCATAATAAACTCCTGTCTGAGCAATTTCAACAACTTCACCCATACACAGAGGGTCTGATGAGCAACTATAAAGCAGGATATCAGTGTGGGAGATCATGTGTAAACCAAATCTTGACTCTACAGTAGATTCTACAAAAAACTATTTAGTTTTATTTAGACACCTTCCACTTGTTCATAGATTTTAAAGCTCCATATGATAGCATCAAGCTCAATACTAAGCTATGGGGGAACTAAATATCTTTTAGAAACTCATAGAAATTGTGTAACTCACAATGTCATCAGTGCAATGTCGTGTCAAAATCCAGGCCAATGTATCCAACTTATTTGAGACTTACGGGCTAAGACAGGGAGATGCCTTCTATTTAACATAGCATTAGAAAAGATTGTATGAGACAGAAGACTCAAGACTGCAACTTTTAGTAAATGCTGATAACATGGACATCACTGCAAGATCTGAGCAAGCACTGAAGCAGGTATTAGAAGCATCAGCAAGGAAAATGGAACTATTAGTGATGAGGCCAAAATGAAAATTATGCCTGTAAGTTGCAAACATAGGTGGTTTAAACTTTTCATTGGTGCATATCATTTTGAAAGTTATTTTGTGTACCTCGGATCACAGGTAACTCGATCAACATCACCAGTGAAGAAATAAGCTAATATTGCCAACACATAGATGTTATTTTGCCGACACATAAATGTTACTTGAGTCTCGTCTGCTCTCTAGGAGCATAAAAAGCCAACTTTAAAGACTTGCGCTAAATTAAACATCGAAGACCTGGACACTTACAAAGCGGGACAGTAGTTTTTAATGCCTTTGAGAGAAATATTCGCTGAATATTTGGTCTAATTTATGACAATGTCGCAGGGAGACATACGAGTATAACGAAGAACTCTATATCCTGTATGGCGAAGCTAGCATAGCAAAAGTTATAAAAATTGCTCGACTGCGCTGGCTTGGGCACTTACACTGCTTGTAGGCCACTGACCCTGCAAAGGCTTTGTTCAGCAATTCGATGGGGTATAGCAGAGTAGAGATAACAAAGCAGAGATGGTTGGATAGTGTGATAGAGAACTGCCGCACTCAGGGCATAATAACCAATTGGAGAAAGAATGGTTCTGAGAGAGATAGGCAGGAAAACATTATAAAGGTAACCAAGAATCATCCTGGGTTGTAGAGCTAATGAGATTGTATGAAAACCCTCCCCACACTAATGTAAGGATACCACATGAAAGTTATACTATAAGTATTGCATTATTGAATATAATTTGTTCATTTTAACTGTTATAAGTGTAACTTTCATATATAAACAGTGAATCTACACTATCTGTCCAATGTGAAAGGTGACTGACGGGAAATGAAATACAAGACATTGTTTATTTTTAGTTTACATTACCTTTTATTCAAAATACACTCCTTGTGAGTCAATATAATACTGGAAGCGGTTGTAACATTTTCTGAAACACTCCTAAAACTCATTCTTCGGAATTGCCTCCAAAATCGTGGTCGAAGCCTTCTGGATGACTGAAATCGTGTCGCTTTCCTTTCATCGCCAATTTCAATTTCGGGAATAGCCAGAAGTCACATGAAGCCAAATCAGGCGAATATGTGGGGTGATCGATACTTTTTTGGCCAAGAAATCGCGTACAATCTTGCTTTTGTGCACTGGTGCATTTTCGTGCAACAAAGACCATGTCCCTTGTTCCCGGTATTCGGGTCGAATTAGAATAATCCTGGCCCATAAACTATTCAACATACTCAAGTACACATTCACAAGACCTTCTGGCATGAATTCCTTATGGATAATTCCTTTGGAATCAAAGAAAACGGTGAGCAGTCTTGATTCGTCTCTTCTGCATGCGCACTTTTTTCGGTTTTGGAGATTGTGGACCCTTCCATTCCGAGCTCTGGCGCTTTTGTAAGTAGCTCATACTGAAAGCACCATGTTTCATCACCTGTTACAATCCTTGACATGAAATCTGGATACATATCAGCCGTTCTTTCAAAGTCTCTGCAGAGCTCCACTTTGCAAACTTTTTGATCGTCAGTCAGTGTGTGACCTTCCATTTGTCCAAATTTTCCATTAAAATGAAATGGACAGTGGATGTAAGAATTCCAGTGAGCTCCTCGGCGAGCCTAGTAGACGCACAATAATCATTTCGAAGAATTTCAACATTTTCTTCAATTAGAACTGTCAATGATGGTCCAGGCCGTGGATCATCTTCAATGCTCTCTCTACCATTATGAAATCTTGCATACCACTTAAAAACATTCTTACGACTCATTGCTTCACTACCATAAACAGTTTGAATCATTTCAAAAGTTTTTGTGGCACTTTTACCCAATTCAAAACAAAACTTAATGTTTGCACGTTGCTCCATTGTTCCATTTCCGACCGGGACTCGGAAGGCACTGTCAATTGTTACATCATTAATGAACCAGCGGTGCCAGCGCTTAAAAACTTTTATGGAAGATAGTTGAAATTTGTCGCTATTAACTCATTTATTCATTCAGATGGTGCTGGTGGTTACGCGAAAATAAAATCAGTTACCTTTCTTACTGGACAGACCGTGTACAAATAGTCTGTATTTAAAGACTTAGTAATAACCATTTTGAAATAAGCAATTACAGATTTTATTAGCATTGCATACAGAATGAAATTCAGAAATGGCATAGCCTTTGCACTACCCTTCTTACTTCCTGTCAAGGTTGAATTGTTAGGTTTTGAAAATAAATTCCACCAAAAGGATTTGTTATTGATATCTTGGAATAAAAGAGTGTTATATTTTCACGAGTTATATTTCCAAAGAAGAAAAAGAGTGATGCTGAGATGAAAATACAGAACTAGAAGATATAAATAATTAACAATTTTAATGATTTAAACTTTATTGAAGACATGCAGACCACAAAATATGAAATACAAAAATGTTTCCAAAAAAATAAGGTCTATATGTGTAATAAACTTGAACAATTATTTATTATAGTTATTATTTAACACAGATTTCTTACATGAACTATCTAACACTTACTAAAATCTATCCTCATAATGTTGCACACTTTATCCACATTAATTGGAAAAAAAGGCAAAATATTCTGAGTACGTAAAACTTAGAAATGAAAATGAATTTTATGAATCCCTTCAGATACTTTATCAAATTTAAATCTAAAAAATATTTAATCTAAAGAGCAATTAAAAATAAACATCACATCAATGTGTATGTAAAAATATAAGTACACCTATCCCTCGATTGATGAGGTTTCACCTTACAAGCAGTTAAGAAAAATACTTAGTAAAATCAATTAATTTTCACATTATTTGAATATTGTCTAGTAAATTATACATCTGGGCAATTGAACTAGTCACAATCAAGGTACTCGGCACTCGTCAGGTTGACGGACAGATAAACTAGCAATAAATAGTTATGCATGCAATAATTGTCAGTTACTAAATTTTTTTCAATTAATTTTATTCTTTCATTATATGAAAGAATAAAATATGTTTAATTCCAGTGTATCGAAAAATAATATTTTTAGTAGTTTTTATATTTCTTTGGTTTTATGAGGTTGGTAGATTCGTTTTATGTGCTTTATAGGTTAGGTACCTTTATTCAACATTTATATGATGTAGCTATATTTAAGTGGATTAGAATATGTTGGAATGCATCTTCTAATTGTGTAGAAATTTCTTGCCGAAAATGCATAATTTTGATTAATGCTAATTCCTCAGAACTTATCTCCTGCGTAAATTGGGCTTTCCATCCTATACTGCGGATAGGATTGAAAATGTGAATAATGAAATTACTCAATTTCTCAAGCTTTTTGATCACCATTCACACCATATTTTCATTTCAAAATTTGTGCTCCGGGATCACAAACTTAACTCGTAATGTAAAGCTGCTTTCTTAAAAATATTATTTTAAGTAAACCTTTGTTAAATAAATGATCGCTTAAACTTGCAAAAAGCATTCATTGACACAATTGAAAATCTGAATTCCACTAAAATAAAAGTATACTTAATAAGTTCATTAATTTTAACTTTTCAGGTTTAATATCAACCAAAAATCTAATCTAAAATAGTCTTTGGCAGTGATAAAGATAGGAAACTAACCAACAACAAAATTTAGAGATTCATTACAGGACAAATAGTTTATTTGTTTTGTAATATTTTATAGCTATTTATTTATCTTACTAGGAAAATTATTTATGTTAAGGATTTTTTGGGAAAATCAACATTTTAAACTTTAAGTCTCTCGATGCTGCCACTTTATTAATTATAAAAAAATACACTAAAATATTTCAAACTAAAACCACATTATTTGTTTAATAAAGGGTTTGAAAATTTAAAAAAAACATTTTATACTAAAGATAAACTAAGACTTAAAAGTAAAATAAAAAAATATTAAATAGACATTACTGATAATGTAAACTATTTTTTAACATTTATATACTGTATATGACGATCTAGAAGGAGAAAGGTAGATTATAGGATTGATTCCTTAAGTGGCCATTTTATTATTATCTATCAATTACTAACTATGGAATTACTATTCTTTTATTTGTGGTTCTGAAATTACTGACTATGGAATTACTATTTTTTTATTTGTGGTTCTGAAATTGCAAACTAATATTGAACACATAACACTGGATTCATTTGACTGGTATATACCCTCATGTTGAAATTGCAAACTAATATTGAACACATAACACTGGATTCATTTGACCCTCATGTTGAAAATATTTATCCACAAATTTACTTCAATTAACCAAATTTTAATCACTTGATAATAATAATAATCTAACTTGATAAATCATCGAAAATATATGCTTGTATGCAAGCATGTTCGTCCTTTAGGCATGCTTTGGTTAACCCAATTTTCAGGTATGAATCCAATTAAACTCCTTGCAGCGGGCAGGATCGCACCATAATGTCAATACATTAAAAAATATATCAAAATGTTAAGTACTATGCGTACATAAAATAACATGTCTTTATTTACTATGTTGGCTTTTAAACAAAAAAAATGTTAAAAAAAACCTGAAGCGAACATACTACAAACTTTCATTCTACATACAACATTTATTTATTTATATGTAATTTCAAAAAAGTCCCATAACACAAATGTGATAATTTACACCTTAGGAAAGAAAATTTACAATATTTAACAGAGTATTTTTCATGAAGTTTTTTTAGATTGATAAAAAAATTGTCTATCTGAGAATTTTCATATGTTTAAATTTTTACAATAAAAAAAAACATAACGTACGAAAAACCCAATTCTAGGACCTTAATTTTGCTCCACATGTTATGATTGTTCATTTATTTATGTCATTATAGTATGTAGGTCTAAGACCTAGTTTACACAGCTAATCATTTCTGTTTCCATCATTTTGGTAATCTGCCTAGTGTCAGGGAGGTTGCCTAAAAGTATGATGATGGGTAATTCTGGTTTCATTCATACTTTTAATGTGATATTAAGTATTACTTTTTTTTTCTACCCCGTCTATTAATTTCTTAAGCAACAGACGTTTTTAAATTTCAGTTTTTATTTAACAATTATTTAAAATGAGAAAAAAATATTCATAAACAATGTATGTAATTAACATATAAATATAAAAGCATATTTTTCAACATAACACCTAAATGCTAAATTATAGCACACAACTATAATATGAAATAGATAACACAAGAACAACACCTTGAATTATGTTTATAAGAATATTATTTTATCATTTGAAGCTTACATGACACAAGTACAAGTATGAACTGTGAGATGCAGATTATTTGAAACAGGAATAGAAAATATGTTTCTGTAGTTTTGTCCACTAAATCTGAAATAGATTAAGAATAGATGTTGTTTGTCAGAAATTAAAACTTAAGTTGAATAAAAATAATAAAATAGTAAGCAGTTTGTTCAACATCTCAGCTTTAGTACCACATATTAAAAAAAGCATTTATCATATCAAATATTCTAATAAATTTCAAACAATCGCTTTCCTCTCTACACCTTTTAAAGTGTCATTCTGTTTTGTAATAAGTACCTCAAATGGTTTTTAGCACAAATGTAAATTATATTACATACCTAACAAAAATTTAAAAATACTTTTGATTTACCACCTTGATCAAAAAGTTTTAGGACCGGCCACTGTGTGGTGCTGTCAGTCACCCGATTGGAATTCTTTTTTTTTTTGCTAGGTTACCACATCTGTCATTGACACTTCCCTCCAAATTTCAGCATCATAGCTTGACATTTGTAAAAGTTAAGCTGTACTGAGTACATTTACCTTTGTGCGTGTTTTCGATTTTTTACAAGTTTGAAAATGGCATCAACTGTGCATCAACGAATTTTGTGTAAAAAACGGATTTAACGGTCCGCAGACCTTGGAAATGTTGGAGAAGTGTTTTGCCAACGATACTCTTTCGAGATCAAACGTTTTTCGGTGGCACGAACGCTTCAGAAGTGGTTGTGAGTTGGTCGAGGATGACGAACGCAGTGGCAGACCGTCGACGTCGAAAACCGATGAAAACATCGATAAAATGAGAAATGTTGGCCGAAAACCGCAAATTGACCATCAGAGAGCTGGCAGAGGACTTGAACATCGCTTATGGATCCGCTCTAGACATTTTGGTTAGTGATTTGGGCCTCAGACGTGTCGCTGCAAAACTGGTGCCGAAAGACCTCAATTTCATGCAAAAAAAGGATTGCGTTGAAATCGCGAGACACGATTTCCAAGGCCGAATCCGACCCAACATTTATCAAACGGATCATCACTGGAGACGAGACGTGGATTTATGAGTATGACACGCAATCCAGACATCAAGCGAGTGAATGGCGTGCACCGAATGAGCCGAACCGAAGAAACCATGTTTTCATGAATTACAACGGCGTTGTGCATCATGAATTCTTGCCAGAAAAACAGACAGTCAACAAAGAGTATTATTTGGGCGTTATGAGACATTTGCGTGAAGCAATTCGCCAAAAAAGACCGGATTTGTTGGCAAACAACTCGTGGATTTTGCACCACGATAACGCACCGTCGCACAATGCGATCCTTATCCGTGAGTTTTTGACCAAAAACAACACGAATACTATCCAGCAGCCTTCGAATTCACCTGATCTGGCTCCCTGTGACTTTTCCTGTTCAACTGACTTAAAAAAACCGCTTCGTGGAACACGTTACAGCACCCGAAAGGATGTCATGAAAAAATCGAAGACGGCTCTGATGGACATACCGAAAATTGAGTACCAGCGGTGTTTCGAGGATTAGATCAAGCGCTGGCGTAAGTGCGTTGCAGTCGATGGAGAGTACTTTGAAGGGGACCATATCGATTTTGATGAATAAACTTGTATTTTCGATTTTATGAATAAAGTCCTAAAACTTTTTGATCAAGGTAGTATTTAAATTAATTTTAATTATTATAACATTATTATTCCAGAAAAAAGAAATATATTTAGTTACCAGTTATTATAAATCAATAGTTAAAGTAATGGAATGAAGCAGTTTTATTTGAAATGGTTATTGCAAAATAAAATTACTTAAATACATTGAATGTAATTTTAAAAAATTCTGTAATCTGATTTTAAAAATGAAAACATAAATAAAACAATATTCATAATATTAAATGGCAAACAAATTCTAACTTGTTTTATTAAATTGTGGAAAATAAATTCTAAATCAACTACTTTTAATTCTACAACTAAAAATGAGAAAATTCATTCAAATAAAATTAAAAATAGTTCACAGATGTCTTAAAATATTCACAGATGTTTAAAGCTTTATCTAAAATAATTATAATAAGATATTGAATGTTTTACTATAGTGAATGTGCAATGCAACACAAGTCAAATTAAACTCATATAAATTATAAAAAAATATACAAAACGTTTCCTACAAATTGATAACTCTTTTGATAAGTACATAATGGTGAAAAATGGATGGAAATGGATGGCTTATACAGATAATTAAGATTCTGAACCTTATGAATTATAAGAATAGCACAACACATTTTGGATTTTGTATGCATCTGATGAAATATAAAACAAATATTACAAATGCCTAATGTCTGTATGTGTCACTCAAAAATACATATTTTATTTTTATTATTCAGGAAAGTTTAATGAAATCCTCATCTGAATTTGATTCTCACTAAAAAACTTCTCAGCACTTGTATTCTTTGAAATCATTATTACACAAAAACATTTTAAATGTCTTCAATTTCAATTTACAGAACATCTGTATAGTTTGTATCCCGATGTTACATTCTTCCATAAAAAACAATAAGTTTAATTTAATTATATGGCTTAAGTTTACAAAAAAATATACATGAAGAATGGAAACATGTATCTTTGTAATGTTGTAGGACAGTGGTGCCCACTATTTTTTTCAAATGATTTAGTTTCCAAATACAAATCAAACAGCAATTTAAAACACTTGAAAGAAATTTCAGCATTACATTAGTGTTTGTTGCACTATAATCACTTGGTATTTGTAAAAGAATATTTTGTTAGAAAACATGATTCGCAGCTAACGTACATATTATGAATGCTTCGCATTAAATTGTGTGTCATTATTTTTTTATAAAATTTATTTATTTCTGTATGTTCCTAAGTAAAAAAGTGACTTTTTTTACAATTTCACTAGCAATAGACACTTACGGGCACCACTGTTGTAAGGCAATTAAATAAGTTCCTTAAGAGTGAAAATAGCATATTTTACATTTATGACACTTTCATATTCCTTTGTTTAGATTTTTTTCCACATGAAAACAAATCTATTTTTCTTTCCCAATTTCCAAACTATACAAGTCAATATGCATTCTAACACATAAAATCACCTGCTCTAATGATTTTCCTGTATTCCTATTTGTCTACACAGAACACATTTATATATTAATGTTCATTCCACATATGAAGCAATATTGAGTCATACATGTTTTTTACCCAAATCTGTTTCCTGAACCAGAATCAATAATAGTAGATCTTAGTGTTTGTAAGTTCACACAAGATTATAAAAAATATGAATACAGCCCATGAATGAGATGTTGCACATAAAATACAATTTTACGTAGCAATTAATATTTAAGGAATTAATCAAAATATTACTGGAAATTCCATGTGAAATCATCATAATTCAAATAAAAATTTAACCTTACCACAATACATTTTTTGAAATTTTTAATATACAGTTTGTACATATTGAGTACTCCAAAAAAAAATTTGCAAGCATTCAATTTTAAAAAAATGTAAATTTTTTTTAAATCGGCATGTTTTGAAAATACACAATGACTGATATTTCCTGAACTGATAGAGAAATCGTATATAGCTCATTTTGAAGCTCTAAAATATGGACTTTCTAATGATATGTAACTTGATAGATATGGATAAAAAAAATTTAAAGCCAGACCAAAAATTTCATTTTAAATTTTCTCAAAAAAATTATATTTTTAAAATAAAAATAAAATCTTTATACTTTTTCGTACATGTCCACTAATTTTATCTTGGGACTAGAATGTAAACATGAGAATATAATAGAGAGACATGCGTATCATTGAAGAGTTTAAACGTGAATTTTGATTGCTTTCAGAAGTCATGGCTTGTATTAACACTTCCCTTATTGTGCTAAAAAATTACGCCAGTAACGGTGTTGGACACTGAGGGTACACTAAAAATGTATGTTTTAAATTAAAATTATGCAAAATCTATTAGTTTTTTTTTAATTAGCTATAAACATCATTTTATTACATAATAAAATGTCGAATAATATAAAATAAGTGTAAGAAATGATAAAATAATAGTTGAAACAGAGAGGTGACATTTCTATAGGAATATAATTTTCCCACTGCGTCGTTCGGTCTGCGCAACGTTCAGAATGCGCATGACTGAAAAGAGGTCTCCAACCTTTTAACACTTCCCTTACTGTGCTAAAAAATTACGCCAGTAACGGTGCTGGACACTGAGGGTACACTAAACATGTATGTTTCAAATTAAAATTATGCAAAATCTAATGTTTCGGGTATTGACTCGCCACAATATGTTAAAACTGTATTAAAAGCATCTTGTTGCTGCTATTTTTCCTTTTTAAGATATTGGGCATTGCCAATTCCAAACTTAACTCTCTTGTGAAATGTTTTCGGTGGTATTAATTATTTTGTTTCCACTCTGGATATTTGTCTATCCATAAGAGGTATGCATTCAATGCAGCCATATCTATAATTTCCATAAAAAGACGGAAAGGCCATCTTCTCGTTGTCCTTGAGCAAGAGTACTCTCAAGTAATTTGGTCTCCCGTATCTACTCCAATTTTCGTATTATTATAATGATGTATAATTACTATAGTGGCTTTTGTTTTTCTGAATAATCAATTTCTGCATCATTGAATTGAGTGGATAATAATAATACTGCTTTATTTTTTGTGGTACACACGAAACAAGTATTTTATTTTCAGCTACTATGGATTGTTTTCTCTCTAGACGGTATAAATTCAAGTGAGATTACTCTTTTATTTTTTCGAAGCGTGCCAGTTAGAGTTAAACCTTTTAATAAAAGATTATCGGCTAATTTGATGGAGGTAATAAAAATACCTGTGGTTATCCTCCTGTTCGTGCCATACTGCGGTTGAACCATTTCTATAACTACTCAGTTACCTTGATTTATCTCTCTCTATGATTATTTATCATACCAGAATAAGCCTGTAAATTTGTTATGCGTCATATGCCGCCGCAGTCGGCAGCAACCCAGATTTTGATGCCATATTTACCAAGTTTAGACTTCATGTACATGCGAAATGAACAATTCTCTCTAAAGTTTGCCAAACGTTCATCTACAGTTATATTCGAAGATGGAGAATAATTGCTTTTGCACATATCCATAAACATTTTTGAAATCTACTTAATTGGTTCTAATTTATCTGAAAAAACCCTGATATCTCTCTTCTCGGGTTTCTTTATCATCAAAACGAATATGACTGTAAATATAGATGAATCTATCTCGAGACAGAGCTGTTGTGAAAAATGACTGGCAAAAGGGACTTTCACTTATCCACAATTCACTCAAAGATAGCTTTCGTGTTCGATTTCTGCCAGGTGCGAGCAATATTCCAATGAATTCATATAACTCGTCTTTTGATATTGGTTGGTTCTTTTCTGAATGAATTCGATTTAAATGACGATTTGTTTCTTAAACATCACTTTTACCACCTCTTCATTTACAAACAGACAACACATATCTTTTATGGAATGTACATTTATACTTGAATTTCTCAGTCCAGAATCTTCGATGAGAATATTTGATACCCGACCGATGCCTCGAAGATTGAGGTGGTACTCGTAATGAACTCCATTCGAATCCATGTTTTGATGTAAATAATATTTCTTCGTCTTCTTCACTCGTCTCCAAATCAGAATATACTTCATCCTGTACCTCGACAAAATCTTCTGATTCTGATATATTGCCTGTCGCCTTAAATTCCAAATCGCTATCATCGCCATCGATATTTCCCGCCATCTCAATTATTATATTTTTGAAAATGAAATAATAATTAAAATGTACATTTATTATAAAAAGAATAATGGTACAATATAACATACCAGATAAAAAATGATAATAGAAAAAACATACCAGACAAAAATAAAAAATAACAATCAGGATTATAAAACTGGTGACGAGCCCCTGGAACGGGGCTATACGAACTGTCAAAAAAGAATGAGTCATACGCAGGTGTTTGACATTTCGTCAATTCGCGATTTAAAATCATTAATTTCTGTTGAATTAACTATGAATGTTTTGTTTCCTAATGACATCATTCAAATCATAGAGGTTTCGATGAGGAATACATAAAGTATGAAGACCCTGCAAGCAGTATATTTCGAGAAATTAAATAAAATATAAGTCATGGTCACTCGCTATCCATCACCGTACGGCAAGTGTTAATAAATCGCATCATTTAATAAATTTGCTAGTACATGCCAAAACAATCAGAAAAAATCATTTTTGTGAACTCCATAGGTACTAACTGTAAACCAAAGATCAATAAAATCTAAAGGGTGTAAAGTGCGTATTAAGATGACATGACATGGCTCTATGGTGTATTTTTTTAAACTGCACTATTATACGATTTCAAAGTAGAATTAATTCCTTTCGTATCACAGGAGCCCTACATATATACTTTTTTTTTGTCATGGGCATTGTATGTATTTTTATTGCAATGTTTGAAATTATTATTAAAATGTATTAAACCTTGTATTTCTATTAAACTGATGCATGTCTTTTTTATAACGAATAATATACAAAATATAAAAGATTGTTTTATATCTTTGCTATGACTAGACAAATGGTGACTTCAGATCGGTGAAAGGGGACTTAGAAATGTAAAGGTAACAACAGTTAAAATGAACTGGACAACTTTGTGACGCATCTTAAGCCCATACCTGCAAATAAGAAAACAAAATGAGTTATTACACTAGAAAATCTAATGCTTTCAAATCACAGTTCTTTCTTTTCATACCTTTCATATTTATGCAGTATTTTTTTTTAATAAATTCAAAACATACACAAAGAGATATAATACTTGTTGCGGACAATAATTTTTTCAATACTTTCATAAAATATTATATATTGAGATTTGATACTCAAATATGTAGATAGTTCCATACGACTTCCTCTTATTTTCAATAATTTACTTAACATAATGAGGATCACTTTTTTCTCTATAGATGTTTTTCTCTATAGTGAAAATAGACAACTAAAACTTTAGAAAGAAGGAAGGGAAATATTTTTTCCCATCAACACCTACAATATGAACCAATTTGATCTATACATGACAGTATGTTTTTTACTTTCAGAATTACAAATAAAGTTTGAAATTCATAATAATCAAAAGATACTTTTAAAATTAAAAATAGTTCAATATTTATGGCAAATCTAATGCAGAAGAATATATCTTTGTTATTATGCCATATCCATGTTGGATAAGACAGAGAAAATATTTTCATTCTTTAAAATTTAGCTTTATTGTATTGAACATATGTGTCACTAAATTTAAATGTTTTTATATGCTATGGTCTTATATTATAATATAAATAAAACATTCTTGTATGTGGTCCTCATATTATCGCAACATTGTGGATGGGAAGACTTGGATAAAAATAAATAAATTCACACCAGCTGATTAACAGGTGTCGAGCAACATAAGTGCACGACCGCTGCTTTCCACGGAATGAGATTGAGAAACGTATTTGTCACCCTATATGTAGAACTTAAGCGGTTAGGCCAGTATGCTTGCATCATGTGTAGGATCAAATATAAAGCATGCCAAATGAACCAAAATACGAGGCGTATCCAAAAAGTAAGTGTACTGAGGCTCTCACGACCGGATGGATTTTATTTTCGACATGTTGGCTACACTTCCGTATAGCCTGACCCTTCCCCTCCGCAATGAGACCGGTTCGAGGTCAGTACGTTGAGAAGTGTCGACGCGACAACACGTTTTGTGAAAAATGTCAACCCCATCTCCCGCCAAGTTGAATCGAGTGGAGGCCGGGCAAGAGTTTTTGAGGCGCTGCAAACTCCATGGAAATAAATTTCTCCGCTCCATCGTTACTGGAGATGAAACTTGGGTTGCACACTACACGCCTGAACCCAAAAGGCAGTCTCAACAGTGGCGTCACACCTCTTCACCCTCCGCCAAAAAGTTCAAAACCACAATTTCAGCCAAGAAAATCATGGCATCCGTGTTTTGGGACTGTCAAGGCATAATTTTAATTGAATATATGCCTCAAGGGGAGACCATCAACTCTGCAAGATACTGTGAGACCCTAAAAAAATTGCGGAGGGCGATTCAAAACAAGAGGAGAGGCATGCTGACAAAGGGAGTCTGCCTGTTGCACGACAATGCCAGACGGAACTGCTTGCCTCGTTTAAATGGGTTGTCCTGAACCATCCCGCGCATTCCCCTGACCTAGCACCTTCAGATTACTATCTCTTTAACTCCCTGAAGCTGCACATGGGTGGGAAAAGGTTTTCAACCGACGAGGAGGTAAAGGAGGAGGTGGAGAAGTGGACGGAGGGGTTGGCGGGAAACTACTTCGAGGAAGGCATCAAAAAGTTGATACCCCGCTTCACCACCTGCATTGAGAGGAATGGCGACTATGTCGAAAAATAGCTTACATATGTACTACGGTAACCACGTAATTTTTTTGTTTAAATAAAAAAAATTGTAGCCTACAAAAATTCAGTACACTTAGTTTCTGGATATGCCTCGTACATTCTCGTTTGAACCTTCATACTGTGTTTCATTTCACCAAAGTTCTGCCAGTCGAAAATGAAAAAGAAATCTCTCGTCCAGCTGCCACAAAGATACATTGGAGGCCCTCTAATTTCGTGTTTGTACTGGTGCTGTACATTAATAGTTGAGAATGTTTTTGTCACTTGGAAATAAATCTGTCAGGTCAAAATACATGTTATATAACAAAAGTGTAATAAAAAATGTTTTTAAATAAGAAAATGCATTTAAAAAACTTATTATTCTCTAAAATCATTTTCCCCACAACTTGATCAATAAAACAAACACTTCTATATTTAAGCCCATTGTTCCAATCAAATCTTATTGTATTGTAGTCTTCAGACCCATACCAAATATTTTAACTTTAGTTTTTGTCAGTATATATAATAGGTTAGTCAAAAAGTTTTGAAAGCGACATCTATGGAGCAGTAGAAAACCAAAATTTCTACGCCAATTTAATATTTCATCTTTCATAAGAACGTACTCAAAATTTCAGTTCGATCTGTCAATTCATTCTTTGTTTACAAGCCATTTGAAGTTGACGTGTCAGTGTATTTTTTAACAATGGAAAAATCCGAATATCGTGCAGTGATTAAATTCTTTGTTTTGGAAGGTTTATCGGCTACTGAGATCCATGCAAAGATGGTGAAAGTATTAAAGGAGTCTTCTCCTTCATTTCCAACCGTTCACCGATGGGTTTTGGAGTTTAAGCGTGGCCGTACAAGCGTTGAAGACGATCCACGCTCAGGACGTCCAAAAAGTGCATCAACACCAGAAATCATAGCGAAAATACAGGATATGGTTTTAGAAGATCATTGATCGACTGTGGATGTGATAGCTGACACCATAGGCATCTCACATGGAACAACATGGCATATTTTGGCTGAAGTTTTGGGTTTCAAAAAACTGTGTGCACAATGGGTGCCGCATTTGCTAACAATGCAACAAAAACACGTTCGAATGCGACTTTCTGAGCAACATTTGGAGCAATTTCGAAAGGATAAAAAGGATTTTCTGCGTCGATTCATCACTATGGATGAGACTTGGGTCTACCACCATGATCCTGAATCAAAACAAGAGACTAAGGAGTGGTGTGAACCAGGCACTTTGGCTCCGAAGCGAGTTCGTGTCCAGAAATCGGCCAAGGTGTTAGCGTCAGTTTTTTGGGATGCAAAAGGAATTTTATTGATAGATTATCTCCACACTGGTAAGACAATCAACTCTGATTATTATTGTGACCTTTTGGACCAGTTGGATGAAAAAATTTGTGAAAAAAGACCCGGTTTGCAGAAGAAAAAAATCATTTTTCATCAAGACAATGCACCTGCTCACACAGCTCAAAAAACCATCGCGAAAATCAGTGAATTGGGGTACGAATTGTTGCAGCATCCATCCTATTCGCCAGATTTAGCTCCCTCTGACTTCTGGCTGTTCTCACACCTCAAAAAATTCCTTCGTGGAAAGCATTTTTCATCAAACGAAGAGGTTATAGCCGTCGTAGAGGAGTATTTTGCAGGTCTTCCAGAAAGTCACTTCCGTGATGGGACAACAAAGTTGGAAGATCGTTGGACCAAGTGTATTGATCTTATGGGAGACTATACTGAGCAATAAAAATGATTTCCCCCCAAAAAAAATGTATTTTCATTTCCGCTTTCAAAACTTTTTGACTAACCTAGTATATTGTCTTATTCTCGAAATAGTAAATACATTTAAAAAGAGTTATCAAATACAAAGATTTAAAAAAATATATATATATATCATTTACTTTCTGAAAAAGATTTGAATTTTTCCTATCACAAAATATATCTTTCGCTTCTATTGAATTAATATATCTCAGCTATGTTCTTTTTTTAAACTCACTCTCAGTGTGTAATCCCAGCTGCCTGTGGAGAGAGCCGTGCCATCTGGTGAGACCTGGAGGCACGACACCCTATTCTCATGTCCGTACAGCAGACATACCCTGGCACACTTGAGTGTATCCCAGACATTCACAGTGTAGTCATTATAGCCAGCAAACAATAGCCTTCCTGTATAACAAGTCAATAATACAACATATAAATGCAGGAAGAACGCACAGCCCTTAGTTATATATCAGGTAGCCAAATAACTTAGTGATCTTAAACACCTTATGTATGGCAAAATATCAACACAGCCCAGACTGAGGTCTAGTAGGAGTTTTATAATCACCCACAACCCCCTCCAAAGCTCTTCGGATAGTGAGTGTGGCATTCAATCAATGTCACAACTGGTGGCTTGTCCACTGCACCTCGTTAGCTGCTGGGAAGATCTACTGAAAGAAAGCCCCAATGCCATCACAGTTGCATCTTTCTGGGTTGATACAATATAGATCTGGTGTAACTAAAAAAGTTTATGCTATTTTTGTAATAAAAATTAAACAATAGTAGAAATTTACACAAAAAATTTAATTTATTGAAACAATTGTCTTCACATTTTATGATTCTTTCCCAACGTAATACAAGTTGGTGACATCCTCTTTTATAAAATCCTGTACACGGTCGAGTTGTGCAGAGTACACTTCATCCATGATTGTTTGGCCTATAGTGAGAAACTCCTAGTGGACAATACCATTTGCAGTTCGCCATATACAATACAGGATACCACTTTTCATCACATGTGAGTAAGCGATCCAGAAATGGTTTGTTTGCAGTTATAAAATAGAAGAACAAACAGACAACCTTTGAAATTTATTTTCAGCTGATAATTCACGTGGAACCCATTTGATCAACTTCCATATCTTTCCACATTGCTGCAATGTAAACGAATAGTTTCGTTTCTTATATTAATCATTTGAGCAAATTCTTAACATGCTGCCCTGAAATTGAACCCAACAGAAACACACATGGTCAATCAGATTGTGGTATATCGAGTGTTTCATCTCTGGAAGCAAATTTTTTAAACATTTCTGAGCAGTGCATTCGCTAACTGTTCTTATCTCCAAAAGCCGCACATAATTTACGAGATGCTTCATATAGTAAACAAGCATGAATGATATTACATTTAATGAACATTTAGTCTTTCAACTTCAATGAAAAGAAGTACTTATCAAGTCATAGTGCACTGATTGACTGACAGCTGTTTGTGAGTTATGACAAAGATAAAATCCAGCCCTTTGCAAATCACTACAAAACATTTCATTGTATTGCCCTATACTGAAAACTGCATAAGCTTTTTTGGTTACAAAACATTTTGTGATTACTAAGTGATAATTAAATATGGATATATGTTATTGAAATATATAAGTTAATATGAACTTACCACTAACAGAAAAGTCTACTGAGTTAACTCCAAATATTATGCTTTCTTTACTGTATTCTGCCACTTCTTTATCAGCTCGTAGATCAAAAAGTCGACACTGCAAGCGATAAATTAATGTGTTTTATTTGGTTGAAAATGCTAATGAGCTCCGAAATTTAAATCCAGAATTTATTTTTTATTGTTATATTTTAAAATAAAATAATTTTATGGATTTAAGTGTGTATAAGAATGTGAATGCAGAGTTTAAATCTTTCAGATGAATGTTTTAGCATTGAGAACAAAGATAAAAATTTGTGATTAAGGAATGACACCACTTAGTCGCAAGCCTTGCCTAGTGAAGTTCTTTATATTCACAAAATAGAGTTATGCACTTGTACTCAACGTTTCACATTTTCACTTAAACAATGTAAATGTAAATATTTTATTGTGGATAAAAAATCTAGATCAGAATGCTAGTCTTGCATCTAGAGGTTTTGGATTTGATTCCTGATGGTGACAAATTTTTTCCAACCAGTTTTCTTCACATTCAGGACTGAAACAACTTTTTGGTTGGTTAAAAAATTATCAACATGGCAAATTATCAAACTTTTGAAAAATAATGAAATTGTAACATCAAATACATTTAACAAAAACTATAAATGTCTGTAAATTATCTTTCATCCGAGGAGATTGAGTCTAATTTTACCTTAATGCCTCATTTAACATATTTCTAGTCGGTCGGATGAGTTTGTAACATGAAAATAAACCTGCCAAGTTGTACTGTATGCAAAGAAAATGTAAAACAATCTAATACAATGTACGTGGTTACTACTGAGTACCTTATATATTTATGAATAGCTAATATGTAATCTATTATTTATAGATAAGGCATTAACATTGTGCAGGTTTAAAGACATTGTAATTTGTTTTATCAAACACTGTTTATTCCACTTTGTCACGGTATAGCCCTACCGGTTTCAAGGCTTTCACCTCATCATCAGGGTAGCACAAACAAGACTGAATTATGTTCGAACTGGTACCGACATACACGTTTCTACCGATAAACATTCGGGTTGGGGACTGTGGGTGGATTCTGAAATGGTTAATCATTGTCACTGTGAAAACCATAGATTTTCTATCGATGATGCCAAATTCTTACATATCAGTAGTAACGGAAATAAATTAGACAGATTAGATGCCCTAGAAATTTCTAAGTCAGTGCATCGAGGTGGACATCTGGCAAACACTTATATCCCAAAAATCTCGCTGCTGCTGCTTTACCGGTAGAAGCGTGTATGTCGGTACCAGTTCGAACAGAATTCAGTCTTGTTTGTGCTCCCTTAATGATGAGGTGAAAGCCTTGAAACTGGTAGGGTTATACCGTTACAAAAAGTGGAATAAGCAGTGTTTGATAAAACAAATTACAAATAATATATAATCATTATTCTAGCATCTCAAATGAACAAAATCTAAATAAATAAAAGAATATATTTATTGAACCCAACTCATTCAAAATAATGAATCAGTTACTAACAGTGCTATCATCAGAGCCAGTGGCCACAGCGTCTCCGCTGGGATGGAATTTGACGCTGTTCACATCAGACTGGTGACCCTCAAAAGACTGCACTACTTGTCCAGTACGCATGTCCCAGATGAGCACCATCTTATCACAGCTCTGGAAAAGTAAACAAGCATATTAAATATTGTAGGTGGTAAACGACACGGTGTGCCATCTTGAACTTTTGAGAAAAAGCATGCATAAAATATATTTTGATTCTGTGATCCAAGTGACAAAAATATTTTAAAACAGAATCTAATTGCATCCTCAAAGTCTCAAATTGGATGTCTAAAAATAAATTAAAATGGAGTTTCCCTACTTTATTGATAGACAAGAATAAAAAAAAACATACAATAGAGCAAACAGTCAATAAATAAATAAATGTGATACAAAATCAAATGAAGAAATGATTGTATATACCCCAGAAACAAATGTGTTGCCTGTCTCCGAGGGAGCAAGATCTATCGCCATGACATCTGCCGCATGGGCATGGAAGCTCTGCAGCAACTGTCCTGACTCTACATCCCACAGGGCGCACGTGGAATCTCCACTTCCAGTCAGGATCTGCAATAAAAAAACATTATTCAACATCAATCACTCAAAAACGAAAAAAGTAAATAATACAACTTAAGAGTCCTGCAATGGTATTACAAGACACAAATTAAAGTTTTAGTATTTTTTTTAAGAAACAGGGTTGAGACTATAAGAGCTTCATTGTTATTTTATAAATAAAAAACAGATCAACATCTATGTATTTCATTCCACTACTCTAAATTATCATTTTGACTAGTCAAATGGTCATATAAGCAAAAGAAAGAAATATTTAGAACAGAATGATATAACACTTAAATGTGAAAAAATTCTAAACAATTAACTTAAATTAAAGTGATAGGTCTCTTTCATTTTACAAAAGCATAGTCAAATTGCACTCAATATGTTGCTTACCAAAATTATACAGCAAAATATTTTACAATCTGTGGATAAGAACTTAACAGGAATAAACTACCAGTTTGGGCTGGTCATTTAAAAGCTGGTGGTTTCCAACATATTAATATGGTCCATTTCTGTAAGTTCTTGTGTTAGTTGAAATCCATAAATTGTAAAATATTTTGCTATAAAAGCTTAGTAAGCAATGTATTGAGTACAGTTTGACAATGGTTTTGTAAAGCGAAATAGGCCAGTCACTTTAATTTCAGTTTATTGTATAGATTTTTTTCACATTTAAGTGTTAAATTATTGTTTAAAAATGGAGTTCTACAATTTAAATACCAAATCAATGAATAAATATATAGAACTTAAAATCAGTTTTTTTATTTCTCATTCAAATAATAATTACAACACTAAGGAATCCAATAATTGGGCTTAAATTCAGAGTTAGTCTGGCCTTAACTAAATACTAAATCGTAACTATTTTTTTATTAAAATTAGTATTTCAAGTCAAATTTCATACAAATTTGTCATAATTTCCTTAAATAAGAGAGTCACGTGATTTCATTATATCACTTTGAAGTTTGGAGCATATGAGATCCAACTCTGAATACAAATTAGAAAACTTTAAAATTTGAATTAAGTATTTAGGCTGGAACTAAGTCATTGAAAACGAGAGAAATTAAATAAACTTAGCTAGCAAAATTGTCAACATGAAATGTAACTCCATAAGTCTCGTCCAAAGTGACCAGAAAAGATAAAATTGTAGAAGTCAGAATACATGATTTTAACATATGAAGTAATTACAAACTCATGCACAGCAAAAAAATGATGAATTACCTGCTGGTCAGAGTTGGGAAATATACAGCAAGACATGTAACTGGTATGGGTGCCCACTGTACGCTTCTTAGCCGAGACGTCTTCCTCCAAGGATAGTGGATACACTGTCACTTTGTTATCAAGCCCTCTGGAATCATCCAATAGTTATAAGATTTGTTCATGAAAAATAATACAAGTCTGTTGAACACACACTTGAAAATAAGATGAAAATCCTAACAACAGGTAGTTGGGTTAAATTTGAGTGCTTGTTGTGGTATAAAATAGTTTCATTCAAATTATGTTATTACAAATAAATTTCTAGTTTTAATGCTGAAACCTTAAAAAAGACAAACTTTTATAATATATTAAAATTCATGCCTTTGCCATGTATATAAAAAATAATAATCATTTATATTTTAGTTAATATTTACAACCATTTTTATATGAAAAGTGGATGTGTAAAAAGACTGAAAGAAGCCAAATAAATGTTATGACAATACGAAATGAAGTGGTTTGGTGACAATGTATGACAATGCAGAATGAAGTGGTTAGGGATGAATGTGAACTTAAGGCTGATGAATTGAGTAAGATGAAGAACATTCTGAGATGATTTGGGTATGTAGAATGGATGACTGAAGAAAAACTAACAAAACAACTAAACAGTGCAAATATGAGTAGAAGGCCAAGAAGAGGCAGACTGAGGAATGTGTGGTTGGATCAAGTGAATGATATTTTAAAAGAAGGAAACATAAAAATCCAAACAAATCGTAGGAGTTGTATGAGAAAGTGTATGAATGTAGAAGAGGCAAAAGATGTGTTATGATAGAAAAGTCTAGCACTCTCTTCTCTCTGTCTACCTGACAGGGAATCGGTGTGATGGTATGTATGTATGAACAAAAAAAATGTGAGTGTGTAATTGAACAATATTTATATATAATTGTGTAATGATAACAATCACCAATATTATAATACACTTACCAAAATTGTTTTTACAATACCCCCAATGCAACAGGAGAGACAAATGATAACAATCACCAATATTATAATACACTTACCAAAGTTGTTTTTACAATACCCCCAATACAACAGGAGAGACAAATGATAACAATCACCAATATTATAATACACTTACCAAAGTTGTTTTTACAATACCCCCAATGCAACAGGAGAGACAAATGATAACAATCACCAATATTATAATACACTTACCAAAGTTGTTTTTACAATACCCCCAATGCAACAGGAGAGACAAATGACAAGCTTAAGAAGGAAAAAAGTATGTGACCATCAGGGTTAGTCTTTAAAAATATTTTCCACTAACGCTCTCATCATAATTGCAAGAAACAATTCATATTTCTCTCATGTTAAATTTTAAATATAGTAAAATGAGTATACTTCTAGTTTGATCGCACCATCCTCGACGCTGTTATGGAGGATAAAATACATCTCCATTCAATATGGTCAACACTAGAAGATCGAAATCTTTATTTATTATAAGTGTAAAGTCACTTAATGAGAAAGACGGAACTGCCCAAAGACACTTCTCCAGTAGCAACACATTTCAGTATGAAAAGAATAGCAGCGATGACGGACTTAAAGTTCAACATCACAGAAAGAAGAGAGAAGAATAATATTAATAAATAGGAGATATTAAAAACACTGATGGTATAGGACTGTTATCAATTAATAGTGAATTTTTTATTACAGTGTACATTTGACCAAAGTCTGTGATATTTACAAAAATAAACCTTGTGGAACTTCATATTGAAATAATAAATACAACTTAATGTAACTTTGCTTTTTCAAAGGGTAACATCACAATACATAATAATTTTATATTGAAATGCAATTCAGAGTAAACTGCACTTCAACAAAAAAAATTTAACCCAAAAAAATAGATATCTTAGAGTAATTTAAAAATCAAACTAAACAAATACATTTTTCAGTAGCTATTCACCCAAATTTGGGTATTCCTAGTCAGTGAATATTGATAAGTTGATTACGTTCATTGAGAATACAGAATATGTTCTAGAAGCACAATCACAGTAAACACATGTTATCAAAATTCGGAATAATATTACGTTTATCAAATATGAACGCTAATTTTATATCTTTAATTCAATACTGCAAATGGAGAGAGATAAACTTATGAAGAGTGTTCTCATATTGTTATTCGTCAAAAGTAGATCTTCATAAAAGGTCGCATACACATAAATAAATTTTAATATGAATTCCAACAAAGAAGTTATAATATTTAGTTGAAAAATTAAAACAAAATAGTTTTATGTTACACGCAAGAAGAAATTATTCAGCACTCACCCTGTGGATAACAGTGGTAAATAATTTTTCACTCACAATCCTAGGAGGAAAAATTATTTACCACTGTTTGTCAGCTATACGCAGAGAGAAAGACTCAGCTATATGTAGGAGGGAAAATATATTTACTGACTGCTAGCTAAAAAGAACAATAATGTGTGTGTGTTATACAAACTAGCGCTTGAAATTAGGTCAAAACCAAATGTTGCAGCGAAGCTCTAAGTTTCATGCAAGAAGGCTGAACCCAAATATTCAGTTGGACACTAGATTCAACGATTGCAAGATTTATTTAATAAAACAATGTTGTGTCCCGATTTTATATCAAAGTCTTTTACCAACACCAAATTATGGAAAGCATAAATACAAGCAAAATGGCCAAGTGGTAAATACCAAATATATACAATAAAAATGAAAATTCCAAATATCAAAGTGTTCCAACTAACCCACAAGCAACAAGATTTCCCGAAGGTGCATAAGCACAAGCCATGACCCAGGTAGTTGGCATAGTGACAGCATGCTCCTTATTAGTGGTGAATGCATCCCATATTATCATTTTTCCATCCTGAAGCATAATACGGGTATAAATTAAACAATTTTCACTTAGTGATATATCTATAAATAATAACTAGTATAGAAAAAGGTGTCAAACTTGTTAATACGAGGGTAGTCCCAAAAGTACCCGACCTAACAAAGAAAACACAAAAAATTTGGGAGAAAATATTTTTATTTCTCAACATAGTCTCCTATCAGCTCGACACACTTTTCCCAGCGATGTTAAATAGCTTTGATACCCTGTTTATAGTGAGAACCGTCGAGCGCCTCAAAATAGCCATCAACTGCAGATTCCACCTCTTCATTGTTGGCAAATCTTTTACCACCGAGCCATTTTTCAAGTTTGGAAAAAGAAAATAATCTGAGGGGGCTAAATATGGCGAATAGGGTGCGTGAAGAAGCAATTCGAGCTTTAATTCATTGATTTTGGCCACCGCGATAACGGATGTGTGAACTGGTGCATTGTCTTGATGAAACAACACTTTCTTTTTCGCCAAATGCGGCTGTTTTTTCTTGATTTCATCCCTCAAACACTGCAATAAGTTCGCATAATACTCGCCGTTATTTTTTTTTCCTTTTTGAAGACAATCAATGAAAATTATCCCACGCGCATCCCAAAAAACTGACGCCATGACCTTGCCTGCAGATGGAACTGTCTTCGCCTTTTTTGGAGCCGATTCTCCACTTTCAGTCCATTGTTTTGACTGTTCCTTCGTCTCAGGTGTGAAGTGATGGACCCATGTTTCATCCATGGTTATGAATCGACGCAAAAACTCGGCTTTATTGCTGTGAAACATCGCCAAACACTCGATTGAAACATTCTCCCGACGCTGTTTTTGTTCCATTGTGAGCAAACGCGGCACCCATCTTGCGCACAGCTTTATCATGTCCAAATTTTCAATCAATATGCGATGTACAGCACTTTTTGAAATGCCTACCATGTCTGCTAGCTCGCGCACTTTCAATCGACGGTGATCCAATACCATTTTGTGGATTTTCTTTACCATTTCTGGCGTGGTTACCTCATTTGATCGACCACTGCGATGTTCCTCTTGGCAGCTCGTACGGCCTCGTTTAAACTCTGCCACCCAATATTTTACTGTTGTAAACGAAGGAGCAGACTCCCCCAGAGTAGAATCTAGCTCGGCTTTGATATTGGTTGGACTTAGACCTTTCAAATGAAAGTATTATATCACATAACGATGAACAATTTTTTCCATGTTTACAAATTCACTGAAAGCGTTCACTATTGATGGCTGCCAAACAAATACTAAACAACGTAGCGTCTTAAAACTTGAAACTTAAGCTTTATAAGTTTAGTACTTTCTACCATAGTAATTTTTTAAAGCAACAACCGCCATCTATACGTCAGGTCGGGTACTTCTGGGACCAACCTCGCATGTTGAAGGTTTTTGTCCTCATTGTATAAACAATTACTGTTATATTAAAACATGTTTCATATACGAGGCATATCCAGAAACTAAGTGTACTGAATTTTTGTAGGTTACAATTTTTTTTATTTAAACAAAAAAATTACGTGGTTACCGTAGTACATATGTAAGCTATTTTTCGACATAGTCGCCATTCCTCTCAATGCAGGTGGTGAAGCGGGATATCAACTTTTTGATGCCTTCCTCGAAGTAGTTTCCCGCCAACCCCTCCGTCCATTTCTCCCCCTCCTCCTTTACCTCCTCGTCGGTTGAAAACCTTTTTCCACCCATGTGCAACTTCAGGGAGGTAAAGAGATAGTAATCTGAAGGTGCTAGGTCAGGAGAATGCGCGGGATGGTTCAGGACATCCCATTTAAACGAGGCGAGCAGTTCCTTCGTGGCGTTGGCCGTGTGTGGTCTTGCATTGTCGTGCAGCAGGCAGACTCCCTTTGTCAGCATGCCTCTTCTCTTGTTCTGAATCGCCCTCCGCAATTTTTTTAGGGTCTCACAGTATCTTGCAGAGTTGATGGTCTCCCCTTGAGGCATATATTCAATTAAAATTATGCCTTGACAGTCCCAAAACACGGATGCCATGATTTTCTTGGCTGAAATTGTGGTTTTGAACTTTTTGGTGGAGGGTGAAGAGGTGTGACGCCACTGTTGAGACTGCCTTTTGGGTTCAGGCGTGTAGTGTGCAACCCAAGTTTCATCTCCAGTAACGATGGAGCGGAGAAATTTATTTCCATGGAGTTTGCAGCGCCTCAAAAACTCTTGCCCGGCCTCCACTCGATTCAACTTGACAGTCCCAAAACACGGATGCCATGATTTTCTTGGCTGAAATTGTGGTTTTGAACTTTTTGGCGGAGGGTGAAGAGGTGTGACGCCACTGTTGAGACTGCCTTTTGGTTTCAGGCGTGTAGTGTGCAACCGAAGTTTCATCTCCAGTAACTATGGAGCGGAGAAATTCATCTCCATGGAGTTTGCAGCGCCTCAAAAACTCTTGCCTTTTTACAAAATTTCGCACTTGGCGGGAAATTGGTTTGACATTTTTCACGAAACGTGTTGTCGCGTCGACACTTCTCAACGTACTGACCTCGAACCGGTCTCGTTGCGGAGGGGAAGGGTCAGGCTACACGGAAGTGTAACCAACATGTTGAAAATAAAATCCATCCGGTCGTGAGAGCCTCAGTACACTTACTTTCTGGATACGCCTCGTACATGATAGAATCAAAAATCAATTTTAAACATTGAATTGTTCTTTGTTCACCTTTCATTGTTGAGGACATGCCACTACAATTTATATACAAGTCCTTGAGTGGTTTCTTCAGATTCAAATTACAATCGATAATTAATTTTGATACAAAAACAACTCAAATCATTGTCGCAATTTGAGGTGAATCAATATTTAAGAAAAATAGCATTTTTTACAAACTTTCAGTCTATGTCAAATAAATCTAAGAGATTAAATGAAAGTAAAACAAAATCTTCATATATCTTGAAATAAATATGGAAAGTTAGGCATAAATCAAACATCTGTGAAATAAGTTGTACATATCCTTAACTGTGGCAACTTTTAACAGTAACATTGAGTTTATACTCGTACACGTACTCATAGAAAACACAAATTCAAATGTACAATAGACCGTTTTATTCTACATTATAATTTGTGTTTTCATGTAGCGTATATGCTATTTATTAAAAACTCTTATAGCAGTATTAAGCAACATAAAAAATAGCTCTTTATAAAACTCTGTCTAACGAAAGACTGCAGCAGATTAAACGTCATCTTGGAAGTTTAACTTCCTTGCCATCGGAAATTTGGGTTTCATATGTCAAGACTGTGTGCTTGCTGATGTGCAACAATTTAAATATAATAAACCAACACAAACACTGGTGTCTTCCATCCACAGGTTGGCTGTGGTTTTCCCTCAATCATGCTTAATTAAATTATGAATGTATAATAGAAGCAATTCAACACTAATCCAAATTGTCAGAAACCACTTCCTCACTTTAGTAAAAATCAAGGTTTGCCTTTATTTAGATCATCGTTTCTCAACCTGTGGATTACAACCCTCAGGGAGGGTCACGAAAATAAAAATAAGTTATGTGTACAAAAGGAAATCAACACTTTTTCTGAGAAAAATGAACAAATTTAAGTTCAAACTGTTTAGCTAACCTGATAAGGATTATCGTCTTTGTGCAAGTACAACATTTGTGCGGCCATATGAACATGCATCAACAAGATATTAAGTTTCTTGCTTGTTGTTCTTGTCGTGAAATCTAAATTTTATTTTTTTTATCTTTTGGTGAGTTGCAAGATTAATAATTTTGAGGAATAATGATTTAGATGATAATTATAATACCTGTGATGATGACACCATATGTCTTTTATCTGGCGACCAATCTGAGCACAAAACTTTAGCTTGATGCCCTTTAAGAACTCGTCTTGGTTTTATATTCATATAATTTATGACTTCCAGTCTCTCAGCTACTGTTGCCACTAAAAACAAAAATATTTCAATTAATTTTTATTCACATTATCAATAGTTTTCAATTGTATTTTATACATTCGGTGTTAGATAGGGGGCCGGGAGAAATATTACGGCTCCATGTGACGACCATGGTTAAGGACCAGATGTAGCCGTCGTGCTCAGAAATCAGCACCTTTACATAATTGCAACAATATTTGCTTAATAAGTCTAGCGGCAGACGTCCATCTACTTCGAGAGTAAGGCCCGATTCCGTGCTACTTCGAGAGTGTACGAATGAATACTTTTTAATAAATCAATTAGTTTTAGTATAAAAACAGAAATATTTTGTAATTTTACTTTGCAAGTTGTATAAACAAAACAACTACCTTAGATAGAGAGTTATATATATTCAATTATCAGGAAAACTTACGTGTAACATCATTCAACTTTAGCCTTTCATCTTCTAGTTTCAATTTAAGTGCCTCAGCCTCCTTTAAGAGGGACTCGACTGTATCCCCTGGACTGTTGATAATAACTGCTGTATCTGCAGCCATATTTGCTTCAAAAAACTAACAAGTGGAAATTTCTGTAACACAAAAAATTATATTTAAATTTTATTTCACTTTGAAATTGTATTATGTATAATTGAGGTTGTGAAACGTCGCCCATTGGATTTTTTTATTATTTTGTGATAGGCGATTGTGGCTTGCTGATTTTGTGCTCAAAATGAACTAATTGATTTTTTCAAAGGTCAGACACTATTTTTTAGCTGAATTATATATTATTTTAATTATAGTACATTTTTACGAAATTTAACTTAAATGTTTTCAGTATTTTATGATTTTTTTTTATTTTCGATCAACTCTTTAGAAACTTTACTCTTCTACATTTCTACTTATTTCAAAAGTGGTCTATCAAATGCTTTAGTTTATAAAGTACCCTCTAAAAATAGCCTGAATTGCAAAATACGAGTATGGTCATGAAGTCGAAGCTTATTTATAAATAGTTAGTAAATATACTAAATAACGGACCTCAAGTTTCAACATTTAGTTTGGTGCAATTTGAGTCAGTTTTCAATACATTATTTAAAACAATAAGCCTAAAATTTTATTTGTATTTCAATTTATTCAATTGATTCTACATTATTTAACGACAATTTTTAGTAGGAAATATTTTCATCTACATGACCATTCAGAACTTTTGTAATTTTTTAAACATTCCAGTTTAATTATTTTCCACTCATAAAGAGTGACACTTATACTATAAAGAAACTAATCACAATTTTGTGATTTATAGTGTCCATTTTATATATAAAAATCTTCTCACCATTATAATAAAAAGTTTTTATTTAATGGTGAAAATTGGTACCTACGAGGGTCATCCAGAAAGTAAGGTTACAACATTTATGTAGAATCGAAAGATGCTTGTATTTAATTGAAATTCACAGGATACTTCACAAATATATTAAACTATTTGTAACATAATCGCCTTCGAGATCGAGATATTTCTGTAGTCGGGGCACCAGCTTTTATATGCCAGTGTCATAGACCTCCGCCGCCAGCTCTTTCAGCTACTTCTTCACAGCTTCCTCGACCTCCTGATCGTTGAAAAATTGTTGGGGTGTAGTGACACACCCACGTATCATCCCTCGTCACGATCGAGTCCAGAAAAGCTTCTCCCTCCTGTGCAAAATAATCCACAAATTCACACGCGGCAGTCACGTGATTTTGATGGTGCTCCGGTGTGAGCATTCTGGGCACCCATCTCGCACACAACTTCTTGTAACCAAGTTTTTCCAACACAATATTACCAAGGAGACTTCGAGAAATGTCAGGAAATTCTTCGTGAAGGTCGCCAAGCGTCACACGGAGGTCATTTCGCACTTGTACTTCAATTTTTTGCACAAATTCGTCAGAAATCACTGCCTTGCCTCGTCGTGAGTATCAGTACGGCCTTCTCTGAACAACCTAACCCACTTCGTGACGTGTTGTCGACTCATCACATCACTACCATAAACTTCCACGAGCTTCCGATGGATATTCGCGGCGGTATTATTCTGCAAAGTCAAAAAACTGATGACCCCGCGGGTCTCGCACGGACGAGAGGTGGCGGGAGCGCACGACGACCTCTCCATCGGACGAATTTACTGTGACTGAACAAAATGGCCGACAAACACGCGGGACCAAACAAACTGACCGTTAGGATCCCTCCTACACGCCAAGTGCACCAACTTTGAAACAAAAAATTCCCCCCGGCCTCAGGAGTCCTTGTAACCTTAGTTTCTGGATGACCCTCGTAGATAAAAGCAAATAATTCCTTAAAAAAATGTTTTAAATATGCATCTATTATTCAAGAAAACATATCAAAGGTTTCCCTTGAGAACCTTATCCCAACTTGAATATTTTTTCCACAAATTGGTTAAAATAGCTAATACATAAAATTAATCACAGCTTGACAAATAAATAAGTGTAAACACTATTTTTTCAAAATAAGTTTTTTTGGCAGCAAAAGTAATTTTGTAGCAAGTTGTTTTTGAAATACAACACTAAACTTAACAAAAACTAAATTTGCCATTTTGACCTATAGAAGAGAAAAAATAGTAAGACTACAATAATATGAATAGATAATATAATTAAACAAAATATCAACAATAATGACTAATTGACCAGTATGTTACTTTCACCAAAATTTTAGTCATTTTTTTGGGCTTCCGTTTCATGAAACAAATATCATAACAGTGTATCTCACCCAAAACTGTTTTAATTCAGTAAAGTATTTATAAATTATAAATATGAAAATATGTCTACTGTACCTTAAAAAATATCAACAATAATTACTATATAATTTACCAGTATGTTACTTTCACCAAAATACAAATCTTATATGCAAATAAAAAATCAACTATAGAACTATGTAAAATTTCGTTAAACTAAATCATTTCACTTAAAGAATCAATCAATTTAAAAATATCAACACCGAATTGTATTTTCAAATATTGATACACAAGTTGTCATTTTTTTGGCCTTCCGTTTCATGAAACAAATATCATAACAGTGTGATACACCCAAAATTGTTTTCATTCAGTAAAGTATTTATCAATTACAAATATGAAAATATGTCTACTGTACCTTAAAAAAGACAATTTGACAAGTAAAAACCAAAACAATAAATCGATAATCTAGGAGAGGAACACATTTGACAGATAAAATTCATAGACAATCATCGAAATAAAACTGGATTCCCACGAACAGAGTCCATAGCCTACCAAAAGGATACTCGCGAGCTGACCATGATCAAGTGGGAATCCGTTCTCAAAAAACTTCAGGCGTCATACTACTGACATATTAATTTATACTAAACGTTCGCTTTCAAGGGTGAATTTACATTATTTTTCTTTATACGAAGTAACGAAACGTGGATGAAAGAAATAAAAGATAATGTATTGTCAATTATACTTTTTATTAATTAAATATAAGGAAACAGATAAGTTTGAATAAAAAATAGGGCTAAAATAAGAAATTTTAACATATAACGTCCCAGTTTTTAAAAAAATCACTTACAAGCGCTGAACTACTGGAGAAAGTTAAATAATTGGTGTCTCAAAAGCTTTAACTATTGATGTAGTTGAGTAGCTAGTGTTTATTATTCCAACCCTAGTGGCGTCAAAGTCGGAATGACTCCCAATTAGATCCAACTACCTTCTTCGGTACAGGATCCTGTCACTATGTGATAGTATCGCTGGCCACTTAACAAGCCAGGAATATTACGAACGTCTACATCCTGAGGGTCATCAACTAATTGTTGTTTACTGGTGCAGAAAGCACCTGCTCTTGTAGAGGTTATGCTAACGAGAGACGTCTGTCCACAAAGAAGACCAGATCGCCGTGGCGAACATCATACTCACAACCATTTTTCTCCTTTGTCTGTGGATGGGGAATAAAGTGACGTTACTTCCAAAATGGTACACCCATTGGTCGACATCACTTTCATTCGAACCACTCCTGAAGTCAAATCCCAACCAACACCTGCTTAGAACCGATATTTTGAATTATGTTAATATATAACTGTATTATAATTCAAGTCCAAGTAAAAGCTTTTATATGTTTATAGAAGTAAAAAGAAGTGAAAGGGAGAATATTTCAACTCACGCAATTTATTGTCGGATTGAATTTTCAGAATACACTGTGAGGAAATTTGCAAACTGGATCATTAAAAAAAAGTGATGGTCATGCACATAGAAGTAACTAATATACAGATTTGATTTATTTTAACAGCTGTCAAAATATATTGCGAGGTGCGGTAAATAAGCTTAACATTTTCCTTAGTAAAAACGTTATTTAAGATGCTAGTGGAACAGGGTTTTTAAGTATGCAAAAAATCTTAATTGACAGACCAAATGGAAAAGGCTTGTTTTAAGTGAGTGAAGATACATATAAAAATCATGTTGGACAACTAGAGAAAAGTGATATTCTCCAATTAATCAAAATTTAATGTTTGGTCAAAATGTAAACCTGGGGAAGATATCTGAAATGCAAACCTAAAATAGTTAAGGCTTTGATCTTAAACTCAGAAAATTAATGAGCAATGATAAAATAAAAAGAAGGTAAAAAATATCGAAAAATTGAATTTGTGTATGAAAATTAAATACCACCAGAAATGGTTACTCTTTTGCATGAATCTCTCCCAACCAGAATCTCAAATGTTATCAAGAAAATGTTATATCATGTTATCAAGGGTGACATAATCAAACATCAAATTTAATTAATACCTGAAAATGGAGTATAATTTTAAAATGTACCCGGCTATAAGAATTTAAAAAGAAAGTTTGTTTGTTAAGACAAGTTGAAGACACCTGATCATAATAAAATAGTTATGGCCACCTTTACCTGAGCCGGATGACTTTTTAGAACGTAATAGTAATTTCTACTCATCAAAATCCTACTCAATTTTATTTCTACTGAATACTTAGTCAATTCATACCATTTAAGATAGAGAGGACAAATTGCCACACCTTTCTATCCTATTTACTGCCTTTGCCGCATCCACATCTTGTCGCACATTCTTCAATTTTCAATACTTCTTACCATCGTCTCAGTTAAAATTTCACCAAATAATCTCTTATTCTTTCCTCAGTTCACTTTCCCGCTCCCCATTCTTTTCCAGCATACATATTTGTTTTGTAAATCTTTCACAATCTTAATGTGAACAAACCAACTTCAAAATTCGTCTTAATTTTACCTATCTTCCGTATCTAACAAACTGTTCTCTGATAGTTATTCACTTTATATCGAACATTTCTTCAAGCAAGGCTTGCATTTATTTTACTCTTATCACTCACTTTTAATGCCCTACCTTCTCATCAAAACGGCAATAGCAATAGCACACTGCATGATCATTTTGAAAACTCTGCAATTCATTTGGGACTATAAATAACCTTTATAAGAGACAGGGTATGGCAATGATGAAAAAGGTGTGTAATTCAATATTAAAAGCTGAGAAATGAATAATGAAACAAATTTGAGGTATAAAATTTTATTTCCAACAGTCTTCCATTATTTCACACAGCATTTTGTTGTAACCTATATTAATGTATTTTTATCAGTTTTCAACAAATACCAGGTAATTTATTATTAATGCCAAATAGTTCAATGTTTACATTGGTAATTAAAGAAATAATAATAAGAATAAAATAAAAAATAACTTGTACACTAAACCACCTTTTCTGTTCATGCAATTATTTTTTAGACAATATTTTTCAAGATTCTCAGACTCTGTGAAAAATCATTTTAATACACATCATCTACAATATATAAGGGATTTACATGTAGTTTTTTGTAATAAGTCTTCAGTTGTCGATCTGTTAAAATGTCTTTTATTTTCCATTGGTCAATGTACATCTATAGATCACCTTTCATAACAAAATTTATTTTTATTTTTGCGACCGTGTTTCAAATGGAGGGATTTACTACCTTGATCAAAAAGTTTTAGGACCAGCCACCGTGTGGCGCTGTCAGTTACCCGAATGGAATTCTTTTTTTTTTGTTAGGTTACCACATCTATCATTGACACTTCCCTCCAAATTTCAGTGTCATAGCTTGACATTTGTAAAAGTTACGCTGTACTGAGTACATCTACCTTTGTGCGTGTTTTCGATTTTTTACAAGTTTGAAAATGGCATCAACTGTGCATCAACGAGTTTGCATTTAATTTTGTGTGAAAAACAGATTTAACAGTCCCCAGACCTTGGAAATGTTGGAGAAGTGTTTTTCCGTGGCACGAACGCTTTAGAAGTGGTTGTGAGTCAGTCGAGGATGATGAACGCAGTGGCAGTCAAAAACATCGATAAAATTAAAGAAATGTTGGCCGAAATCCGCTAATTGACCATGAGAGAGCTGGCAGAGGACTTGAACATAGCTTATGGATCCGCTCAAGACATTTTGGTTAGTGATTTGGGCCTCAGACGTGTCGCAGCAAAGCTGGTGCCAAAAGACCTCAATTTCATGCAAAAAAAGGACCGCGTTGAAATCGCGAAAGACATGATTTCCATGAGTTTTTGACCAAAAACAACACGAATACTATCCAGCAGCCCACGAATTCACCTGATCTGGCTCTCTGCGACTTTTTCCTGTTCGACCGACTTAAAAAACTGCTTCGCGGAACGCGTTACAGCACCCAGAGAGGATGTCATGAAAAAATCGAAGACAGCTCTAATGGACATACCGAAAATTGAGCACGTGCGTTGCAGTCGATGGGGAGTACTTTGAAGGGGACCATATCGATTTTGATGAATAAACTTGTATTTTCGATTTTATGAATAAAGTCCTAAAACTTTTTGATCAAGGTAGTATGCCAGGTAAACAATTTTTGAGAAATTTCATATCATATGAAATATCCTAAAAAAAGTGACAGCCACAGCAAAAAATATTAAAGATATTTATGAAAGTGAATTGAATGTTTGAGTCTCAGAAAGGGTTTAAAAAATTTAGAAGTGGAAATTCTATTCTAAAAAACAAACTTAGAAGTGGAAAATGGACAATGACATTTTACATACTGAAATCGAGGCAAATCCAGCCAAGTTTATGCAACAGATTGTAGGTACGCTTGGATATTTATAGTCAAGCGACAAGAAATCGGCAAGGTTCATAAACAGGATGTGTGGATACCTCACAATTCAAGAAACAAATCAGTGCAAGTTCGAATGTGCCAAGATGTATTTTTTATATTTTATTTATACATGACAAGAAATTCTATAAATACATAATTTGCAAAACAAACAACAGGTAATTTAATTTGGATACACAATTTTAATGGATCTGGGTTTGTTGCCTTTATTTACCTGTATTTGATTGAGGACAAAATCGAATAAGAAACTAATTCACAATTTCTACATCATGTCACTGGGAAACAAAAGTGGATTATATACTCTAACCAAGGTTGCAAAAAACAGTGGCTTTCAAAAGGACAGGTAGCAGTCAACTGATAAACCGAGCTTAATGATAAAAAATACTAACGATAACAATAGTTTGTGGCAAAAATACCACGGTCTTAAAGAAAAAAAAATTGAATTTAAAACTACAGAGGTTTGTTCTACAGAGGTCCACTGGTCAATAGACAACAAAAGGTGTAACAGATCAACAGTCGAAACATAACTGATGGTCAGAAAAGAATATGACTGAAAATTACATTTTCATCTGGTACTCATAATATATTTAAGTTAAGAACAAATTTAAAACAGTGAAATGAAATTTATGACAATACATTCTGTATAGGTTAATTTTTAATATATTTTTTGTTCTTTAATGCAAATTTTTAATAGATATGTCTATTAGAAGACTCGACTAGGCAGAATGAAATTGATGCTACTGATAACTTGAAACATTGTTAGTAATGAATCAGTGATAAAACACATGGTCGGTTGGATAAATAAAAAAAATCAAATACCCGAGAAAATTATCCAAGTATACATAATTTTAGGTGCTCACATGTTTGTTTCTAACGTTAAGTTCTTAATAGGCTATTATTATTCAATTAGGGGTGGGTGTCTCACCACCACCTCTCTTCCTCCTAGGCGGAGGTGGGACTGCCCGAGTCAGGGGGTTAAATGGTCGGGCCAAGCGAGAGGTGGGATTGCCCAAAGTGGGATGCCCCTGGGCTTGAAGCAGAATGTGCAACTGAGTGTGCACATCGCAGAGAGTTTCACGGGCCATTGTATGCACCCGATGGTCTGATCTGTTGTACATTAAAGCATTGTTCATCATCAACAACACATCACGCTGGAACTCTTTGGTTGTCCTGAAACAATTCAAAATAAAGTCTAAATTACTTTATGGTAAAAATTAAGGTCCTTTTTTTATGGATTTTTGGAGCAAAACAGAAGTCAATATATTATAAATTACAAGAAAATTACATCATTACAAACTTTGGAAAAAGTTATTGGTCTGGTTACATGGTAATGTATGAAAGTGTTTATATGATCAAGCTAGGCAGGAACCGTTTTTTTCCATTGTTACTATTGTCGCTCTTCCAGTTCAAGTAAAACAAGAAACAAAATAATACAATGCCCAAATTATTACTCAATAGATATCACTATTATGCATTTAAAATTTCAAACAGAATAAATAGAAGGATTACTATATAATGTAAATCATAACAAGAAACATATTGAAACCTTCAAAATAGAGGGATTACTATCAGGTCTATAAATATGAAACCGGATTTTTTTATAGAAAATACACATTTATTGTATGAAAATGGTAAAATATATTTTATTCAAAGTATTGCCCATCGCTAGCTACACATTTTTCCTATCTCTCGGGCAATTTGTGGATGCCACGCCAAAAAAACTATTGCTCTTTTTAGGCAAACCTCATCGAGCCTTTTTCGTAAGAAGTGAAGCGCTGCTCAGCAAGTGCGTGTCCCATCGATGCAAATAAGTAGTAATCGGATGGAGCCAAGTCTGGTGAGTAAGCCGCATGTGAAAGTATTTGCCAACTAAACGCCTCAATCGTTTCCTTGACCGGTTTTGCTGTGTGCGATGGTGCATTATCATGAAGCAAAATTACTTTGTGTTGCCTCTTTTGATATTCTGGTCCTTTTTCACACAATGTTTGGTTCAAATCCATCATTTGTTGTCGGTAGCGTTCAGTATTAACGGTTTTGCCAGGTTTTAGCAGCTCATAATAGATAACACCCTTCTGATACCACAAACACGTTGTCGCTGGTTTGCTTGGAGTTACCCATGATCTTTTATGCTTAGGATTCTCGAAATATATTCATTTTTCATCGCCAGTCACAATTCGATGGAGAAATGATTTTTTGTACCTGGCGAGCAGGATTTCGCAAGTGGTTTTTTGGTTTTCCTGCTGTCTTTCATTCAGTTCATGTAGAACCCATTTTCCCACCTTCAGGATCTTTCCCATGGCTTTCAAACGTATGGAGACGGCTTCTCGTGTCACATTTAATTGATCCGCTAGTTGTTGTTGCGTTTGAGCGTCATCCTCATCCAACAATGCTTGCAATTTGACATCTTTAAACTTTCTCGGTGGTCTTCCACGTTCATTTCTCACGTCACAAAATCGCCACTTTTGAATTTTTTAAACCACTCAAAGCACTGCGATTTACCAAGAGCATGCTCACCGTAAGCTTCGACAAGCATTCGATGCGATTCTGCAGCAGTTTTTTTCAAATGGTAACAGAAAATCAACGCTGTCCGCAAATCGTAGTTTTCAGGCACAAAAACAGACATGTTCAACGCTATGAAAACATATGTAGTTGTATTAAACTTGTATTGTTGCGAGTTAAAAGTCTGAAAAATGTAAACACAAGAAAAAGGCGCCAATGACGCGGTTTAACAGTCACTACATTGACAACTAGAGCCATCTATGAGCAAATTCCGGTTTCAAATTTACAGACCTGGTATATAATGTAAATCATAACAAGAAACATATTAAAACCTTCAAAATAAAGTTAATACTTACTTGATTATACCATTATCAATATTTTTCCGGATGGTGGAGAAATCCATAGGTCTCTTTACAACTTGACTGTAGCCCGGAGCTTGATCGTCAGTGATGGGCCGGAGAAACAGCGAAGCATACTTCAGTGTGTTCAACCTTTTCAAAGTGAATGGATTCATTAAAGAAGTGATGAAAAACGGAACATTCAAATTAATCTTATTTATTTTAATATTATATTCAAAATTTGGATTATTGAAATTTTGAATAGATCATTTGCTGAGGTAAAATAGGCATGACTTTTGTTTCAATAGTTCAGGTGTGACTTTATAGAAATTTATAATCAATAGAATAAAATAAAACACTTGACATAAATATGAAAAGGGCCTAACCCACATTTTGCCTGTTCTGAGATTATTGAGAAATCATCCTATTGCTTTCTTTGGGCATGTATGGACCGTTTTTTTTAAAACAGTATTTAATCATGATATGGCTTGATATTTCATAAAGTTTAATATTTTTCGATATACAGGAATTTGTTTTTTGCCATTTAAAATAAACCAAAAAAATGGATTTTGTGGGTTGGGTCTTTTTAGCAAATATATGTCCAAACATTAATGTTAAAATTTGAATAAGATAAAGTTTTAGTTTAATTTAGTTATAAGAGAAAGTACAAGCCCACCTGCTATAAGCTAGGAGTATTGCCTTCTTCCAGGTCCTGTACTCTCTGTCCTGGTCAGGAGCCGGGGACGCAGGAGGTAGAGTACAGGGCGGAGGTGTGGTAGGAGCAGGACTGCCTGGCAGCGAGTCCATGGGGGTGCCGGGAGACTCCGAGCGGGACATGGAAACTAATCAACTCATATTATTAACATGTGGTGTGCAACTTAGTTAAAAATAGGAATATTGCTTTTATTTGCAAACAAATGTTTATTGATATTTTTGACACCATGGTTAGCATATTTCCTTGCATTCTATTGTGAAAACTTTGTCTATTCTGAAAACCTGGTCTATTCCAACAATCTGGTATATTCTGACAATCTGTCTATTCCAATAATCTGGTTAGTTTTCTTCAGACCAGATTGTTTTTAACGAAAATTTATAATTTGACTGGCATTTAGTAACTGTCCAATATAAATTTAAAGAACACTCTGGGAGTGACTTTTGAGTACTAAATAGCACTATATAAATATTTTTATTTATATACTTATGAATCCGCCTAGGAGCCCAGCTGTCAACTTGGCATCAACGGTGGTAATCATCCCATGTAGGAAAACAAATATTTAAATATTTTTGTTGCAACAGGGCAGGGCCCCTTGGCTCTCCATAGGTGTACCTAAGCAGTTGGACTACTAAATTTCTTCTGACCATGGTAGCTTTAGTGGCAAACTATTTAACTTCAATTTTAGGCTATTTGAACTACAAGCCTTAAGCCACTTTATAGTACATTTATTGAGCTGTGAGTAATTTTCCTTCTCTCATGCTGTCGGACCTTAAGTCCTTTATACCTATTCTTTTCACACTCATGTATGTTGCTGTCACAGAAGTCCCTTGAGGAAATTCTTACTTTGTCACTTAGAGACATCGCACTTATAATAAATAAATAAGATTTTGACCTTCTAGTGTTGATTGAGCTGTGTGGGGACATATTTTTTCTCCAGTAACAACATGAGTGATGGTGGGATTAAACTGAACTATATAACACATCGATCAATAAGTCTTGGGACTAACCAACAGATGGCGCCTCTAATAACAAATCCATACCATTCTCAGTTATTACCAACCTTTAGAAGTTACGTGTCAAACTTTCATGACATTCTGACACTGTCATTGAGTTACAGTGGTTTTAGTGACGCTACTTTTGTTATTTTCAAAACAATGGAAAAAACCGAATTTCGTGTGTTGATAAAACATTGCTTTTTAATGGGGGAAAATACCGTTCAAACTCAGCGATGGCTTGAAAAATGTTATCCGGGCTCTGTTCCATCGAAAACAACCATTTGTCAGTGTCGGTGGTATGCTGATTTCAAACGCGGTCGTACAGACACAAATGATGCTGAACGCTCTGGTCGTCCAAATGAGGCTGTTACAACAGAAAACATAAAAAAAAACCTCAAAATCGTGATGGAAAATCGCAAAGTAAAGTTGCGTGAGATAGCTGACATCCTGAAGATATCATTTAGTAGCGTTTACACTATTTTGCATGAACATTTGGTCATGAAAAAGCTTTTTTTGAAATGGGTGCCGCGTTTGCTCACAATGGAACAGAAACAACAACGCATCGATGATTCAGAGCGCTGTTTGGCACTGTTTACGCGAAATAAACAGGAGTTCTTGCGTCGGTATGTGACAATCGATGAAACTTGGATCCACCACTATACTCCAGAATCAAATCGGCAGTCAGCTGAGTGAAGAGCAACCGGTAAAAGTCGTCCGAAGCGACCAAAAACTCAACAGTCGGCCGGGAAGGTTATGGCCTCCGTATTTTGGGATGCGCATGGTATAATATTCATCGATCACCTTGAAAAGGAAAAAACCATCAATAGGGAATATTACATAGCGTTATTGGAGCGTTTGAAGGCAGAAATTAAAAAAAAATGGCCTCACATGAAGAAAAATGTTATCTTTCATGAGGACAATGCACTGTGTCACAAGTCGATGGTAACGATGGCCAAATTGCATGAGTTTAACTTTGAATTGCTTCCGCACCCACCGTATTATCCAGATTTGGCCCCCAGTGACTATTGACTGTTCGCAGACCTCAAAAAGATGCTCCAGGGAAAGAGATTTGGCTCCAATGAAGAAGTGATTGCCGAAACTAATGCCTATTTTGAAACCAAAGATAAATCGTTCTACACGACTGGCATAGAAAAGATAGGAAAGCGTTGGAATGAATGTATCGCTCTTGAAGGAGACTATGTTGATGAATAAAGAAGAATTTTGGCAAACAAATGTTGTTTTCGTAGTTAGTCCCGGGCCTTATTGATTGATGTGTTACATATGTAAATTTATTTCAAATTATTGGACAAGTGAAAAAGTTATGGATTGCCATGATGGTAGTCAATCTTCGATAGGAGACCGCATCTCGAGAAGCAGGTTCAAAAGAAAAGTTTTTTTAACTATTTGCAAATCCCATATTATCAAAATCAATGCATGAACAAAATTATTATGATTGTACTAAGTTCCAGGTCTTATTGCTATATAATCAGGACTCATCATAGTGTATTTAAGGGAGCTCAGAGGAGCTTGAGGTTGATCAAGAATTAGACAGGTAGGAGATATTTCATTAAATCTGTCATGAACTTGAATATTATTAAACAGCTAATGGAATGGCAAAAATCTTACCTTCATTTCTAAATCGTCTTATTTGAATCTTTTTGTCAGTCGATCCTTGGGAATTATCAGAACCAATTTCGTCACTATATTCAGATTTATTTGAGACGACACCCTCTATTTCTGCAGGTGAATTGACTACATCATCCTTCTCTGTCTTCTTTCTTGAATAGTCACGTTTTGTCTTTCCGGGTTTATCCTCTTTGATGACTTCTATTGGAGTGTCATCGTCTGTTTCCATATGACCTTCGATAGGATGCTCCAGCTGAGAAGGTTCACTTGTCTGCTCTTTAGTATCTGATTGAGAATTAATTTTTTCAGGTTCCTAAAAATAATTGTTAAATGCATCACAAACTTAAAACAATTTATATCCAAACTTAATATATTGTTTATTATTTATCGTTGAGGTGTGAAAACAGTGGAATTTTAAAGACATTTTAATTGATTTACTAAAATACTGTGTTTTCCACTTAAAATAATGGTATGACCCTACCGGTTTAAACATTTTCCCCTCATCATCAGGGAAGTTCAAACAAGACTTCCCTGATGAGGTAACCTTAAAACTGGTAGGGTCATCACTGGTATTATCTTAAGTGGAAGAAACAATGTTTGACAAACATTGTTTCTTCCACTTAAGCAAACAAACAAAACAATATCAATTAAAATATATTTATGGATGTTGCAACTTAAAGGGTTATGATAAAAACTTGGTACAAGTAATGTACCAAGACAAAATGACCTCAGTGAGCTAGTTGGTAAAATGTAGGTTTTTCCAGCCGGAGCTATCGGGTTCGATTTCTGATGGCATCCAAAAATACTAATAAAAAAAGGGTACTTGTCTGGTAAACAAGGTAATCACGCACGCTAGATATGTGCGAGTGTTATTGCCTGTTCATGTACAGTAGTATTTCCAACATGTGCAATGGCGAATTGAGATATTTGCCTACTCCAATGGTTCTTAGCCAGAAGAATTGATTATTGGGACCAACGACAATGTTGTCTCCCTCTTCAAAATTTTCACATCACCGATTCAGATATGTTGAGGGGTACCATATGAATTGATAACCTGAATAAAATGATATTGAGGTTCAATAAGGCAAACATGACTTACAGAAGGCCATTGTTCATTTTCCATTGCAGGTATTGTAGACTCTGTTTCATTACTGGAAATGGTTGGCTTCTCAAAGAGATTCTCGCTGGATTTCCTCGCTTCCAAGTCTTTCTTAATATCAGCAACTTTTTGGTTCATTTCGCCATCACTGCTGTCATCTTCATCATCTCGTTTCATTTCAACTTCTGTCTGTGGAGCCTCTTCTTCTGGCTCGATTTTCATTTCAATGTCAGTCATAAGTTCCATTTGATTAGAACCTTTCTCGGTAGTAATTTGAGTATCACTAAAATGAAAAATAATGTTAATTCTTGAACATTTTCAAAAGAAACATTGAAGCAATGCAATCAAATAAGAGTATTAAAAAACACTATTTTATTTTGTGGTTGACATGAAGAAATGTAAAGAGAAAGATCTGAGAATGAATGTTGCAAAATTCAAAGTCATGGTGAGAAAAGTGTGAAAGGAAAAGTAAATGCGATATATGGGTGAGTAATGAAAGATTAGAGCAAGCTGAAGAATTCTGCTATTTAGATAATATTTTCTCAGATGATGGAAGAGTTACAAGGGATATTGAACAGCGTATAGTAATAGGAAACAAAGGCAATGGGGCACTAAAACATATATTTGAACCGGACAGTATCAAAATCTGCCAAGATGATAGTCCACAACAGTATTTTAGTACCAACTTTGATGTATGGGAGTGAAACGTGGATATAGAACAAAGCTGAAAAGAGCTGAATAAATGTTGTAGAAACATGTGCACTTAGAAGAATATATGGGATGACTATGTATGACAGAATACGGAATAAGTGATTACGGATGAGTATGAACTTAAAACTATGTTGAGCAAAATGAAGAGCACTCGGAGATGGTTTGGGCACGTGGAACGAATGAATGAAGAAAGACTAACAAAATAAATATACAGTACAAATGTGAGTGGAAGAGGAAGACTAAGGAAAGTATGGCTGGATCAAGTGTATGATATTTTGAAAGAAGGTAATGTAAAAAGTCAGAGGAATCGTAGGAGCTGTATAGATGTAGAAGAGGCGAAAGATGTGTAACAATAGGAAAGTCTGGCGCTTGCTATTTCTGCCTACTCTATGTAGGGAGACAGCATGATGGTACAGATTTATTTTTTTCTGCTATAAGTTTATTTTACAATCAGATTCGCTTCGGGATTCGTTTTCTCTAGAATACTATCCATTTATCCATCGGTGGCGCAAAAACCTTAAGTAGGCCCTGGGATCCGATCTCCGGTCTTCAACTACTATACTGCATAGGTGTGTCCAGTCATTCAGTCTTACCATCTAAGCTTAAGAATCCCACACTTCATCGACCAATGGGTTGGTCAATAAGAGCTTAGCAGATCACGTTTTTTACATGCACTGTATATGACCAATCCATCGCAGATGAGCTATTTTCATAACTTGTACACTACAAGTTTCCCTCGAGATTTTATTTTCATGCAAACCATATAAGCTACTGTCTGATAGATTAGCAAACAGAAGTCCAACAAATCATAAGACTTACTAAGCCTTATAATAAATATTTCATTGATAAACCAAGTGTGTAAATATAAAACAGGAATTTGCTCATAACACATCGATCAATAAGTCCCGGGACTAACCAACAGATTCTCAGTTAGTACCAACCTTTAGAAGTTACGTGTCAAACTTTCATGACATTCCGACATTGTGTCATTGAGTTACAGTAGTTTTAATGCCGCTACGTAACGTGGAAGACCACTGAGAGAAGACGCTGATTTGCAAGCATTGTTGGATGAGGATGACGCTCAAACGCAACAACAACTCGCGGATGAATTAAATGTGACACGAGAAGCAGTCTCCATACGTTTGAAATCCATGGGAAAGATCCAGAAGGTGGGAAAATGGGTTCCACATGAACTGAATGAAAACTGAAAGTGACAGCACGAAAACCGAAAAACCACTTGCGAAATGCTGCTCGCCAGGTACAAAAGAAAATCATTTCTCCATCGAATTGTGACTGGCGATGAAAAATGGATATATTTCGAGAATCCTAAACGTAAAAGGTCATGGGTAACTCCAAGCAAACCAGGGACATCGACTGCAAGGCCAAATCTCTATGGACGGAAGACATTGCTCTGTGTTTGGTGGGATCAGAAAGATGTTATCTATTATGAGCTGCTAAAACCTGGCGAAACCGTTAATACTGAACGTTACCGACAACAAACGATGGATTTGAACCAAGTATTGCATGAAAAACGACCAGAATATCAAAAGAGGCAACAAAAAGTGATTTTGCTTCATGATAATGCACCATCGCACACAGCGAAACCGGTCAAGAAAACGATTGAGGTGTTTAGTTGGCAAATACTTTCGCATGCGGCTTACTCACCAGACTTGGCTCCGTCCGATTACTACTTATTTGCATCGATGGGGCACGCACTTGCTGAGCAGCGCTTCAATTCTTACGAAAATGGCTCGATGATTGGTTTGCCTCAAAAGAGCAACAGTTTTTTTGGCGTGGCATCCACAAATTGCCAGAGAGATGGGAAGAATGTGTAGCTAGCGATGTGCAATACTTTGAATAAAATATTTTTTACCATTTTCATACAATAAATGTGTATTTTCTTTATAAAAATTCCGGTTTCATATTTACAGACCTGATATGTGATATATTTAATCACTCTAAAGCAATCCATTAAAACATTGTTACTGAACCTTTTTAGCCTTGCAAACCCCCCTAAAGATTAATAAAATTGAAATTAAGATTCGCAACCTCCCTGTAAAAAAATTATATCTTATTGATGCATTGTGCATGTAGTCGCACAAATGTTATAATTGCACAAAGACGACAAGCCTTATCAAATATCTATTGTTTTACATCACTAACAGGGCAGCTAAACAGTTTGAACTTGCTAAAAGTATGTATACAAATAATCATTGGAGTAAACAATGGCTTGAACTGTAAATTTTTTAATATAGATGTGTTAGTTTTTCTCAGAATTTGTATTATTTTCCTTTTGTACATGTTATCCCTGATATTTCCCCACAACTCCCCTGGGAGCCAAGTCCCACAGGTTGAGAAATGATGCATAAAGTGAGCCATAATTTGTACCTATTTTATGAACCCAGAATATAAAAACATAGCATTGAACAATAAAAGGAGAAACCAACATAAAAAAACCTACAAAAATGTATATACGCACGATTTGGGTGGCACTTCAGAATCGGTGATAGCAGGTTGTTGTGAACTTTCTGGATCCAACATAATTTCATCTATCGTCGGAGCACTCTCTGTTGGGATTTCAATATTACTGTTCTCATTCATGTTCATGGGAGAAAACAAAGAATTTATAACTTCTGCCGAGTCTGATACAGAGGGAGAAGCGACATCTTCTAATGAAGGACCAGAACTGGAGTGGTCTCTCTTGTTGAAGAGATTTCTATCTGAGTGCATGGTTCTACCCATCGGAGTTTTATGAATAGAAGACACAGGCGGTATCTCCAAATCAATGTCAGAAAATGCGTAAACATCTTCAGCTTTTATTTCAATATCATCAATTTCAATCTTTTCAGGAGTCTTGACAGAGTCTGATTGAGATGACTCTTTGGAAGGTGTCATTTCTTGTGATTGAACAGGAGTTAAGGGAGGCATTGAATTCAACACATCTGAAGTGTTACCAGGCATACTTCCTCGATATTGGTGCTCAAACTCTTGCAACTCAGATTTTATTTGTTCAATCTTCAAAAGTTCAGATTTGGATACCACCTTGTGGTCTGATATTGGTTGTAGCATCGGTGGTTCATCAGAAGGAATTTGAAGAGATGGTGTTGGTTTTTCAAGCAAAAGTGAAAGTGTTGGTGCACCAGCGGATGGACTTGTAATTTCTGAAAATAAGACATTACTTGTCAAAATATTATACAGCACTCTTCTTATTTACTCTAAAAATTTTAAAAGAATAAGATGATGTAATTATTTTTATATGTATAGCATACCATTTCTAATTTTATAATGTTAATTCATTCCGGCAGAATTTGATAGTCCTCAATATGTATTCAGAAGAGCGGTTTAATAAAAAAGAACATAGTTAATCAAAACAGTTAGCCTTCTTCATAATGAAAAATACCACTAATTGTGGTCTAATGGTTAGAATTCTAGCTAAGCAAATGGACGTACCAGGTTCAATTCTCAGCACATTCACTTCAGGACTAATTTTACTTCCAGATCTGTGTAGTTATATATTGGAACATCAGAAAGAATCTCAAATGCAAAGCATATATATTTATGCACTAGTCATAATTTACATGTTTTGTCTTTAATAAAACCAATATTTATTGGTACTCCTTTTATTAATAAAAAGCTTGCAGAAAGGTGATAAGAAGTCTAATGATAAAATAACAAAAGGACAATTTATATAGTACTGTTTAGAGAGCAGGTTCTCTCAAGGGTGTTCAAACTCGAATATCAAACCTGCTATTATTGAAAGATTAAAAATATTACAAAAATATCAAATAAAAAGTAAAATAAAATATAAGTTGAGTGTAAAGATAGGAAAGTGGTGGCTGCAGCCATTAGGTAATTCTCAGCATCTGCATATATTTAGAAAAACATATTTGGTAAGAAAATCGCAGAAAACTTACTACAAAAAAACTTCTGTAGATATTCTAATATGTAATAGGCACACATTTGGCTTAAGAAATAAACTAGTACTATTACAAATAGGTCCACAACTATTGCATTAAATAAAACAGTTCATTGTTCAATCCATTCCTCAATAACTATCATACACAGAGTCCAATACGATCAGTAAAAAACTGTAACAAATTACCTGTTATGTGATGATGAGGTCCTGGGCTCTGCAGCAGAGAAGTAAGAAGTGGGGCTGGCCCCCCCGCCATGGCCTCCACTCCTTCAGCCCTCCTGTATGCTCTCTCTAATAAGCCCCGGCGTTGCTCCCTTTCACGCAACCACTGTGCTCGTCTCGCCACCCCTCTCTCCTTTTCTCTTTTGGCAGCCTCTAGTGCTACATTCAGCTCGCGGATGCGAGCTTCAGTGATTTTGTCTGACTTAAGCTCTTTCACTTCATCCTGAATATAAAATTTGATGTATCAATAGTATATTTAACTTGGAACAAAAATGTGACAGTCCACTTTAGTTATTTTTATCAAAGCACTCATTTCTACTGTATTTATTCTGTTCTTATCACTCTCTATCAATGCCCAGGCTTCATTTCCATGCATCGAGATTGGCACTAGCGCATCACTGTGCATAATCATTTTCGATATTCATTCATTGGTAAAAACAATACTAAGTGCACCATTGACCTTGTTACATGTAGCAAACCATTTAGTCAGATAAACCATGTTCATCAGACTATAAAAATATGTTCAATATTTTTATGCTTCCATCGACATTGAAAGAAACAGAAGTAATCAATTGTTTCAAAAAAGCATTAAAAAAAATGATATATGAAGTCAGTCATGATTATCATACAACTTGGGTCACTTCACCATACAAATCCATGCGCTGGTGTGTGGATATATATATATATATATATATATATATATATATATATATATATATATATATATATATATATATATATATATATATATATATATATATGTGTGTGTGTGTGTGTGTGTGTGTGTGGTTCACTCAGTCAAGTAGATACAAATAAAATAAAATAAATTATACAGTCCAATAACATTATATTCAATGGTATGTCAGAATAAATTTGAAAATATTTTGTGCAACTCATTCCCAAAACCAGTTCATTCAAATCTCTACAGTACTTTCTTTGAATGTATTTAAAATATAAATTATATAAAAAAAAAAACTACAACATATATGTTAATAGCACTCAAAAGGCATTCTAGGTGATACAAAATTTTCAATTACCTTAATTTTGACAAAAACCTTAGCGGTTTCTGCCATTTCCTTATGCAATTCAAGAATACGTTGCTGACTCAGCTTTTTAATGATGCTCTCTTGTGGGGTTTCAGTAGCTCCATCAGCAGTTCTTTTCTTCCTCCGTGGAGTCTCGACATTCTCTAAGAGGCAGCCATATTGAGCGGCGCAATTCTTTTGGGAGAACCAGTCATGAGGACGACCTGGATCGCCCAAAGTTCTCAATGCCCTGGATACAGACATCCAGTTTTGGTCTCCGCTGCGAATAACTGATGAAGCTAGACACAATTTCTCTTGCGTGCTCCATGTGTCAAGTGGAACACGCTTCATTTGAAGTCTTTCTTGAATTGATGCCATTTTACTTGAACTAAAAAAAATGGAAAGAATGGTTATGTTAGTTATATCAAATAATTGTAATTGTTTTGAAAATTATAAAGGTGTGTTTTCATGCCATGTGTTGCTAGTTAACTCATATATTCCTCCACAGACGGCACTGGTGATTATATGAAAATAAAATCAGTCACCTCTCCCTTTGGACAGACTGTGTATTTTTTTGGCGCGTGCTATACCATTTATTAGTATTTTATCCACTGTAGAACTTTGGTAAAGGTATGCAAATCACATCTTTTTTTTAAAACTAAATGAGGGATATGACAATGACGTTTAAATTCTGCGTAGAGCACATATTAACTGATTAAAACTGAGTTTAATTAACATAAATTTTTCAAGTTCTGTAAAGCATACTTATGTATTTTAATTATATGAATTTAGAACATTTTTCATGTCATACAAATCAATTATATATGATTTACGTAAAAATTATAACTAGAAGAAACATATTGACTAGATTTTTGCATTACAGAACATATCTGAGAAATGTTTGGAAAGAGGGAAAAAGGTATTTTGTGCATTTGTAGAATAAGAAAAAGCGTATGATCGTGTAAGATGGGAGAAATTATGGGAAGTATTGAAAGAGTATGGCATAAATGATCTTCACTGTATGAAGACGGTAGTGGCGAAATCAAAGGTTATGGTAAAATTACAAAAGGCTTAAAACAAGGATGTGTGATGTTACCTTGGTTGTTTAATTTATATATTGATTTATATGTGCGCAATCTAAAAGATGATGGGAGAGGTATAAGAATGAGTGAAGTAAATGTATGTGGACTTCTGTATGCAGATGATTATGCTTGCTGGAAATGAATGCGACTTAAGGGATATGATAAGTAAGCTATATGAGAGATGTCTAGTAAAAGGTTTGAAAATTAATATAGCGAAATCAAAGTACGATATATGGGTTCACTCAGAAAAACTGGAGCAGATCGATGAGTTCTGTAATCTGTTTATGTGTGATGGGCGAATTGAGAGGCATTGAAAAAAGGGTAGCAACAGGAAACAAGGTAAACAGAGCACTTAATGTTATATACAACCGCGCAATAACAATACATAATAGTGAGGTGCATGGGCGCACGGTAACGCGCTGGACTTCTGTGCGGAAGGGCGTCAGTTCGAACCCTGCGCTGTGCTACTCGCCTCGAACGACACAGGCACTTTTTCCGCCTAGTGTTTGAGGGTATTAAGGATACCTATGACTTCGGTCATATCTATTCTTTTTAAAAAACAGTGTGTTGGTGTCCATCTTGATGTATGGAAGTGAAACTTGAACATATTTTACGGGACATCAATGTTACAGGATACATAAGTCCGAAATTATTTTAAACAACTTCCAAAGGTGAAACCTTCGTATGAGATGGCATAACTCAATTTTCATTATCATCTTCTTTACTCTCTAAAGTATCTGTTCAAGTCATCTAAATCTCGTCATTGCTATTTTTAAGAATTGAGACCTTCTTCCAGCACTTAAATATTGTTAAACCTTTGACTAAGCCCCCAAGTTGCACAAATCATATCACATGATTCTTTAACATCTATTATTTTTATTATAGTCAAAAACTAAGTCCAACAATAGTTTTTTGATAATTTGGCAACTGTAATGCATTTTTACTGAATGTGTGATTCCCAAATCCAAAGGTTGCCAAAAATGCTATACAATTAGGAGGTACAAATTTAACTTGAACATGTTCCACATTCCATGCTTAAACTATGTATAACACCATGAGGAAGCTATTATTTATAATTTTAATCCCAAATTCTCCTAAACAACCAATTAGAATACATGTTTAACTTTTACTCCTATTTAATACTAGCACCAATATTCTAAGAATAATGTTGTATTTACAGCCCATGGGCTAGCCCGTGTCACGTGTGTAATTTACAAATTTTGAAAGCTTCTCAATAATAATAATAATAAAAGGAAATTAATAGCATCGTATAGAAAGCGGACTGATCAAGGGCGCTTTAATTCGGGATTTGAATTCACTATTATTTACAGATTGAAAGTATTAAAAAAACCAAGTTGATTGAAAGGATAAGAAGGAACTCTCTGTGGTTATATATTGGTTACTTCCCCAAGCTGCATACAGTGCAAATCTCATTATGAACTAATGCAGTGTTCCCCAACCTTTTAAGACTTGTGGACCGGTAAAAATAGGAAAAAAAATTCGCGGACTACTAATACTGAAATAAAAATGGTTTTTTTATTTAATATTCTTTAAATCTTATATTATGACAGATGGATATATGTAACTATAATTAACAAATATACATACGAGTATAACAGTTAAACAATTTTAATTGTAACATTGTCTGATACAATTAAAATTTAACAAAAACAATGGGGTTTTTTCAACGAACTAATGCGAAACCTGCTGTTGCATCTTTGCTAATATATTGGATATTCTTGACTGCAGTGCTGGCTCTGACAGACGAAGTGCTGCATTCACGTCCAGTCTATTCCTTTGTTTCGATTTTATGGAGGACATGGATGAAAATGCTTTTTCGCATGAATAGGTTGTTGAAAATGACATTAATAAATGTATAGCTTTACAGCTTAAATATGGATATTCATCTTCCACTGATATCCAAAACTGAGGCAATGTTAATGTTTTGTGTCTGGATATCAGAGTGACATCCGAAGACAACTCTATTAATTGTTCTTTTTCTCTACTCGTAAGAGTACATGAAATTATGTCCTCCATGAAGGAATTATTAATCTAAAGATTTCATTTACGACGATCCTCATTTTCGGGATAATAATGATTAAATTTTAGTACCAACGCCTTCAAGTGTTGACTTATTACATTTAAGACACCTTTCCTGTTGATGTCAGCAGCAATTAAAAATTCTTGCAAAAGTGGAAACCTTTCTAAATCCTCCACTTGTACACGACAATCCCAAAGAACCAGCTTCTTTTTAAATCCATCGACCTTATTTCTCAATTTAAAAATATTTGTACAAAACCCCTGGAGATAAAGATTAAGGTCATTAAGTAGACTAAATATGTCCGCCATATATGCGAGTTTACTCAACCATTCCTTGTCCAAAAAATGTTCTAGTGGGGCGGAGTTTCTCTCTGTCATAAAATGTTTTGCTTCTTCCCTTAATTAAATGAGACGTGAAAGAACCTTTCCTCTCGATAGCCACCTCACTTCTGCATGGAGAAGTACGAGTAGATGTTGATGTTGCGAGTCCATACTCTCGCACAGTAACTTGAACAGTCTTAAGTTCATGGATCGACTACGAATTTCATTTATAATCTTCACTGCGTCGTTCATCACCGTGTTTAGCTCTGGAGAGAGCTTCTTTGCAGCTAGATGCTCTCGGGGAATTATACAGTGAGTGGACAACATATCTGGATGGACAAGTCTTTATTCTTGCAACTACACCTGAGAGATGATGCTTGCAGCGCCGTCTGTACACACTCCGATGCATTTGGCCCACTCTAAGCTGTGCGCTTGGAAATACTCGTCAAGAACACCAAATATCTCCGAACTTGTAGTCCGTCCAGGTAAGTCAAGACAGCAAAGTTTCTCCCTAAAATCTTCAGCTTCACTATACCTCACGAAGCAAAGTAGAATAGCATGGTTGCTCACGTCAGTTGATTCGTCGAGTTGAATCGCAAAACATCGTGATTTCTTTATTCCCTCTACAAACTACTCTTCAATATCAATCGCCATGTCAAGAATTCTTCTCTGGATAGTGTTTCCCGAAAGTGGTATAGCCTCGAGTTTTTTTGCGGCTTGAGGACCCAAAATCTCAGGAGCGTAATCTATGATGCAAGGCTTTACTAACTCCTCGCCGATAGTGAACGGTTTTTTCGTTTTAGATATTTGAAGAGCAACTAAATAAGACGCTTGAAGCAGTTTTTTGTCATTAGTTATCATCTTCTTCATTTCACTTTTTTGATTTTTCAACTGGTCATGTAATCTTTCAAAAAAATCCAATGGCTTATCTTTGAGATCACTATGCTTCGAATGTAAATGACGAACAAATTTGGAAGGTTTCATCGCCTCATTTGATAGAATTGCGTGACACACTACACACAGGGGCCGTGGACATAGTTCACTTTCAAGGGCTATAGTAAAACCAAACTTTAAATACCCTTTATCATAATGCCTAACATAGTCCCCGTTCCTTTTTTAGCTTCTGTCGCACATTCCGAAGTCTCAACACATTTAAAAATATTTTGCTGTTTGTCTTTCTTTTTTTCCATTTTGCAGGGTTTCAAATGGCACAATACGTAGTTTCCCGAAATACACAAAATAATATTAACAAACGATCGGTGCAGTGAATTTAAAAAAATTAAGATTTTTTAAATTTGAAATTGAGAAAATCATTTCGGAAAGAACGAATAACTAAGCGCGTGCTACCTTTCAATTAAAAAATGCAACTGAAATAATTTTAAAGTAAATATGTTTCTAACCACTGGAAACGGACGCAAAAAATAAATTTCAGATGAAACAAAAAAAATATATGAATAGGCGGTAAATATGAGACGGATTATATCCTTTGCAAACCTCTGTAAAACAATAAAATGAATATGTATTTATTGTAAAATTTACTTTCTCACCGGTCCATTCCAAAATGAAAACAATTATATATTATGTGTTCACGCCATAGCGTGACGCGGAATGCCGGCCCCGTTATGTGGGGGCGCTCTGTTATCGCAGCCGGCCCCTGTCGCGCGCGGGCCGCTTCGTCATCGCTCCCGGTCCTGTCGAGGTTATTCTCACAAGTTAAATTATCGTATTATCGCCAACTGTGGTAGTTTGAACTCGACGACGATGTTCCGGCCTCCGTCTCGATCACTTGTGCATAGACCACCGTCGGGGAGACATCTCGAACCGGGCCAGCCGCCGCCGGCACAATTCATCACCAGAAGAACCTCAACGAACAAATTCACCAACCGCGGCGACGCTCCAGGAGTTCTGGAAGATCAGCCGAGATCTCCGAATCCCGTCATCAACGCCCTTTCATCGAACAAGACAACCATGAGTACCATTCCTTTTCTCCTTTATTTCCAGTTTGGCTAACGCCTTACAATCAGCTCCTTCTGCAGCGCTTGAGCCCCTATGACAGAGTCATCCCCAGTTAGGATGTCATCCACAAAGATGGACTTAGTAAGGACCTTAGCGGCTCTTGGGTATTTATTACCTTCATCCTCCGCGAGTTGGAGAAGAGTGCGGATTGCATGGTAGGGGATAGACCGGAGACCATAAGTGACGGTGGAAAGGGCATAAGTGAGTAAGGGCTGATCTGGTGAAGACCTCCAAAGTATGAGCTGGTACCGTCTGTGGTCTGGGTGAACAAGAATGTTTCTGAACATCATTCGAATATCAGTGCTGAATACCACAGCATGAGTTCGGAAGGTCATGATAATATCAACAATGTCTTGCTGCAGAGGTGGACCTGTGTGAAGGCAGTCATTAATACTCTCATAATTGACCACTACCACAAAATACACTGCCATCCTGGTGCCGACACACTACACGCACTCTTACGCCAGCAATACTGGATACTATCAGCACGCCGTGTCATCAGGCATCGAGTATACAAATATGTCCGATGTTTTCGTTGTCGCGCTCAGCCCAAGGCTCCATATATGGCCGACCTTCCCGCGGATCGAGTTACACCACAGCCGGTGTTCTCTCAAGTCTCTACGGATTTTGCTGGCCCTTTCTTAATAAAATCCAGCACTTTGAGAAGCGCAAAACTTTTGAAGGCGTACTTCTGCATCTTTGTGTGCCTCTCCACAAAGGCGGTTCACCTGGAGCCAGTCTCTTCACTCAGCACGGACGCCTTTTTAGCAGCACTACAACGGTTCGTTTCCCGTCGCGGTGTGCCTGTTCTCATCCGATCCGATTGTGGCACAAATTATGTAGGTGCTAGGAATCAGCTCATGGAGGTACAAAGATTTCTTTCAGTCAATGAAGATAAAATCACTCACAAACTTACTACTCAGCACATCACGTGGTTACTCAACCCACCTTCAGCTCCATCATTTGGCGGTCTCCATGAAACCGCGGTAAAATCCACAAAACAGTTACTTTATAGAATCGTAGGTGATCAGCACTTAACCTTTGAGGAATTTACTACACTCTTAACACGAATCGAGGCTGTCCTTAACTCCAGACCTCTCTGCCCTCTTTCCTCTGATCCTTCAGACTTTGAACCCCTTACAGCTGGCCACTTCCACACGGGCCGCCCATTAACTGCCTTGCCCGAAGCATCCTTCGACGATAGCCCCTTGACCACACTCAGACAGGCCTCCGTCTCGATCACTTGTGCATAGACCACCGTCGGGGAGACATCTCGAACCGGGCCAGCCGCCGCCGGCACAATTCATCACCAGAAGAACCTCAACGAACAAATTCACCAACCGCGGCGACGCTCCAGGAGTTCTGGAAGATCACCCGAGATCTCCGAATCCCGTCATCAACGCCCTTTCATCGAACAAGACAAACGTGAGTACCTTTCCTTTTCTCCTTTATTTCCAGTTTGGCTAACGCCCTACTATTATGAAATTCTTGCAAATATATTTAGGTAGGGTTTTGCATCCGAGTTCACTATCCAAGAGCAAATATTTATGTTCTCCCTAAGTGTATCTGAGAAGATTTATGACTGTCCATTCTGAGAAAACCAGCGACCATCGTGTTGCATAATCATACCAATTATATTTATTTAACAATTACTAAAAATACAAGTCAACGTGCAAGCGAAAAAATCCTATATTTAATATTTTTGCATGGCGAATTTCTTGAAATTTGACATACTGTTTGCGGCCCGGTGGAAAGTCTCTGCGGCCCGGCACCGGGCCGCGGACCACCGGTTGGGGAACACTGAACTAATGCACATAAAACAATATGTTTAACTAATCCAATTTTAACTAAATAAAAATTTCAATATAACGTATATTTTCTGGCCGAAAACACAACTCAGGGCATATAAACTAACAAGCTAGGATGACACAAGCAATATTTGAGCATTAAAATGAAAAGATAATAAAAACCTTATTTTAATTGATGATAACATTCACACCGTTATTATTCTAGTAGGTTTTAATGTCAACTCCAAGTTTTGTCATCATTTTGGATTTTATTTAGCATTTATTAAACCTACGAAGGCTGTTTGATAATAAAGGTAATCTAAAAAGAAAACAACTATCCAGAATGAATTATATACGAGGCGTATCCAGAAAGTAAGTGTACTGAGGCTCTCACGACCGGATGGATTTTATTTTCGACATGTTGGCTACACTTCCGTGTAGCCTGACCCTTCCCCTCCGCAACGAGACCGGTTCTAGGTCAGTACGTTGAGAAGTGTCAACGCGACAACACGTTTCGTGAAAAATGTCAAACCAATCTCCCGCCAAGTGCGAAATTTTGTAAAAAGGCAAGAGTTTTTGAGGCGCTGCAAACTCTATGGAGATGAATTTCTCCGCTCCATCGTTACTGGAGATGAAACTTGGGTTGAACACTACACGCCTGAAACCAAAAGGCAGTCTCAACAGTGGCGTCACACCTCTTCACCCTCCGCCAAAAAGTTCAAAACCACAATTTCAGCCAAGAAAATCATGGCATCCGTGTTTTGGGACTGTCAAGGCATAATTTTAATTGAATATATACCTCAAGGGGAGACCATCAACTCTGCAAGATACTGTGAGAACCTAAAAAAATTGCGGAGGGCGATTCAGAACAAGAGGAGAGGCATGCTGACAAAGGCAGTCTGCCTGCTGCACGACAATGCCAGACCACACACGGCCAACGCCACGAAGGAACTGCTCGCCTCGTTTAAATGGGATGTCCTGAACCATCCCGCGCATTCCCCTGACCTAGCACCTTCAGATTACTATCTCTTTACCTCCCTGAAGCTGCACATGGGTGGAAAAAGGTTTTCAACCGACGAGGAGGTAAAGGAGGAGGTGGAGAAGTGGACGAAGGGGTTGGCGGGAAACTACTTAGAGGAAGGCATCAAAAAGTTGATACCCCGCTTCACCACCTGCATTGAGAGGAATGGCGACTATGTCGAAAAATAGCTTACATATGTACTACGGTAACCACGTAATTTTTTGTTTAAATAAAAAAAATTGTAACCTACAAAAATTCAGTACACTTAGTTTCTGGATATGCCTCGTATATTTAAAACATAATTATAAAATTTTTCCAACTCTTAAAAATAGCCATTCACAACATCAATCACTTAAGCACTACAAAAATCTATTCTTAGCTTTCTTCTTCTTTCGTCTCCTATTGGAGTTTGTTGGTCAACATCATGGCAATACTTATTCTATTCACTGCAGACTGGAACTAAGTCGAACTGCACACAAACCACTCTCGCAAGTTCTTAAGTCAAGCGATTTGGTGTCGTTCACTGCTTGGTTTGCCATTTATTTTTCCCTGGATGATCAGTTATCATAATGTATCTTGTACCCCTCATTGACAGAAATATTCTAACGTGCAAATCTTCATAGTTTTAAGCAAATCTCGGCCCTTATGCATATGAGCAAGGCATTCTACATTTGTAACACGATCTGTCCAAGGAATTTTGGAGATACGTCTGTAGATCCACATCTCACAAGCCTCAATCCTACGATCCTCTATACTATTTTCTTTAGGTTTGGAAATATTGCAGATGGCAGTCATTGGAGGTTAATTCTGGAAAGTAGAGCAGACACTGTAGCGATTCGAAATTCAATTTGTGTATTTTAGCCATTGCAAATGCTGATATGTAAACTGTTACAGTGTCACAATGAAACAACAATCTTTTCTTGGTCAACCTCCTGCTTAATGACCTCCATGACCTAGTTGGCCAGATGCCTGTCTTCAGACCAAGAGGTTACGGGTTCAATTTTTGTGGAAACTCAATATATTTCAAAAAGGTTTACAGTCTGGTTTTCACCTAAGGCCCTTTTAACACCTTTCTAGTTGGTTGTAAAAAATTGCCACATCGCAATAAATCTGCCAGGTTGTACTGTATACAGTGAAAATGTAACACAATACACAAAACTAATTTCTTTTTTCAAGATAGTCGATGAAAGATGGTGCTCATAACCTATCTAGCAATGATGCAGACTTCATATTTTTCTATGTCAATTTTCTTTGTCTTTGAGAATGCCTTTTTTAGCAAATTGTCAAACACAAACTAAACAACGTACCAAAGTGAAATTTGACATTTGCTTGGTTGCAGAATAGAACTAAATGGCAGATAAACAATTTTGTTACTAGTGCTGCCACATATGTCATTTACCTTAGTTATCAAACAACCTCGTACCTAGCAACTAAATAAATGTCGGACTCTCACTGCAGTTGAGCAAACTGCACTATATGGAAGGTGTAATATTTTATAAATATTTAATCAAAATTGATATTCTTTATTTTGTATGACAAGACTCAGAATTCAACATATAATAAATAAAGCATGTAAAATGGATCTAGTCTAATGAAACTGCTGAGACATGACGTGATGGTTATGATATAGCATTTCTTACAGACATATCACACTGTATCCCTTATGGTGTAGACAGAGAGAATAGGTCTCCACATTTTCCGTCCAAGGACATAACTTTCATATTTTTTAAGAGGGCATTTGTTCCTTCTCCACCCACACTGTCTCTAGAAACGAATTAGTTCCCTTACAATGTGATCGTCCACTAGTAGGAAAATTAGATATAATCATACTTGGGTGAAAGAGCTGTCCCTGGGGGAAGCTTTTCCACTACTGGTGTAAAAAGGATAGTGATGGCACAAAAAAAGGTCAAATACCATGAACAGAGATGATAAATGGGAAAATAAAACATGAGTCTGACATCAAACCATGGTTCACAATCTCGAGTAAGATGCGAATGTTAGCTCCTGAAAAAGGGGTGATGGGAAAGCGTGCCAGAGAACCCTTCATCAAAACACTACTTATCTTATGGGAACCAAAATAAAGCTTATTTCTCGTCCTCAGTCAGAAATTGATTGAGACAGATTACAGAAACCCACTTCAGAACTTTTACTTTCACATACATACATCAACACAATTTTCTATTATTCAAACTTCTCACTTTACTTTCTTTCAAAATTTAGTCTACTTGATTCAACCATGTTTTCCTCGGTCTACTTTATCAACGCACAACTTGCACTTATGACTTGCATACACGCATCTCCACAGCATCAATCTTACTTTTATCCTTATCAAGTTCAAGTTTAACCTTCCATATGTCAAGGTGAGCACTAATACACTATACTTGAGAAAATGTAGGATGGGTCCTGCGACATTTTAAACGTCATGTCTCAAAGGGATGGGATAAAATAGTTTTTTTTACAAATTGAATAGTTTTTTTATAAATCGAAAAATTGTTTTTCTCTAAACTGACGTTTTAATTCCTAATTTTCATTATACTGACTTTCTAATGTATTGTATGATTTGTATCTATCTTTAAATAGGCCAAGATCCACTATGAATTAATACTAATTACGAACATTTAATTTTAGGTATAAAAAAATCGAAAATCCAATTTTCCTATACCCTATCCCTAGCCAATGCAAACTAACATAGTGACTTTTGACAAACGTCACCAAATATTATTTGATTTTAACAAACTGCCACATTTTTGCTAATTTGTAACAAGATGTATTAATTTGTCATTATTGTTAGTTTTATGTAATGTATTTACCTAAATAACTTGCTATTTATTAGAATCGAGGCTTATATTAAAGTTGATAAAAATAATTAAAATTACTGAACGTCCTTACAAGGTTGTATTGGGGCAATTTGTGAACTGTCATAGGAGCCGTGCTACAATTTCTGAAGTATATCATGTTTTGTCACCTTTGATAAAGCACGATTGTTGTATATTATATTAGTGGCTCTATTTACCCTGGTCCCTATCCTAATACATCTTTCAACTCGCCCATCATATGTTAACATACTGTCCAGATAACAGAACTTATCTACCTGTTCCAGTTTCTCTAGTTAACCCATACATCACACTTTATACTATACCTCTTTTATGATCATAAACCTATATTCATTTTCAAACCTTTGAACAGACATTTCTTACACATCTCACACATCATATTCCTTAAATCGCTTTCATTTTCAGCAAGCATAACTATATCATCTTATCATCAAAGTATTTATGGTGATATCATAGTATATTATTGTAATAAGCATTCACAAATTGTTATTAATAATAGGCGCCAAAATTTAAAGTATAATCACTGATATTTCGTTATTTACAGAGTAATACATATTACAAGTGAGCAGCCAAACTTTCCATAGAATATTTTTAATTCAGTGTATTTAAATTTAAATCTGCGGTCAAGCCATTTTACAATAAAATAGTAATTAAAATATTCACCTTATATCACTGGTGTTATACTTCTAAACGCGTTTTAGTTCAAGTCCACTAACCCGAAGTGCGTCTTTTTCTTGTCTCTACTTTGCAGTCGCCCTCGCGAATTCTGAGTAAGTAGTCACGAGATCGAGTCCAATATCTTAAACAATACATGTACAAGTGCATGTTGAGGTGCAAATTAGCTCGAAGATGATTCAAATGCGATTATTCTGCAAATAATACGCCAGATCACTTGAAAAACACCAAAAAGCCGACAGCCATTTATAATCATAGAAAAAGTATGAATTTCTATCTCTCTCTCTCTTTGAATAATGGCCGTGAACTCCTATATATGAAGGAGTATACGCCAGTGTCAAGTGATGACAGCTTCATGGTATCTAGGTAGTTCTATTCATATGGGCGACATGGCACATCAAGCAACTCGGCCCAGGACTACTGTTATCTAGTGAGATACTATGGAGTTAAACTATTTTACAACTAAACTACATCGTTTACAACTAAATGAATATTTACTATAATATGATAGTTAAATGTATGAGCGAGCAAATGATTTCAATTTAATTTTCTATCGATATTTATCATATATATTATACATATATTTTATTACAGGTTAATTTTGTTTTTGTTAATAAAATGAGTGATGCTATTCAATATGGAAATTTTATTGAGGCTCAACAGGTGAGGAAGATTTGCGGGGAGTAATATTTTTGTTTGTTTTTTAAAGGTCAAAGGGAAAGTATTCAGAGAACAGGAGAAAAAGATATGTTAAAGATCTCCCTCCTCCTGGCCACAGTCACATAAAGAAGAGTTCCTTATATGTAGTCCGGCCAGGTGGACAGAGGAGCAGCAATGTCCAAAGCCTATTCGGCTTATAGTTGTCGCTTCTCTCCGAGTGCTTCTATAATTGGAAAACCAGGGTTTGATTGGAATGTAGGGTTGAATTGATGCATACCTTTTCCCCCAAGTGCGGTTCGAGGCATTCCAGTAATTTGTCCACTCCTCCATCATTGAAGAGCGTGCCAAAGGTAATAAGTCTTGTGCAGATGTATACTTATATTTGTCTGTATTTCCTGAAGATGTTGCCTCTTTAGCTAGAGTATCTGCTTCTTCGTTACCCGAAATGCCTCGATGACTAGGAACCCAAGCCAGGGCGACATCAAGGTCCGCCTCTTCAAGGTTGAATATAGTTTCCCTTATATTAAGTGTTTTACTATTTGGGGATCGAAATGGGTTCTTTCCTATTGCTTGAAGGGAACTTAGACAATCGGATACAATTAAAGTGTTTGGGATACTTAATTCTAAAGATGTTTGTAATCCTTCCAAGATTGCCAATGCCTCACCAGTGAATGTAGTTGAAAATTTGGGTAGTTTAATTTTTTTCTTGATATTTAAGCTTTCGCAATATATTGCTATTCCTACATCTTCCTCATTAGCAATCTTGGACGCGTCTGTGTAGAAGACAGTCCAGTCACTCCAATGGGTGTTAATGTGGTTGATGAAATCATAATTGGCGTGATAATTCGACTTATCAATACCAAGGGATTCAACAATGCGTGGATTTATTATTAAAGCTTGAAACGGGGTGCAGTATAAAGGAGAAATGGTTTTTTTTTGGAGAAAGTTTGTATATGGCACGTCATATTGGGTTGGAGATGAAGAAGGAGCAATTTTATTTAAAAAGGTGTGAACCCAACACTCTGTTGGTATTTTGTGTAAGCGGGTTGAGTAGACGGACCTAAATTTTTTCACATTCTCCCACACTGTCGATATTGGAGTTTCTGACGAAAGGGTGTGAAAAAACCGTATCTATCCATCTTTTTTCTTCTAAGAAAGCAAGCGTTTTGTGACGGTTTGTACTTTACGAAAAAGGAGGAAGTTTGTCTCTGTCATGTTATTTTTATAGGGTTGGTACCCTTTTTTCGGGATTTAATTGCATTTGAACACTTCATCCCACCATGGAGGGGGCTGTGGCTTAAAGAAGTGAGGTTTTTTAAGGGGGATGAAAGAGTGAGCCGCCTGGATCATCAACTCCATGAATTTATCATACAGAGTAAGGAAATTTTTATGTGTCGGCCATTCTAATTGTTGTATTGAGGCATCGAGGGAGTGGGAGAATTTGTTCCAATGGCTTTACCAGTGTTAAATTTATTACAAGTGGGGTTAATGAATGGGGGGTGAGGTGATGGAAACGTAATGATTATGGGGAGGTGATCACTCCCGTGGGGATCAGGCACTACATTCCACGATAGCGTAGAAGCTAATGTGGCTGAACATATGGATGATCTATTGCGCTTGAATTTTGATTCGGCGGTGTTAAGCGGGTGGGTGATCCGTCATTCAGTACGCAAAGTTCAAAATCGTCCAGAATATTCATAATTTCGAATCTAAATCTACATGTTCTAGGTGATCCCCATAGCGTGTGATGGGAGTTCATATCCCCAAGTAAGATGATGGGATGAGGTAGTGTTGTTATTATATTTCTAAGTTGGAAGATGATGATGGATGACGGGTGCCGGATATAAACTGATATATACGTAATATTCTGGGCTAACGCAGTGACTGCATTGAAGCTGGCGTCCCGAAAACCCAGAACCACTTGCGTATATGGAATGGATGATAAGATGAAAAGCGCTTCTCCACCCCTTCCATCCGCCCTATCGTCCCGTAGCCACGAGTACCCGGGAACATTAAATAATGTCCCCGGAGATCACCATGTCTCCGAGACGGCGGACAAAGATGGGCAGAACTCACCTAGCATCAGAAGAAATTCAGCCTTGTTGGAGGGGAGGCTACGACTATTCCATTGCAATATTCTTGATGATAGGTGAGATCTTTCGGCCATTTTTAATATTTAATTAATGGAGGTCGGTCTGGGCCTTCCTTGTATTGCATCTGTTTCTTCAGATGTGTTAATTTGGTAAGTTAAATTTTGTGTTTCGTTTAGTATTTCTTTGGCAACGTTGGACGGTATATGAGAAGAATTGTATAAAAAACCAGAGATGAGTGATATGAGTTTATTTAATGTTGATGAAATGTTTGTATCTAGTGATTGCGCAGTGATTGGAGTGTTTCTAGGGAGGCCACATCCATTAAGAAGGTTTGTGTTTGGACGCCATAAGAGGCCCTCAATCTCCCTCTTTGTCGAGGGAGTGATATGAGGGCGAAAAGTGGGACCCGAGGGTTTGGTGGCATTTAGCATTTTTGGTTTCCAGGACTTATAGTGGTTAGCAGAGGGTGTATTTTGGGAAAGTGGTTGCGAGATTTGTTCACCGTGTGCCATAACTTCGGTGAAGGATTTCAAAGTGGTTGGGGTGGATTTTGATGCTTGCTGGTGAGACATGTTCTGGTCAGTCATAAGGCGTTTTATGTTTGTTTGTCTAGTGAATTCCGGGCAGGATCTATCCACTGCCGTATGGCACCCACCGCATGTAATACATGTTGGAGCCGTTACGGAGCAGGTTTCAGCGAGGTGAGATTGGCCACATTTGAAACAACGTGCAGATGATCTGCATTGTTGCTTCGTGTGTCCAAAACGGAGGCACTGGTAGCACTGTATGGTTGGGAAATAGTACTTTTCTACCACTAAAGAGTTGTAGAAAGCATAGACCCTCTGAGGTAGGACGTGTCCGTCAAATATTAGTACTACTGTTTGTGTAGGGACCCTTGTCACACCATCTGAGTTGGTTATTTTGCGGTTAAGTCTTCTGGATTTCTGGACTCTTCCATAGCCATCCGGTACTTCCAGGTTATCTCGAATTTCCTCCTCCTTCCATTCAACCGGGATTCCTCTTACGAGGCGCATTTTGGTGACCATGAAAGAAGGAATAAATTTCTTAAATCCATACTCGGCGAGGGCTCCATTTTGAAGGAAATTATTAGCTGATGGGAATTTATCGAAAGCTACAGCCAATCTATTTCGGTCTATTAATTTTATGTCGTTTCTTGGTGAAATGTCCGGATTTTTTTTTTTAAGAAACATCCCAAAGGAAATTGAGTTGATGGATGTTTCTGGTGACTTTGAAATTTTTTGTACATGTACCACGTAAGGATATCGGTCATGTTTGCCGTATTCCCTTACCTGGGGAGACCGGGATTTCCTCTTCAGTCAATAGTTCACTATCAAAGTTTAAATCTGGTGGTTTGGGATCAGAAGCTTTGTGTGGAATAATTTTACCTACGTACTAAAAAAAGAAAGAGAAAAAAAAACTACCTACCTTTAGATCTAAGATGAAATTAACTACAAATATGTACACAATCTAAGTTAAAATATAATATATATGAATAATGGTAGTATAAACGGTTATTGGTTATATGATCTAAATGAAGATGAATTTAGTGTAAAAAACTTTCCCGGGCCGACGACCAGAGAGAAAAAACGCAGTTTTCGTTTATACATGAGACCCAATCATTAGAGAAGATTTCGTATAAACTGGGAGACCCAATCATTAGACAAGAGTTCGACCTCGCACTGAAAAACCTCAAAAACGGGAAAGCACCCGGAATCGATGACGTTCCGGCCGAACTAATTAAAGCAGCAGGAAAAAGAATCACAGATGCCCTGTTTAAAATGATACAGACAATATATAAGACCGGAAAGATACCAGAGGACTTCGAGAAATGCCTAATTGTCACATTACCAAAGAAGGCAGGTACGACAAAATGTGAGCAACACAGAACTCTTAGCCTAATATCCCATGCCTCAAAAATACTGACTAATATCATTCTAAAGAGAATTGAACCAAAAGTAGAGAACATCCTTTCCAGAGACCAGTATGGCTTCAGAAGAGGTGTGGGAACCAGAGAAGCAGTACTGTCTCTACGAATACTGCTAGAAAATAGAATAAGAAGAAACCAAAACACATACATCGCATTCATTGACCTGGAGAAAGCTTTTGGCAAAGTAGAATGGAAAAGACTCTTCGAGATTTTGAAGAGAATTGATATCAAATACAGAGATAGACGTATAATCCAGGCGCTATACAAGAATGAGGCCGCTATAATCAGATGTGACGAAGACACAAAGAAAGCCAATATAAGACAAGGGGTAAGGCAGGGATGCTCTCTGTCACCTGTTCTTTTTAACGCCTATATACAGAGCGCGATTGACGACTTGAGAGAGAGAATGAGTCACAGAGAAGGTGTAAAGATACACGGGCAAAAGGTGGACATGATAAGGTTCGCTGACGATATTGCTATGGTTTCTGAAAGTGAAGAGGAACTACAAGAGGCCTTAACAACTATGGAAAGCATTCTTCAAAATAACTACAGTATGAAGATAAATAAAGACAAAACAAAGCTGCTGACTGTAGGCCGAGCGCAGCACCAGATGAGAATAGTGATGTCGGGTAAACCACTAAAGAACACCAAGGAGTTTGTCTACCTCGGGAGCAAAATAACATGGGACGGTCGGTCCAAGAGCGAGGTCGACAGCCGTATACATCAGGCTAGACTTGCATTTAATAAAAGGTCGAAAATAATAGAATCAAATAATATAGACCTTAAACTGAGAATACTCCTCATCAAGACCTATGTATGGAGTATCTTGATGTACGGCTGCGAGACATGGTGCCTATCCGAAAGAGATAGACGAAGACTAGAGGCTTTTGAGATGTGGTCCTATAGAAGACTATTAGGAATTTCCTGGAGAGACCGCATCATAAATGAAGAGGTTCTCCAACGAATCGAAGGAGGAAGGCACCTGCTCAGGATCCTGTCCGAAAGGCGTGCAAGATGGATCGGTCATATAATACGACAAGAGGGCCTTTTGCATGCCATAATGGAGGGCATGACCGAGGGGACAAACTCTAGGGGACGCCCACGCCGAGAGTACCTGGAGGACCTGTTGGTGGACGTGCGCTGCTCAACATACACAGACTTAAAAAGAGCCGCACAGGACAGGGGGGAATGGAGGAGAAGAGTTCAAATTGCTGCAAACCAGTCTTAGGACTGCAACCACGGAAGGGGGAATATATTTTAAACAAATGAGTTTTTTCTATGCATCTATCATCACTCGACACTGGCGTATACTCCTTCATAAATAGATTTACGGCTATCCAAGAAGAAAATATATGCATCTATATAATTTCAATACAAATGTATCTTCATGGAGCTCTCTGGTCGTCGGCCCGGGAAAGTTGTGCATTTTTGGTTAAAAAAAAATACTAACTTTTTTTTACACTAAATTCATCTTAATTTAGATCATATAACAAATAACCGTTCATACTACGATTATTCATATACGTATTGTATTTTAACTTAGATTGTGTACATATTTGTGGTTGATTTCATCGTAGATCCAAAGGTAGGTAGTTTGTTTTTTCTCTCTTCAAATTTTTTTTTCCTCGTGTCGTTTTTTTTCTCTTTCTTTTTTTTTAGTACGTAGGCAAAATGATTCCACACAAACCTCCTGATCCCAAACCACCAGATTTAAACTCTGATAGTGAGCTGTTGACTGAAGAGGAAATCCCGGTCTCGTCCTTCACAGAAGTGAAAAATAAAACTAAACGAAAGAGAACGAGGAACCTAAAGCCAGGGAGCCGCCAAGAATCGCCGGAAAGAAAGATAACCCCTCTTAATGTACCATCTGAAATACCTCAAACAATCACAACCCCTACAACATCCTCACCTATAGCCCCTACAACCCCGTCTCATCCCCAGGTAAGGGAATACGGCAAACATGACCGATCCCCTTACGTGGTACATGTACAAAAAACTTCAGAGTCACCAGGAACATCCATCAACTCAATTTCCTTTGGGATGTTTCTTAAAAAAAAAAAAATTCCGGACATTTCGCCAAGAAACGGCATAAAATTAAAAGGCCGAAATAGATTGGCTGTAGCTTTCGATAAATTCCCATCAGCTAATAATTTCCTTCAAAATGGAGCCCTTGCCAAGTATGGATTTAAATCATTTTTTCCTTCTTTCATGGTCACCAAAATGGGCCTCGTAAGAGGAATCCCGGTTGAATGGAAGGAGGAGGAAATTATAGAAAACCTGGAAGTACCGGATGGCTATGGAAGAGTCCAGAAAGCCAGAAGACTTAACCGCAAAATAACCAACTCAGATGGTGTGACATGGGTCCCTACACAAACAGTGGTACTAACTTTTGACGGACAGGTCCTACCTCAGAGGGTCTATGCTTTCTACAACTCTTTAGTGGTAGAAAAGTACTATTTCCCAACCATACAGTGCTACCAGTGCCTCCGTTTTGGACACACGAAGCAACAATGCAGATCATCTGCACGTTGCTTCAAATGTGGCCAATCTCACCTAGGTGAAACCTGCTCCGTAACGGCTCCAACATGTATTACATGCGGTGGGCGTCATACGGCAGTGGATAGATCCTGCCCAGAATTCACTAGACAAACAAACATAAAACGCCTTATGACTGACCAGAATATGTCTTACCAGGAAGCATCAAAATCCACCCCAACCTCTGTGAAATCCTTCGCCGAAGTTACGGCACACGGTGAACAAACCTCGCACCCACTTTCCCAAAATACACCCTCTGCTAACCACCATAAGTCCTGGAAACCAAAAATGTTAAATGCCACCAAACCACCAGGTCCCACTTTTCGCCCTCATATCACTCCCTCGACGAAGAGGGAGATTGAGAGCCTCTTATGGCGTCCAAACACAAATCTTCTTAATGGATGTGGCCTCCCTCGAGACACTCCAATCACTGCACAATCACTAGATACAAACATTTCTTCAACACTAAATAAACTCATCTCACTCATCTCTGGTCTTTTATACAATTCTCCTCATATACCGTCCAACGTTGCCAAAGAAATATTAAACGAAACACAAAATTTAACTTACCAAATTAACACATCTGAAGAAACAGATGCAATACAAGGAAGGTCCGGACCGACCTCCCTTAATTAAATATTAAAAATGGCCGAAAGAAAATCTCACCTATCATCAAGAATATTGCAATGGAATAGTCGTAGCCTCCCCTCCAACAAGGCTGAATTTCTCCTGATGCTAGGTGAGTTCTGCCCATCTTTGGCCGCCGTCTCGGAGACATGACTATCTCCGGGGGCATTATTTAATGTTCCCGGGTACTCGTGGCTACGGGACGATAGGGCGGATGGAAGGGGTGGAGCAGCCCTTTTCATCTTATCATCCATTCCATATACGCAAGTGGTTCTGGGTTCTCGGGACGCCAGCTTCAATGCAGTCGCTGCGAGAGTCCAGAATATTACGTATATATCAATTTATATCCCGCGCCCGTCATCCATCATCATCTCACAACTTAGAAATATAATATCAACACTACCTCATCCCATCATCTTACTTGGGGATATGAACTCCCATCACACGCTATGGGGATCACCTAGAGCATGTAGATTTGGAGCTGAAAATATGAATATTCTGGACGATTTTCAACTTTGCGTACTGAATAATGGATCACCCACCCGCTTAACACCCCCGAATCAAAGTTCAAGCGCAATAGATCTATCCATATGTTCAGCTACATTAGCCCCTACGCTATCGTGGAATGTAGTGCCTGATCCCCACGGGAGTGATCACCTCCCCATAATCATTACATTTCCATCACCTCACCCCCCATTCACTAACCCCACTTGTTATAAATTTAACACCCGTAAAGCCAATTGGAACAAATTCTCCCACTCCCTCGATGCCTCAATACAACAATTAGAATGGCCGACACATAAACATTTTCATACTCAGTATGATAAATTCGTGGAGTTGATGATCCAGGCGGCTCACTACTCGATCCCCCTTAAAAAACCTCACTTCTTTAAGCCACAGCCCCCTCCATGGTGGGATGAAGAGTGTTCAAATGCAGTTAAATCCCGGAAAAAAGTATACCAATCCTATAAAAATAACATGACAGAGACAAACTTCCTCCTTTTTCGTAAAGTACAAGCCGTCACAAAACGCTTGCTTTCTAAGAAGAAGAAAGATGGATGGATACGGTTTTGTCACACCCTTTCGCCAGAAACTCCAATATCAACAGTGTGGGAGAATGTGAAGAAATTTAGGTCCATCTACTCAACCCGCTTACATAAAATACCAACAGAGTGTTGGGTTCACACTTTTTGAATAAAATTGCTCCTTCATCGCCAACCCAATATGACGTGCCATATACATACTTTCTCCCCTCTCATAATCATCCTCTAGATGCGCCCTTCACAGAAAATGAACTCAACATGGTTTTGTCCAGCCTAAAGGACTCCTCCCCAGGGCTGGATAACATCCCATATTCCTTTGTAGTGAAAACCTTACCCTACACCAGGAAATATTATCTAGCACTGGTCAATTGCATTTTTAATACAGGAAAAATTCCCAAGTCCTGGAAAATATTTAAAATTATCCCAATACCTAAAATGGGTAAAGATCTTTCAGATGGAAATTCCTATAGACCAATGGCCCTTGCATCAACTTTGGGAAAAATCACAGAACATCTTATTAAAAACCGCCTTGAATGGTTTGTAGAACACAATAAAATTCTGGATATTAATCAATTTGGTTTCCGTAAATCACGTAGTGCTATGGATAATTTAGCTATTCTCACTACTGATATTCATTCCGCATTTACTTATCAAAAACCACTTATAGCCGCTTTCTTAGATATTACCTCAGCTTATGACAATGTCATTTTACATATTTTAAAACAAAAGATGTTACACAAAACAATACCCAACAAAATCACCCACCTCATATTTAACCTTTTATCAGAACGCTCCATCTTTCTATCAGTGGAGGAGGTGTCTTTCACAAGAACCGTTTGGAGGGGTCTCCCGCAAGGATCAGTCCTTAGCCCCCTCCTTTATAACATTTATACGGCAGATCTTGCTCACCTGGTTCCCCTCAATACCGTCGTATTACAATATGCAGATGATATTGTGGTTTACGCGTCCAATGAATCCTTTAAAATAGCAGAAAAAATATTAAACAACTCCCTCCACTCTCTCTCCAAGTGGCTCAAAAACCATGGATTAGATATTTCCCCCTCCAAAAGTTCTATTGTCGTGTTCTCGCGGAAAAGACAACTGCCTACCACTAATATTTATATTGACAATGCCCCTATTCTTAACCACAGTTCACACAAATTCCTCGGAATGACATTCGACTCCAGGTTATCTTGGAAAAATCACGCTGAGAACATAACATCAACCTGCCAAAAAAACATAAATATTCTTCGCGCAGTATCAGGAGTCTGGTGGGGGGGCACACCCAACCACTTTGAGACTTCTATACACCGCCCTCATCAGAAGCCACCTTGATTATGGGTCATTCTTATTGGACCCTACCTTCAAATATATCCTCCATAAACTAGACCTTATTCAATTTCAGGCCCTTCGAATTATAGTTGGAGCTATGAAATCTACGCCGACAAATGCCCTACAGGTTGAATGTGTGGACCCACCGCTCTGCTTCCGAAGACAGTTCTTAGGTACCTATATCGGACGTATGCCGTCACCCTTGTGTGTGTATGTGGTATGATGAGACAGACAATGTTGTGTGTAGATCTGGAGGCAAATTTGCCCTTATATTTGTATATGAAATGCTTATGTATGTAAATGTCTGATATAATTCTGTTAATAATATTCCATTCTGTATGTAATATGTCGAAATATTCCTATCTGTTTGACTCCGGTCGCATTCGCGACCGTAATGTAACTGCCTGTGTACTGCCTGATATGGACGGTGACCGCCACAGTACATCCCTGACCAGACGTCCTAAGCGGGCCGAAAAACCCGAAAATTGCGGGACGCGAGGGCTTACTGTGACGGGTAAACCGTTCATATAGGGCACCAAACTGTACCAAAAATATACTTCTCTTCACTCGTCTGACTTCGTGTTTCATTTCTTCGCCCTTCTCCAAGATCTACAGAGGAATCTCTACGCTACAATCGACTCCGCTGTATTTCTTCATTTCGCCGGAATTATCGTCCCGAGTCCGTCCCTGGCACCGTCTGGACAGCGCTCTGAATACGCCGGAACCAAGCTCCGCCCACAAGTTCAGAGGCGCATTCGACGCAAGAATATTTCGCCGAAAATTAATTAATTAATTTTTGGTGATTTACGCTTGACTCCGCGAATTGGATTCTTCACGCTCTGCAGCAACCATCCGCCTTTTCTACAGTCTTTGTACCTGTCTGGTACAGTACCCGATACTTCCTCAATATATACAAAACAACATCCCACCCCCTTCTGCGTAAATTGAAATCACTTTCAGATCTCATTCCCACAAACATATTTTGGAGAAACAAAACACTCCCCCCTTTAATACAAAGCTATCGTAAATTCTCATCGTTGAATGTGGTAGTCCAAAAAACCCCTATTCCTCCTTTATACTGCACCCCGTTTCAAGCTTTAATTATAAATCCACGCATTGTTGAATCCTTTGGTATTGATAAGTCGAATTATCACGCCAATTATGATTTCATCAACCACATTAACACCCATTGGAGTGACTGGACTGTCTTCTACACAGACGCATCCAAGATTGCTAATGAGGAACATGTAGGAATAGCAATATATTGCGAAAGCTTAAATATCAAGAAAAAAATTAAACTACCCAAATTTTCAACTACATTCACTGGTGAGACATCGGCAATCTTGGAAGCATTAGAAACATCTTTAGAATTAAGTATCCCAAACACTTTAATTGTATCAGATTGTCTAAGTTCCCTTCAAGCAATAGGAAAGAACCCATTTCGATCCCCAAATAGTATAACACTTAATATAAGGGAAACTATATACAACCTTGAAGAGGCGGGCCTTGATGTCGCCCTGGCTTGGGTTCCTAGCCATCGAGGCATTTCGGGTAACGAAGAAGCAGATACTCTAGCTAAAGAGGCAACCTCTACAGGAAATACAGACAAATATAATTACACATCTGCACAAGACTTATTACCTTTGGCGCGCTCTTCGATGATGGAGGAGTGGACAAATTACTGGAATGCCTCGAACCGCACTAGGGGAAAAAGATATGCATCAATTCAACCCTATATTCCAATCAAACCCTGGTTTTCCAATTATAGAAGCACTCGGAGAGAAGCGACAACTATAAGCCGAATACGCTTTGGGCATTGCTGTTCCCCTGTCCACCTGGCCAGACTACATATAAGGAACTCTTCTTTATGTGAGTGTGGCCAGGAGGAGGGAGATCTTGAACATATCTTCTTCTCTTGTTCTCTGAATACTTTCCCTTTGACCTTTAAAAAACAAACAAAAATATTACTCCCCGCAAATCTTCCCTACCTGTTGAGCCTCAATAAAATTTCCATATTGAATAGCATCACTCATTTTATTAACAAAAACAAAATTAACCTGTAATAAAATATATGTATAATATATATGATAAATATCGATAGAAAATTAAATTTAAATCATTCGCTCGCTCACATACATTTAACTATCATCTTATTGTAAATATTCATTTAGTTGTAAACTATGTAGTTTAGTTGTAAAATAGTTTAACTCCATAGTATCTCACTAGATAACAGTAGTCCTGGGCCGAGTTGCTTGATGTGGCGTGTCGCCCATATGAATGGAACTATCTAGATACTATGAAGCTGACATGACTGGACACTGGCGTATACTCCTCCATATATAGGAGTTCACGGCCATTATTCAAAGAGAGAGAGAGAGAGAGTATCTTCATGTATGGACCCACCGCTCTGCTTCCGAAGACAGTTCTTAGGTACCCGATACTTCATCAATATATACAAAACAACATCCCACCCCCTTCTGCGTAAATTGAAATCACTTTCAGATCTCATTCCCACAAACATGTTTTGGAGAAACAAAACACTCCCTAAGTACAAAACACTCCCTATGTATAATATATATGATAAATATCGATAATAAATTAAATTTAAATCATTCGCTCGCTCACATACATTTAACTATCATCTTATTGTAAATATTCAATGTAAACAATGTAGTTTAGTTGTAAAATAGTTTAACTCCATAGTATCTCACTAGATAACAGTAGTCCTGGGCCGAGTTGCTTGATGTGCCATGTCGCCCATATGAATAGAACTACCTAGATCAGGGATGGCGAACCTTTTTGAGACTGAGTGCCAAAATTTTTTTTTTTTCAATAAAATAATATGTCGCGTGCCACATGCCATGGAAATAAAAATGCATCAAATGTTTGTGTAACTTCAGATTTTTAATAAAAACAAAAATTAATACACCGAGGAAAATAATTAAGTACTTATTAATGGCGAACTAAGAGAAATAAATAAAAAAATAGACTTGAAAAAAATTGTGAACCTCAAAACTTATTAGTGAGATTTTTGTTGTTGGATGCTAGATGCCAAATAGTTTATATCGGGTTCATAGCTGGTAGCTTTTAATAAAATACAAGCAGTAGTACTTTCGTCTGTAAGTCTACTTCTTATGTCTGATTTAATAAAGTTCATTGAAGAAAATAATGATTCACAGGAATACGTCGACGAAAAAATTGTTAATATGCCCATTGCTATTTTTTTAAGACAAGAAAAAGTTTCCGGGATGGAATGCCAAGTTGTAAGTACTTCATTTTCGGCATTCCTCTGGACTGGTCCAACGAATCGATCTCGCTCAATTTCTTCCAAAACAATTCTTAAGTCTTAAAATTTTTGTGTCCATATCGAACTCGACTGAAAATCTACCAATTCCATTTCAAAATCATCTAATTCCATGTATTCAAACATTGTTAAGTTTAATTGTTGATACTTATATGTGTCTGGATGGGTAATAAATTTTGTAGTTTCTTCAAGTTGTCGAAACTGAACAAACCTTCTTGAAAATTGTTCTATTGTTGCGTCTAAAGCATTTTCAAATGATTCTATTAATTTTCCTACGTCTGGCTTTTCATGGATTTCCAGATCCATCATGTATTTTTTTAGGTTGGGAAAGTACTTAAAATTTCTGGTCATTATATCACGCTTAAATATTTGTAACTTAGCTTCAAATGCTTTTATATTATCAAACATAACAGTAATTATTTTGCCACGGCCTTGTAATTTTATATTTAGATCATTCAAATGGGAGCAAAAATCAGTAAAGAACATCAATCTCGAAATCCACTCAACATCTGATAATTCTTCATACTGAATTATTTTCTGGTTACTTAAAAACATATAAATTTCATCAAAGCACTCGACGAAACGCTGAAGTACTTTGCCGCGACTAAGCCAACGAACGTTATTATACATCGTTAATCCATTATACATCGAATTGACCTCATTTAATAATGATTCAAATTTTCTTTTGCATACAGGATGCGCAGCAATATAATTGACTATCTTAGTCACAAGTTTCATCACATCTTCAAAAGATTTAAGACCATCCTTTGCACACAGCGCTTCCTGGTGTATTATACAATGAAATGCTAACAGTGGATGGCCAACAAACTTTGTAAATAAATTGACGAATCCTGCTGTTTGGCCAATCATACTGGGTGCACCATCTGTACTTACTGAAACGATTTTCGACAAATTTATTTCTGCTCTAGAAAGAGCCTCTACAACTGCTTTGCAAACATCTGTGCCTTTAGTAGTTTCTGGTAAAGAAACCAAACTTATTAATTCTTCCATTATTTTATTGCCAACAAAATATCGAACAAAAATAGCTAATCGAGCCGAGAGAGTGACATCAGTGCTTTCATCAAGACAAATAGAAATCCAATCACATAATTTTATATCTGTTTTTTGTTGATATGTTACATTTTTACCCATCTTCAAGATTCTGTCTTTTATTGTATTTCGAGCGATAGGCAATTCTTTTATTCGTTCGAATATTTTTTCTTTATTTCCAAAATCCTCAAAAAGAAATGGTGCGCATTCTAAAAATGCATTCTTGATGTAGTCTCCATCGCTGAATGGTTTTCCATTTTTGGCAATTATTTTGGCTATTTCAAAGCTAGCAGCAACATAATTGGAATTACTATTAACAAACTTATTTAAAGCACTCGATTGTAGATTTTTGTTTTTGATTGCTCTTAAAATATATTCTTTTTGTTCATCTCTGCTTTTGCCAAGAAGTTCCTTATGAATTGTTTCATAGTGTCTTTTTACAGATGATGTTCTAGATACCACTGACACAGAACATATAACACATATTGCTTTGTCACTTCTTTCAATTACAACGTACATTTCAGTCCACCAATTTTGAAATTGTCTGCCAGAATTTTTACTGCTGGCTTCACCAAGTTTTTGTTTCTTATATGGTACAGCCATCTTTGTGGGTGCCAATAAACAGTTTGTTTCTGTATTAATTAGATTGTTTTTATAGCACAAATTGATAACAAAACTGCTCCGATCAGGTAAAGAGTTATTCTGTCACTGAAACATCAAATCGTCGAATTTAAATTGTCGATAAATCATATTCATCCACAAGAGTAGCAATTATACACCTAAACCACAGGAGAGCTGATGATCTAATGCGCATCGAGAGCGCGCAGTGCGACGTATGTCGTGGATAAATCAAACACTTCGGAACGGCTCGTGCCGGGAGCGAAGTTCATTACAAAAAAAAATACACCTCAAGGGACTAGCACCGCGCGGGAAGCATTAAACAATGCGATTTATTTATGCATGAATGTCGTCATATCCTTCGTTTCTGAAATTATTTATGAACAAAGAAAATACACGTCGCTATTTAAATATTTTTTTAATACTATTTCTATAACTTTTTTTATTTTTTCTTATACACTTTTATTTTTTCTCCTCATTCGCGTGCCACGCAAAATCGTCTCGCGTGCCACCTGTGGCACGCGTGCCATAGGTTCGCCATCCCTGACCTAGATACTATGAAGCTGACATCACTTGACACTGGCGTATACTCCTTCATATATAGAAGTTCACGGCCATTATTCAAAGAGAGAAAGAGAGAGAGAAGAAGAAGAAAAAATAGACAGTTGTTTAGGAGCCGATTTGTGAACTGAAAAATGGACCAAAGTTCCAAAGAAATTTTACTCGATGTAAAAACTAAAGAAATCAAAGAAGAAAGTGAGCAGCGTGTCAAGAAAAAAAGTAGCGAGATAGACTTGAAAATAAAAAAAGAAGAAAGTATCCATGAAGAAAAAAGACACTCGAAAAGAAAACAAAAAAAACGGAAATTGGAAATGGATCAGGGAGATGAATCTTATTTAACAAGTTCGGAACTTAATATAAAACCAAAGGAGGAAAAGAAAAATATATCTTCCATTGATTGTAGTAATTTACAAATAAAAATCAAAACTGAAAAAGATAATGAAACGTACCAAGACAATTCCTTTGAATTTAAGATAAAGCAAAAAATGAAGAATGTCAATGCAATATCATCAGATGAATCTGAGGAAGACACAAAACAAGGACTTTTTAAAAGATTTAATATTTCGTCAATCAATACAAATATAGTAAAAATAGAAAAATCCTCTGATAATGAAAGTTTTGTAGAAAACATAAAAGGCCAATCTTTGGAGAATTTAAAATATAAAAGAAAGAAGAACAAAAAAATTGTCGAGGAGATAGGTACATGTAATGATTTAATAAACGATAATTCATTGTGCGATTCATCTGAATCACAATCAGAGGATTTAATAAAAATTGAGAATGCTAAAAAGTTAAAAATGATCGACAGAAAGAGGAAAACTAAAATGAACCCTGAAAACATGTCTGCTGAAACATTGGATGAAAATCAAGTCACTGATGAATATTTCTTTGACGTAAGACAATAATTGTTAATTTAGTGTTTTATGATTTTGTATTTTCATTAATTATATATATTTTTATTCAGTGCTGTACTACATATTAGTAATTTCTTAATACACATTGTTGATATTTTGTGTGCTAAATGTTGCTTTAGTTTGTAAAGGAGACTTGTGTGATATATATATTTTTAAAAGATAAATGTTTGTTTTAAATATTCATATATATAACGGATATAGTCATAGCTCACCAAATAATTTGCAAGCTCATATACTTGTTTAATAATTTTCAAACTCATTATCATAATCTCTTTGTAAAAAAAGTATACCACCATTTTCATTAATAATATTTTATTTTACATTAATTCCCTAAATAATATTTTTACTGTATTATTAATTTTTGTATCATAATTTTTTATGATAAAATTAAATTAAACCCATTGTGAAAATTGTCATGTCTCTTCTGATTATGGTTTAAAATAGAAGCTGGAAAAACTTGAAGCACTGTTATATCCGCTTGAACACAAATTGCAAAGCAAGTTTACCTAGACATCATACATTACAACTTCAAAACTAACATTAAATCCTCATTTACTAAAAGTGCTGGTGTAAAATGTCTAAGGATTTTCATTTTTTAATTAATATTTATATCAGTTCTATTCAGAATTGTAGGGTTCTGTTGATACATTCAAAATTGTCTCCATACAATTTTTATGGTTTGCTTACATTAATAGAATCGATAATGGGCACTTTTTCAAGACATGCTTTTAAGGTGTACCCATTATCTTTTCGATAGATATTTCTAAATATCCAAAAATGATCAAGAACGAAGAAGGGATTAATTCTCAAGATAACCAATTTCATTAAATCCATAAGTCATTTAAAATTTGCATGTTGACCTCTGAATGAAATGAGACATTGAAGTAAAGCCAGAATACAAAAAGATGATTCAGAATAATCTTGTGTATGTTAGATTAGTAATTTTATTAATAGTGTATACAATTGTGATTTTGTCATTTTAAACTGGTTAGTTTGCATGTGAAATTATTAATTTTCCAATGTGATTAATTAATTTCTCATGGAGTTAAGCTAAAATGATGTCGATATTGTAAAACCCGATCAAAACAAATATTAAAAATACAATTTTTGCATTTATTTTTCAGTTGCTGTTTTCAGCAGATGTTACAGCAGATTGGCAAATTCCTAAACTTCATACCATGACTAGTGATATAACTCGGCACCCTAATGCTGAAATCAGGAAAAACATTGCAGACCAAAATATTCCCCATAAACAAGGACATTTTACACCAGCTGAAGACAAAATTATTGAGAGAAACTGGAGAAAAATGTGCATTGTAATTTATTTTCTTAAATTTTTTATTGTGTAAATTATCTACATACACTGACATATATAATATTTTGCTAACAGTATGAAATAAGGTCTTTGTATACTCTTGCACCTTCTGCATAAATTCAATTAAATTCTTGATGCTTTGATTGGTGATTAATTTTGATGTGAATTCTTATGTATAAAAAAGATCCGTCATGCAAAAAGAAAGTGAGCAAACCATGAGGTTTGACCATGAGGTTGAAGAAGACTGAGACAGCAGAAACTTCAATGACCGGATGGTGTACATTGAGATACTCAAACATGTGCATTTGAAATTGACAAATTACTCTAGAAGCCCACAAAACATAGAAATTGTAAAAACAAATAAATTGAGCAAATTTTTGTTTGAATTTGTATAAGCGTATGAAATTATATTACTTTATTTATTTATTTAATGAAAACTTGATTTTTAGAAATATAATCTTCCTGATTGCCCTGACATATTTGCTCGTTGGCGAAATATTACAAATTCTACAAAATATAAGATGGCACGACAAAAAGCTGTACTTTTTTTATCTCGTGGGCTACCAAACAGATCATTACCCCAAATTTATCACAGATTTATTCATTCTATCGGTCAAAAGAGTAAAGGAAGGTAAAATTTCTTTATATAACTTATTTAATGTAGACTTAAAAATTCTGCTTAAATTGATTTATAATAACTTACACTATACATATTAAGATTATCTGCGTTGAGGAGCAGTTCTTGTGACATTTACTACAGTGCCTGAGAAGTCCAGCGCCTTTCACCAAAGAGGGCTTGATTTGCTGAATACCTGCTGTCCAGGTGGCAGAAATAATTTAGTGCCTTTGACAAATTAATAGGATATTGAATTCAACATAATTTATTTGAGCCAGTGTATTGCTTACCATATCTATGTTAACAGGAGGACGTGGATCGTGAGTTGTTTTGTAACAACCTTATATTCCTGATGGAAGAAAGAGGGAGTTAAAAATTTACTTTTCCATATTAAAATTCTTTTAAATATTCAGGAGTTTCATATGATTACCAAAAATAAAATTCTTCCTTTATGTTTTATTGATTTTGTTTTTTTTTTTGTAAACAAACCTTGCCACCGTTAGTGAGAAAACTGCTACAAATACCGTTCATAAGACGTTTTCTAAACTAATGAAGTATGTTATTTCCATGTACTGTGTTAAATCGTTAATTTTATTAATAGGTTTAATGATAAAGAAAAAGAAGTGATTGAATTATTCATGACGGACAAACAGTATGAAGGAATGACCCAACAATTTTTGGCTGGAGTTCTAGGAAGAGACTTACCATCTATTTGGAGATATCTAAAGAATCGAAAGGAAAAGAGTAAGATTTTATTTTGAGTATATTTTAGGTCGAAACATTTTTTTTTTTCGATTATTAATGAACACATTAAAAAAAACTAGTTTCCATGTATAAAGTGAATTTTTAAATGTGTCATTTTATTCAATGTTTAAAAAGGTAAAATATTAAAAATAGGAAAACTGCATATTCTTATTGAGAATCATGCTGCAATAGATCCAATAATTGAATTCATCCAAACTTTTGACACTTGTATACAATGTTTGTCCTGTATTTATTCGACCAATTATAATATTTTCCTAACTGGTTTAGCCAATGCTATTACATTTTGAGGTCCATCAAAATGGACCTTATTGTGTATGCACGCTACTATTAAACTACTGAAATATTAAAGCGACTGTGGTGTAACATTTATTTCTTCACAATGGCCGAACATGTTGAGTAATGATACTGAAGCTGTGTCTAACATTTCTTATTTCTTCACAATGACCGAACATGTTGAGTAATGATACTGAAGCTGTGTCTGTAACATTTCTTATTTCTTCACAATGACCGAACATGTTGAGTAATGATATTGAAGCTGTGTCTGTAACATTTCTTATTTCTTCACAATGACCGAACATGTTGAGTAATGATACTGAAGCTGTGTCTGTAACATTTCTTATTTCTTCACAATGACCGAACATGTTGAGTAATGATATTGAAGCTGTGTCTGTAACATTTCTTATTTCTTCACAATGACCAAACATGTTGAGTAATGATACTGAAGCTGTGTCTGTAACATTTCTTATTTCTTCACAATGAAAATTGTCATTTTACAAGTGCATTTACTGTGCAAAAATTGCAAAAAGACCTTTTTATTCCAAAAGCCATTGTTTTAGAAATTTTTACCCAAGATCAGGCAATGAGTCACATGGCTGTAAAATTTGTTCCATGGCTCCTGATGCAACCGCAGAAGGACCTCTGACTGGAAATATTCTAAGATATGTTGGAAATAGCCAACAATGACCCTGATTTCCTCAAAAAACTTATCACCAGCAAAGAACCATAAAGGTGGCTTTTACACTAAAATCGGAGCAATGCCAAGACAAGTCACACTTTTTTTAAATCACAAAGGTGTTGTTCACCATGAATATGCTCAATAAAGTCAGATGGTGAACAAGTAATACTTGTACTTGAGAAAATTGAGACTTGGAGTGAAAATAAATTGCCTTATCTCTGGGAAATCAATTACTAGCAGCTTTAACACAGTAATGCACCCCCTGCTCACTCATCTTGTCACATTTAGGATTTTTTGGCTGAACGCTGCATTATACAAGTTCATCAGCATCCATACAGCCCTGACATGGATTAAAATGATTTTTCGTTGTTTCTTTAACTGAAATTATCCATTTTGATTTTGAATTGATAAGAGATTTGAGGGTGTGGAGGAGATCATATGGAATGCGAATAAGCATCCACAGGCTAATTCAAAAGCTGAGTTTGAAAATTGCTTCCAAAAGTGGAAAATATGCAGGAATAAGGCTTTAGTTTCCCATGTAAAATACTTTGAAACTAATTGAAGTGTTGTCGCTCTAGGGTACCTATATTTTTTTTAGCGTAAGGTTGGAGAATTACTGGATAAAGCTTATATATGTGTATTTTTTTTAATGTGTCTTTCAAAATTGTGCCTATTGGAGCATTCTCTATTATGTAACGTCTTTTTAGTGAAAGGAGTACCAAGAGTCAAATGGAATTTAGAACTTAGTGAAGAGATGCTGAAAAGACTTTTAAGAATAATGAATAAAGAACATGACATCCCGGAAGAGAGTATGGACCTGGAAGTGTTACGCTCCAATAAGATTAAGCATCATGTGTGGGTTCAAGTGGCCAACAAAATGAACTTGAAACCCTTACAAATCCAAGTACATTGGAAAAGCAAACTCTATGTGCAACTTTTTGCTACCAAACCTGTTTACCTCACAAAATTGAGACTGAAGACTTTAAAAATGTAAGTCATAGATAAAATTTCAATTAAGATTACAAGATTTGTAGATTATTTTCATTTGTGATAGCATCTATACAAGGGCGGTTCAATAAGTACCCGTGTTAGGAATGAAGATGCCATTTTTTTAAAAAACAAATTATTTATTTTTCAACATAGTCCCTGCCATTTTTTTTAACCCCTCCAAAAAATAGGAATTGTCGAGCTCTGCAAAATACGTCTCGTCTCGACGATGACCTCATTTGAGCTAAAAAAAATCCTGCGAGCCATTTCTTCTTGTTTAGGAATAGGTCGGGCGATTAGGGGGGGGGTGCAGCAGCAATTCATGCAGTTTGGCGACGACAACTCCGGATGAATGTGCTGGTGCGTTGTCGTGGTGAAACAGCATTTTCTTCTTCGCCAAATGGGGCCGTGTTTCCTTCAATTTCTTGTCAAAGTAGTCCAATAACTCATTGTAGTATTGTCTAGTGATCGCGTTTCCTTTTTCTGAGAAGTCCATGAGTATTACACGCCCTTCGCATCCCAAAAAATTGTCGCTATAACTTTTCCGGCCGATGGGATCGTCTTCGCCTTCTTTGGAGCAGATTCACCGGAAGCAACCCATTGTTTTTATTGTTGCTTGGTTTCCGGTGTATGATGATGAATCCAGGTCTCAACGGTGACAACTCGACGCAAAAACTCCTTCAGATCTCGCTTAAATTGCTCCAAACACAGTTTCGAAGTTGAAAGCCGCACACGCTTATTGTCCACCGTAAGCAATCGCGGCACTTTCTCCATTTTAGCAAAAACCACGTTGCACTGCTTACTGCAATGACGGTCAAATAGAAACTAACCTATGAATCATTGTTAAATTTGTTTTTGGCATCGTTTAACAGATGGCAGCACACTATGGTAACAGCAACTTGCCTTAGCAACGCCATCTTTCGTCAAACACAAGTACTTATTGAACTGCCCTCATATATTATATACATCACACCATTTCCCTGGATTTGGATTTTCATTCCATTATCCAAAAATGAATTCTAAGATGTAATTAACACTAGAATCTGAACACTAGACTCTGTAGAGTTTAGTGTTTAGATTAGTTCAGCATTTGACCTTTTTGAAAGTTTGCTATATGAACCATAGTCTCAAGATCTTTAAAAAATTAGTCTACATTGTAAAATAAATGTTCATAGTCTTAACCACAGTTCATCTTTTGTGCAATATATCAATATCGTCATATATGAAATGTTGATTAGAGTAGTATATGTATCTATAGCATCCACTGTGTCAGTTTCTCAATCCATGGGTAGTGACCCAAAATTGGATCTGTTGACATGAATGGGTCACGAAATATTTTCAACAATAACAATATTTTTGCATTATAACATATGACGCGTTTCACCCTTGAGGAGAGTTTGCTTTCTAATTGTCATTTTATCATTTTTACAAAAATCATTTCAAAATCCTTCTGAATCACTGCACGTTCAAATTCACAGCATCTCGGTATTTACGACTCCCAGAAATTTATTTGTTTGTTTTATCAATCTTTACTTAGGTTGCAAAACCAAAACTAATACTTTAATTTGGGTCATGTCTTAGAGGTTAAGAACACAGCTAGATATGAAATAATTTACTGTGAGAGTAAGAATATACTGTGTAAGCTGTATGTGAATCCATTTAATTAAAATTAAAGACCTATTGACCACAACTAAAATATTGTATTTTTTTTACAAGAAATAAAACAATTAGTTCTTTGTACAACAAGCTTATCTCCTTTTACTTATCATGCCCTCTTTTAATATGTACTTTGTGTATGGGTATAATCTTTTAGCAAAATTATATCAAAACAAACCTTTTAATAACCAGTTCTTTTTTTTTTTTAATTTGTTTTGTCCCTACAGAAAATCAAGCATTTTAAGTCCTTTGTATAAAGCATTAAACAAAATTTGCTTTGTTGAATTTATTTGTTTTTTTTTCATTACAGATTAACAGAAAGAAAGTATGTGTACTGGCAAGATATAAATTGGGTCGATATTGCTTCAAATTTTGATAACTACACAAACTTGTTTGTTTATAAGAAGTTTCATCATTTTGCATCAAAATATTATCGACATGAAATGAGTAATTTAACTAGTGAGTACCTTTTTAGTGTTCATAAGCTATTAACATGTTCAGTGTTGAAAAATCTTTTAGGCATTCATGTCAACTTTCCCTGAGTTCCAAAAACGACCATCGCCATTGTATTTCGAATTTCTTTAGATTAATTCAATAACAAACGAGCCTCGCGTGGTCTAACGGTACTGACAAGGTTAATAAAGAGATGTAATAATGCATTATATATGTTTTCACAATTTTAATATTTTTTTAAAATTGTAACTACGGACAAATTTTTGTAGCACTATCATGATTTTAAAATAAATTATTCAGTAGTCAATACACATATGTTCATTAAGCCAATAGATTTTTTTTATATATATCACTGTCATGTTTCAACATCAACCCAGGAGTGCTTTCAAGTGACCATTTTCTCAATTCTGTAGCATCTCGCATTCTAAATTATTACGAAGTTATACATTTCATATTTAAACTATTCATTAGTACATACTATATTAACATATTCATTAGTACTTATACCTTTTAATTGTGTTTATTGTTGGTTGCTACTTGATAAACAAAATAAGTTGATTTTTATATTCATTTTAACAGCATGGTACTCTCAATATGATCTGAAGTGTCATAATGAATATAGAGAATTTTATAATTCACGTGTGATCCAGGATACAGGATCAAAACAGTTGAGTCTAGTTTAATTCATAGTATTACACTTTTAAAAAATCTCATTTCTGCAGTAGGTTTGAAATAGAATGAAGAGCACTTGTTGCAAAAAATGCAATGAGTCACCTGAAGAAGATATGGAAGAATTGTAACATCACAATTAAAAATAAAATACTCTTATTCAGCTTTCCTTAGAATGGAAGCAGTCGTTGCCATGTGCCATCATGGCTCTTCTAACTAATCAGAATGAAGCTTAAAACCAGACTAAAACTTTTGTATTAAAATCTTTAAGTTCTATTGTATTCTATCCATTCCCCTCCTTAGCCTTTTCTTAATTTCAGTCTTAACATTATTTTCAGTAGTTGTTTAGTAGTTGTTGGAGTTTCCAATAAAGCTGATAATACAGTCAAGTTCTGACTACCCGACCTGAATGGAATTGTGAGAAAGCTAATGAACAATGACAGATAATCTGGATACTGCTGGAAATAAGTTATTAAACTGAAAACATGTTTTATTACTTTAAAATATGTACCTACTAAATAAAAATATATTTTCACATAGTGTGGACCTTACCTTGAAATAATTAAAAAGCTTAAAGAATTATGTTAACCTAATAAATTTGTACATAATACAAAAATTAGATACAAAATAGTTCTACATATACGAATATATAAAACAGAACGATTTATAAATGTACATTATGTAAATCATTTAAGTTACTACGTACATGTGCATATTATGTTCTGATCTAAAAATTTAATAATTGCCACTGTTTAAAACAGTGTGTAGTTGGTATTTGTTATCCAGCCTTTTGCCGTTTCATTGCACGGCATCCTCTAATCAGTATGATATTTACAACCTCCAATCTGATCTTCACTCTCTTTAACAGTTTTCTAGTTGATTGGAAGAGATTGCCACATGCCAATAGGCCCTATCAAGTACATTATATGACGAAAGTTTTTTACAATACCAGCTTTTTACATTTTGACTGGTCGGATAATCCATAATGTCAAATAATCGTGACTCAACCGTAATCAAAATATTCTTTCTTTTCAGGTTTACTTAAATCTTTAAATCAAAGATTTGTTACTGAAGAACGTTATATAAGAAATAGAAGACTTCAAAGACTAGAATTCAACAAAGAAGGAAAATTAAATTTCAAAAAAGAAAATTTTGAAAATAAAGATAAATAAAAAGTTACATATATTACATATCTTTTATTTTTGTCTAATATATTGGAAGATCTTCAAGGTTTCTTTGTAGTTTGTCTTCCCTTGCTAAATTTTCTTACCAAATGTGTTTATCCCAACGTATGCAATTGCGGGGAAGTACCGTATTTAATGGCACCAGCCACCACCTTCCTATCCTTAGTCTTCTTCTTTTTCATCTTATTTTAGGCCTGTTGGCCTATTATGGTCCTGTATCATTGTTTGCCTCTTGTGACGTCGACTGCCAGCTGTCTTTCCATCTTTTGGGAGGTCGTCCTGGAGGTCTGCTTGCTTGGGGGATACTGGCCCTGGCCATTCTTACGGCTCTTGGTTCCGCCATTCTGGATACGTGTTCGTTCCAGAACCTTCTTCTCTGTCGTCCCCATCTGACAATATCTTCAACTTCGCACGTCCTTCAGATTTCTGTGTTTCGTACTCTATCACGGAGGGTTTTGCCAGCGATACTCCTGAGTACCTTCATCATATCCTTACAGTAAACTTGTTTTTATTGTGTCAAAGTGGTTCGAATCCTGAATTAGTGCGTTCTTGAATAATGTTTATACTTTGTAACATATTATACTAATGTGCACTCTCAATTCAAAATTTTAATCCAAATATGAATTATTTTAATGGTCGGAATCAACTGTTAAAAATTATAAAAAAAATGTACAAATTAATGAGGACTGAAGCAACAAAAATAATGCAAATGTGGGAGGAAATCAAGGAATATATGACTGAACCAAGTGAATGGTATTTTGAAAGAGAATGTTAAGTTAGAAATTTTAAGAGCTGAATAAAAATATTTATGGATGTAGAAGGATGAAATGTTTGTTTCGGGATAGAAAAATCTGGCACTCTGTCTTCTCTCCAGGGGAACTTTGTTATGTAATTTATATGTGTATTTTATTTAAAAAAAGTTAAGCCAGAAACTATCATATGTGAGGTAATTGCCATAAAATTTATAATCCTATAATTATGAAAAACAATGTTTTTTTTTTAATGAATTATTCAGTCCTTATTAAATATTTCTATGTCTTATTTCAAAAAATAACATTGGCACTGTGTACAAAACTGCCTCACAGTGCTTGAACATTTCGGTTGATAGGTTCTCAATTTCTAAGCGAATGTTGACATTGAGACAGCCCGTTTCCCAATCTCCACGACTTTCAGCCCATATGCATGTTGCTGCTATAGGAATGTCTGATCGGAGTGTAAGGAGAATTTTACACGCAGACCTTGAGTTCCATTCATACAAAATAATGATTATACAGGAACTGAATGACCGCGATGCAACAAAAATTGGGGCAATACCACCAGAAATGACCAGGAGAGAGTAATGCAGAACTTCAGGGTGAAGCCTCAAACACGTATAGAAAATGAAGGTCGGCATTTGATTGATATGATTTTTAAAACAAGGAAAAATTAGTCAACATTGTTCTTTCATATTGTACAGTAAAATTTTGTAGAACATGCATGATGCTTTTTTTATTTACATTTCAAATTAGGTGTTATTTCTGCCGGACCTGTAGAATAGACTGAAAACACTTTATATTATTAAGATAAATAATTTTTATTCAGACATATTTCCCAAAATTCTTATTCTAAAAACAATTTCAGATACATTTTAATTTTGAAAGTAACACATGTAAAATAAAATAGTGGAAATATTGTGTATATGTTTCATAAAGTTTATTTAAATAAATCACAGTACAGTACATGTATATGTAACAGTGGAGCGGGCGGGATGGTCAGTGAAGGTAATCTATTATTTGTGAATATACACCTTCACTAAAATAATCTAGGAATGTGTACTAGTGTTAACTGTTCACATTTAATAGTGAAAGTGTTTTTCCACTGTTTGTCATTAATGCATTCTAGAATATGAACATCTATGCACACCTGTGATTCTTGTACTTTGAAATGCGAGATTCTGAAATCAAAATGCAAGAAGAATGGCACTTTATGCACATGGAAATATCATCTTTGAGTTGCTGTAATAAATAAATGTTTTTTTTTTAGTTTTATTTTAAATTTACTTTGCCTAACCACATAAGTTAACAAACACTAGAGAGAGTATGCAATCACTAATTAATAAGGATTTATAATTTCAAACTAACGATTTCTTCTATATTAACTTTTTACTTTAGTGATGGTGTACATTCACTAGTACTGGTTTATACTTACTTACAATCCCCTTCCATTATGATATATATATTTGGCTTAAAAATAATCAATAAAGCAAATTCATCATAGATATAAATGCAAATATTGAAATAAAATTCAACTACTTATATTTACATAATTATTATCAAAAATAATTTAAAAAATTTATTGCTTAATATTATGGAGTTCTTGTTTGATGTTTTTAATAGGTTTTAAACCAAATAATTAGGAATGCTATTTTTTTAATGAACACATTAAATTCAATTTATAAATGCTTAGTTACAAAGCCTGTTAAAAATTATGCAATTTCCCTAAAATTTATTATAATGTATTTTCATACAATAACATGGATACTAGACAAACCGCTATACACAATACAATGTTCCCATACAATCATAACTGTTTGAATTACCATATTGTCTATAATTCTATCCCTTCCGTAGCAAACAACAACCCATCTTTGTTTGTCGATTGAGTAAACTTGTTAAGTCAGAAAAAGTTGGAATTTATTAAAAATCAATAACAGTTATCCAAATTGTCGCAGTGGCTGATATATCAATAAGTGTTAATAAGAAAAACATAATACAGATACAAAGAAAGTTTTACAATAGCTACATATTTATGTGATCAAATGAGCGAGACACATTTCTAAGAGCTTCATTGAATGAATATGGGTTTAATGATACAAAAGATTTGTTTGGTTCAACATTTTGTGGATTTAACCAATCGAGTGCCAGTACTTTTGAAAGATTTCATTTCATTGGTTGATCGCATACAAAAATGGATGCTATTAGAGTGGACTAAAATATTAGACAGTAAAATCGAATTCGGAAATTGTGGATCAAAGAAATTCTGATACTCTCTTTAATTGATTCAATGGATGTGTGGCAAACATCATAGCTGTTAATATTTTCAATCTGTAAATCACAAATATTTCTATTTTTTTGAGAAACACTTGAAAATGCTCAAGTAATGATATGGGTTATTGAAAGAGACTTACGCATCAATTTACTAACCACATCTGGCACATGAATGGAATATATCATTCAACATTTGTCAGCTTAAATGTAGAATCAGCAAGTTGGAACACAATTGGCAGTTTTAGCTATTGTACATCTCATATTCTATGAGAACTTGTCAGCTTAAATGTAGAATGGGCAAGTTAGAACACAATTGGCAGTTTTAGCTATTGTACGTCTCATTCTATGAGAACTTGTCAGCTTAAATGTAGAATGAGCAAGTAGGAACACAATTGGCAGTTTTAGCTATTGTACGTCTCATATTCTATGAGAACTACAAACCTCAATACATCTGCAACTAATCGAGTAATACATTTTGCAAAATAAAACTAATTTAACATTCCAGGATAGTGTTAAAATGTTCAAATATAAAAAAACAGGATTTCGCACTTGTTTGGTTTTTATCTGGAGTTGAATCTGAAATCTCCAAGTTAAAAGATAATGTTTAGGTTATTTCAGATTCATGTAAATAAAATTAAATGAGCAAATTAACTAAGTTCAATTAACTGATCTCACATTATCAGAGAACTCCTGCACACTTCAAAATATTGTACATACTAACATATTGAAAGTAAAATAAATTTTGAGAAAAAAATCCCCTTATCTACATCATGAACCTTTGTTTAAGCCAGGATTCGGGGACCTTATTAGGAATTACCCAAAACCTATTTATGTTCAATAAAATTACCCTCAGACTTCGAAATGAACAAAAACAAGCTAATTCTTCTTAAACTGAATAAACTTCTCTTGAGGTCAAGAATTAATAAAATACTCAAATTGAACAAGGTATCTGCTATAGTCGTGACAGTTATGGTAGTTTGACATATTTTTAAACTTTTATTTATATTTTTTTGAACCTTCATTACCCCCAATTTATTTCAATTTTCTAATGTAGATTGCGCTGGATGGAAACTTATTTTGTTTTCTGTACGATTGTGGGTGATGGTGGGATCGAACTGCACTGTATCAACTTACTCCTGTTCTCAAACCCCTAGTTGAAGCCCTTATCCTCTCATGTGTTTTTTTCCTATAACATAGTGATATCCAGTATGTCATGCCATACTCTCTAATTTTGTGAATTAATTGCTTAATTAATCTCAAAGTTTCCATTATATAAGTTAAGAAAAGAAGGACATTTCAGAGACTTTTATTTTTATTGATATGATATTGATCAACATGTTGATGTGAGTTTTCCAAAAATGACCAAATCCAAGTTTATTTTTCGATCAGCAACTGATTTTCTTATATCCTGACCAATACAAGTTTCTGACTTAAATATATGTAGTTGTCAAATATGTTCATTAGCAGAGTTCTTAAACCCACTTTTATATTTGTCATAAGTTTAAAAATACAAATAAAGTAATAACATAAATTAACTATGAGGCTTAAACCATTTTTTTTCTTTTCAAATTAACAATGAAAGAGGAACTAATGGCACCAATGAAAAACTAAAGAATAATTTACTAACATAAAAAAAATATTGAAGGATCATTTTAATAGTTTTCTATCAAACTTGTAATTACTTTATACTTGACAAGTTGTAATAAAAAGAAAAGTGATATTAACCTTCATACTTCATAAACCACGATCCCCAATTAACAATGAAATGGAAATTTCAAAAGTAATGTTAATATATGACTGTTTAAATAATAGAATTTTTAAATGCATTTATATTGTAAATTGTCTGTTAACTAATTTTATATATTTTTATTTAACAAAATATCAGTGCTTTTGAAAATAATTAATTTAGAATATGTGAAACAAGTTGAACACAGTATTACATAAGATAGCTTTATGTATCTTCATAAATAATATTGTAATAATTAGATTTACATATTCATGCTAAATATTATTCAAAATGTTTAAATAATTCTCACTATAACTTAGATTTATAAACAATATTTAAAAAATACTAAAAACTTTTCTTCCTGTTTTGACATTTTTACTGTCTAAAACATTTAACATATAGAGTGAGAAATTGGTCAAAGAAAGTTGTCATATTATTTTTTTTTATCACACACAAAATGTTTACTTTTTGTCAACAACTCTGAATTTTATCGTCATTTGAAATGGGTAATCACCACTATCTAGGCTATCTCGAAAGATCTGAGCATGTTGCCAGGCCTGGTTACCATTCCCACCAGAGAGTTTAGCTGATACAATAAACTCTGTTATATTAAGATTTTCCATAGTAAAGTTTGACTCTGAAAAAATATAATAAACATTACTTTCAATACACAACGTAATACTATTGACTATTTTGAAATATTTAAGTATTTTTTTATTTGGCTACATATATATGTAACATAATATAAAATTAAACTGATAAAATTGCTAATATGTAATAGAAAATAAAACTGGCAAAATTACATACACGACTGAGATTTCTGGTCGATGATGTGTTCGCACTTAACTATTACGCGTTTACTTTTGATGCAAGTGGGCCCATGTCAAATTTAAAATTACATGCATAGCAGTTGATTTATCAATTAATTTTTTAATTGTTTATACTCCTATTTTATATTTTTTGGTCACATAGCTGTGACCATTGTTTAAAGTCTATTTTTTTCCTGACTTTTCGATATTCTTGGTGTTTTTTTTTTAGTTGTGTTGTCAATTTTCTTTCTGTTGATGTTTTCGTATCTCGTGAATGTTCTGTTATTTTAATCATTTTATATTTTGAAAATCCTAAGTAATCATGTCTTAATGTTAAATAGGTTTTCTTACTATAGAACAAAACTTAAAATAATGATAAAAAATGAACAGGAAGTTTTAAGAACAGATTGTGGAATGTGTTACTACTATTAATAAACTTAAACTTATGACATACAAGAGAAAAGAATAAAGCATAGTGCTGTATTAATTAACATTGAAAGCCAATTTGATTATTTGAAGGAATATGCTAATAAGCTACTGTTTAGCACCATTTGCCAAAAAGTAAACAGAGTAACAAAACAAACTTAAATGCTGTTATATTTTTAATAAAAGAGTAAGTATATAAAGGATAATTTTTAGTTTTGTTTTATTTAATTTTTGTTTTATAATCAGGGCCATTTTTTCTCTTCCACTAATTTTCCTTACCATAATCAAGATTCAATTGTATATTATTTAAAACGTCATAAAAACAGACTGGCTGAGATGTTGTGAAATGACTTGCTGACTTGTCCTGCATTGTTTGAGAGATATATCTGTAAGAACTAAATACTTCTGATGGTTGTACAAGCCTGCAGAGCTTTTGGCTCCAGAATGATGCCCCTCCATCTCAAATGATCTTGGGTCTTTTATAATTATAATCCTATAAAAAAGTGAAAATAAAAATCTTACCATGTGATTTATGAATTCTTGAATGTTTTCCATTAACAAAGATATCCCACTGAACAAGCCCAGATTCAAAACAGTTTGATGATGTTTTTATATTAATAGATCCAATTACCATACTTGAGTAAGTCATCACTTTCCAAGAAACGATGGCCTCATTTGTATTCTCTATAATAATAAATGTAGTCATATATTAAATTTTTAAACAAACGAATAGGTTTTTAATATTTCAGTGTAAAAGAAACAACAGATTTTAAGGTGTGTTGAATCTAAGGAACCAAACAGCCTAGTGTCATTCTATAATACATTTTAGAACCATGTAACCAGTGATGAAATAATTACAGAAAATTGAGCATGAATATGGAGAGAAATATGAAAATATTTTGGAAGGAAGAAAGCTAAATGCGAGAAAAAAATTATACAGGAAGCATAAATGGGATCAAAGATAGAAATGAAAGGGTTTTATCGAAAGAAAGAATGGTTCCCTCAAGATGAAAGGAATATTTCCAAGAACTGTACAACAGTGGTGATAGTAGTAAAATAACGGTGAGTCTGGTATAGTTGAGAATAATGAGCAACTAGAAAATTGGCATGAGATAAGTCTAGAAGTATGAATGGCTGTAAAAGACATGAAAAAAGAAAAAATATCAGCTCAAATTGGTGAGGAAATGAGCACTAAACTAATAGTGTGTGGGGGTGAGTGAATGATTTAGTGGTAACCTTTCCTTCCCTGTGTTGGGTATCTTCTACACGTTGCTTCTAATAACCATCAATATCTCTATAAATATAATAAATACAAGGTTAAGATTTTAGGTGTTCCTCCATAATATATTTACGCATTGATTTAAAAAATAATATTAATAATAATCAGAATTTATCGACTACATCGAGGTGTTTTGTAAAGATCGAAAACAAATTCGCATTTAAACGCTGCGAGTGCCTCGTCTTGACGATAGGTGAATAGTATGCGGGAAGCGCGACACTATATTCGCATCTCACTCTTGCATACTAGACTGAATTGCGAGGAGCTGAATTGTCTCAACGTCGCAAGCATAAGCGTAAGCGCTGGGGTATGCGACTGACGTTCCGCACCACTAGTAGCTTCTAAGCTTGCAAATAGGTTAGACGTACGCCCGTTCCGTGAGCGTTGCCAGATGGTTTTTTAATGTTTTCAGCAAATAAATCTGAATTATTATAATTTTTAACTTCAATTATAATTAATTAAGGGGATTATCTATGAATGTTCTTATTTTTCCGACTTAAAATCGCTAATTTTTTATTGCGTACTCACTACCCAACACCGGAGCACGCGTATTATTTTTATCACCGTAAGGGAAGGGTTAAGACAATTTTTCAACAAATGTCAGGAATCTAACTATGAAAGACTGGAGGAGTGCTGTGATAGTTCTATTATATAAACTTAAGTAATAATTCAAATTTATAAGAAATTCTGATAGAAAGAGTGGGCAAGGAAATGCTTGCGGAAAAATATATAAGAAAAAATTGAAAAGTGTATTGTGTGTTTGTGAACTTAGAAAAAACATATTATCGCGTGATCAGAGGCAAGCTATGGAAAATATTGAATGAAAATTAATATGTGATATTACGTTATTATATGCCAAAAGTAGAGCATGTATTAGAGTGAACGGTGTCTTGACCGAGTGGTTTATTATTTCAAAAGGGGTACAGCATCAAAATCTGCTAAGATGATAGCCCATAACAGTATTTTATTACCACCTTTTATATATGGGACTGAAACATGAACGTGGAAAAAGACTGAAAGGAGCCGAATAAATGATGTAGAAATACATGCATTAAGAAGATTACATGGGGTTAAATTGCATGATATGATAAGGGATGAATGTTACCTACCCCAACAGGGAAACGGCATGATTGTATGTATATATGTGAACTAGGAAGTTGTGAGATTGGGAAAGTGCCAGTGATGCCCTCCTATAACAAGGTGATAAAATTACCAATCTCACGCTGAACTGGTTGATAAATTTTGGAGAATATAGAGAAAAAAAATACTTTTAATTTATATTTTGAAATTCTGTGAAACGTATATTTGTTTTATATTGACAACCTCTGAATATCAGGGCTGAATATGGCCAAAACTTCTTAGAAGAGCAGTTCAATGATTATATTGTATTTCTTCAGATTGTATAGAAAGCTTTAACATGTACTTTGCACAATCTTCATTCCTGAAACATATTTGATGAAGACAAATTGTTTTCATATTTATGACCTTCGTAGAAAGCACAGATGAGATCAAACCTGAACACAAACATTTGAAAGCATGAGATAACATGTCGTGTGTATTAATAGTTTATTTTATTTGTGCTAATGATAATGTATTGTATAAAAAGTATATTTAAAACTACTCAAACAAGAATAATAATCTTTTTAGATAGATATGTACATTATTTATTAATCAATATATGTAACACATTCGTAACAATTTTTATAATAAATAGTTATTTGCCACAAAATGGTTAATATTTTCATGATGTTTCATATATTTTTTAATCTACTCCTATTTGTTTAAATATTTTTACCTAGTGTGCACATACGCATATAGATACCTCCCAAATTTTTAATGAAAAGAAATAATTTAATAATTTATAACCAAAAGAAAACAATAAAAGAGGTAGGTACTAAAAATTTGTACAGTAAATATTTTTTTGGGGGACATCATTGGGCATGCTTATGACTCAGAGACTGATTGTATTCAAAAATTGTGAAACTCTATATTAAAATATTTAATAATAAATTACTTTGTTATTTTACTAATTACATAATCCCTGTAGCTTTTGATTATATAGTCTATCTTGAGGCTCTCTTCAGGCAGAATGATACCAGTTTGTTACAAGAGTAATGCTTAGATCCAACTGGTCTCATGTTTCATCAAAAGTATGTGGGTCAATAGACCCAAAAGATTTTTTTTAATGAAAGGTAAATTTTAATATTCTTTATTTATCACTGTTGTATCAATTATTGTGAAGGTCACTGGGATTCATGTAATTAGTGGAAAAACAAAGTAATCTATTATTGTACTTTACAGTAAAGTTGACCCTGATTAGATATTAAGCATTACTGAGCTATTACTATGGAACAAACTATTATACATTGAAGTGTCAGGGCTTTTGACAAGTGATGAACCTTTTATAATCAATTTTACTTGAAGACATTTTCACAGTGATACTTGGTCAAACAATACCTAGAAAAAAATGTACTAGTCATAGTAATTTAAAGAAAAAGAAAACTAATAAATATAAAATCATTTAAACTAGATGAGATTGAAAAACTTGTTTAAAAAAGTTCAAATCCGAGGTGTTACCCAGAAATTCTTAAAATTAAGCACAAAAAATTAACAGTTTACCAAAAAATATTGCTTACATTACCTTCCAAGTAGTCCCCTGAGACATTTATACAACAATCCTAGCATTTTATCACAAGGAAGCACTGCAAGTAATTTATGTCAGCATATTTAACATATCTTGCAATATGGCTTGGATGTCCTCTATTTGGACAAATATTTTTGTCTTGTGCAGCATTTTCAATATTGGAAAGAGGAAAAATTTATACAGGGTGAGATCGGGTGGTGAGGGATGACAGCCCTGTTTGTAAATGCTAAAAATTGCACAATGAGCTATGCATAAGCTAGAGCATTGTCATGATGCAAAACCCATTATTTGTTGGTTCACTTCTCAGAAAATTTCCACCCAACATTTTCTCACAGCTCCCAAAATATTGGAATAAAATTTTCCATTCATTATCTGGCTAGACAGAACAAATTTTATATATATATGAATACTACCTTTGCTGTCAAAAAAAAACAAATCAACATAGATTTGATGTTTTGGTGTTGGATCTTCCATTAAAACAACTATTATTTTATTTGGATCGTACATGTAAACCAACAATTCATCACCAATGATGATGCTCGATTTTCAGAATGTTCTTTTAGCACTGTTCAGGCAGTGACGCGCTGCTGCTTTTAATCATTGTTCAACAGCTGAGACAATTGCAAAACATTACAAACACAATAAAATAACAGAGAAAATTAATGTGCCTATTGACAAACAATTTTTAAAATGTGTAGTGTGGTATGTAGAGGCACGGTGTCATACTATTGCTGGTTTACAAAGGGACATTCAAATTTTGGGACCTTTTGGATAGCACGTTTATACCACAGAGAAAAATTACCTTGTCTTGCTAAATAAACCTTTTTCCAGTCATTTTCCTCCTTCCGAAAAATATTGTGCGCATTGTATGTACCACTAATCCAATCTTTTTTAGTCTCTAAAATTGTTTCATCGGGCAGCACAACCTGATAGAGATTACGAGCTATCGAATATCTAATGCAGATCTCTTTATGTTCCGCAAATTTCCATTCGTAGGGACCCGAAGCCTTTGTTTCTTTCCGTTGAAGTCTCCAAGATAATGAACCAGATGTTCGACCAGTTTGTTCATTGCTATTTGCATTTCTGAAAAGGGGAAATATATTTATAAAATAGCAAATGTTCAACTAAACTCGTAAGAAAATTAAGTAGCAATTAATCTGTTTATTTTTTTGTGATTCACTTGGCTCAACTTTGGAATGATCTTCTTGAATATAGTAGATGTGTCTCGAGATTTCACTACTTTTCAAATTCAACTTCTAATCAAGCTAAACTAGTTTGAAAGTACAGGCGGATTGAATTTTACCTTTCCAGCCATATTCAGTATCGTGACTCCCATGTATCTTTCAATGATTCTTCTCCACCTATTTCATAACTTTGTAACTTGGAAAGAAGCAGTTAAGATCTGTCTACAGCCCTCTTCTTTGTGTCCTCGCATGTTAGGCCAAGACTGTTTTTTCTCTATTATAACACCAGTGTATTTCAAAAGAAGTATTAAAAAATCAAAATTTGAAATTATTTCTGCAGAAAATAAGTAATGAAAAGTCTATCAAGAGACTTGAGTTTTATCCATTTAATAAATAGATGATTTGTACAGTACTGTGTACTATTTATTTAATAAAATATTTATTATTATTACTGTATTTAATAAAATATCACCTCAAGAGTAATTTCTTTGTTTTATTTATAAAGAGCAGCTCATAAGAGCCACTAAACAAATTTTTATTTATTTATTTTTTCAAAACAGGCTTAGCCCAATTACTTTGAAAAATACAAGACATTAAAAAAGAAGAAAAATTACACAGAAAAAAATTAAAAAACTATATAAAATAAAAAATAATGCATATGTATACAAACGAGTATATACACACAAACATATGATACATATATATTCAGTCACTTAAGTATGTTGATGTGCGTTTTCTAACGCGCTTAATCTAAGAAGAAAATTTACTTTTGCTTTTGGTAATGTGATATGAAATATGTCAATATCCGAGGCAGTCCCGTTAAGAAGAGTTAAGGCCCTTCCAACAGGCATAGCGGCTGGAAGACCCGTTCTTGCGTATGTTATTGAGAACAGTTCTTGCCGGCGCAGTCTAGTGTAATTGTTAGGAACATTTAACACTAATCTTTGTAGTAATGCTGGACAGCTCACAACTCCTCGAACGAGTTTGACAACGTACACCAAGAGACGCAGATCTCTTCTTACGCTCAAGGAGTTATACCCAAGCATGCCCAGCAGAAACTGTGTAGGATAAAGCCACGGATAGACACCAAACTCACTCATATAGAGATATCGTAGATATTTTTTTTGTACTTTCTTCACCAAGAGCGAGGAATTCAGGTGGAATGGTGTCTGTTAGTATTTTTAAAACTAGAATTTCAATAATGAATAACAAATCCTCCAGGTTATTAGAACACCAGTAATGCTGCTACTGATTTTTGGGTAAAAATCTAAATTTATTAATTATAAAATATAAATTGTTTACAAAATAATGATTTTAAAATTAATTATGACATAAGGAAGTGACATAATTAATCCAATGAGGCTGGTAAAGAAAAACCACGAAGCAACTTTTTCAAGACCCCGGCCTTTGCTTAACGGCCATGGTGAATTTAAGCAGATAAAGAAAACAATGTTCACCTTTCATTCATCAATTCGACTAATTCCACACAAAGTATGTTTTTGAGAAACTTTTTTCTTGCATCTGTTAATCCTTCCCATCTGTTATTTCTCAGTGTTACAATGAAATTCACTAGATCATGTTCAGCGCACTTGTTTCTCCTAGATAATACAGCCTTATGGTCACTGGAGTACCTCCACGTCACATCTTGTATGTCATCCCTAGAATATGCAATCACATATTCCAGTTTCTTTCCCCATCCTGCTTCATACAACAGTGGAGTGTCCAAGACATTTTCACAAGGATCACAGTGCAACCACCTTTTAAGAGAATGTGAGTAAATCTGTAATATAAAAATAGGTACCGATTTTAATCGAACTTGAAAAAAACGCCAAAACAATATTTTACACCTAAAATTTCTAAGTAAAATTTTTTTTTTGATAATAAATACACATAATACATTTATTTTTAAATTTCTCTACTTAAGTGGTTTACTACTCCTAATTAGGGTGATGACACATAATCAAATGATCTGTGATCTTCCCAAAAATAATTTTGGAATTATATCCACTTAAAATATGAAGACAGAAAAAAATCAGAGATTTAACATAAGAGTGACCTGGTTGGTAAGACGCTTGTCTTCCAATTAGGAGGTTGTGGGTTTAATTCCCGTAAGTGCCCATTTTTTTAAAAAGGGTGCCAGTCATATTTTCACTTAAGACCTCTTCAACAAATTTGTGGTTGATTGGAAGAGATTATGACATGGAAATAAACTCGCTAGTTGGTATTGTATACAATGAAAGTATAATACCATAAAATATATGAAGGTGATAAACCATACTTCTGTTCCTTTATCCCAAATATCAAGAAAATCAATTACCTCCACCCAAACATGGTCAGTCGTATCAACAACAAAACGTGTATCATATTTCAAGACACGACATAAGAGGGCAAAACAATTGGCCCATTCTCCACACCTGCCTTTTCGAGTAATTAGAAGCATCCCTGGATCATTAAAGCGAGGAAACTCTGTTTGGGTTCCACATTGCTCACAAGTGAATACCTACAAAATATAATACACATTTTAGAAGAGTCTTGTATCAAATTTAACTATTGTACAATATGGTAGTATTTAGAACAATTTTTCCCCTCCTTCCTCTTGTCCTATGAAGATCGTGGACCCATTGTTTGGATGAGAAACTGACTCACATTTCTCTTATGTGCCTCTCTCAAGATTTTAGCCCACTCCAGCTGCACCCTTTTCAGCAGAGCTCCTCCAGCTGAAGAGGATTTATCTCGATCCACCAACCAGATGCCTGCCATTTATTCATACAAAAAGGATTTATTGGGAGGAGTTTTTTGATGATTGTTGTTGAAGAAATATTATGATGCAGTTTTAGGGATTCTATTCAGCATTCTTCTTATGTTATATAATTTCTGATTTATTTTGTCATGGACTGTCACACAACTCCTCTGAACTATTCTATTTTTCAATCAAAATTGAATATATAATCACTGGAAGTTCAGAAGTAGGAAATCTGAAAAAAATAACACTCACCTCAACCCTTATAGTTTCAAGAGAACTTATTGTAGACGTGTTATGAGAATACTTTGTGTTCCCTTTACAAGTTCTGCATTCAGGTTGGTCAACCCATTTGAAGAATGAACTTTTAAACCAGCTCATTAATTCAATTAATAAAGCATCTTCGAAAAGCATGTCAGGCTCTTCTGTTACGCCTGAAATATAATTTGTAATATTATTATAGACTTTCGATCTAATAAAATCAGATTTATAAACATAAAATTTGACTTAACATTCCAATTATTTAGAATTTAATAATGGCACATTAAGATTTTTTTCATTATGAATTGTATCACTTTATCAACATGCGGGTTGGAATGCCAAAAACTGAACCATATTGTACAATTATTAGTTACAATACATAAAATATAAACGTGGTATTTGAACTCTGCTACATCTTCATGGAACAGGAGTAAAAAAATGATATGTCTACAATAAAATTGAACTATTTTTGCCGCTTTCATTTAAATGTAACATATACAATGTGTGAAGCTAGATTTGATGTGGAGATTTTGTTTTTCTTGTCTTTGTGTAGTGCAGTTGAATACCCTCAGTGGCAACTCATGGATACTTAAAATCGTGGGACCAGATTAAAATGCTGTTCTTGTTGGTCATATTAATTTATATTAAAAAAAAAAAGAATGCACAAAATTTTAACAAATTTTTATGAAAATCTTTTGCATTTGGTATAAAAAGGTGAGTTTTAACAATTAAAAATGCCATTGGTTGACTGAGGAAAGAATGGAACGAAATCCACGGCACAATTAACTGTGGAAAGTATTTTCCCCAAATTCTTAACATGAAAATTACGAAACAAGAATCTAAACTGTTATAAAATACCAATTGACTAACACTAGTAAGTTGGCAGTGTTTCCCAGCGTCCACACCAATGTGAAAATATGTGGATCCGGGGCTTCCCAGTGTAATTGTCACGGTATGATACCAGGTTTAGAGGTTATATTAATCATTGAGAAAGGTTGTTCATGTACTCATCGTGCGTAGCAAAATTGAGCTAGCATTTCAACTCTTAAAATGTTTAACTTAATTTGGATTGACTGTGTTTTTCAATTATTTGGGCTCGAGTGTCTCCCAATTACTATGGATAATCTGCGCTCTACTGTAGTAGAAGAAATGTAAACTGAGAGAAAGGTAAAAAATGTGAGAAGCAGAAAAGTATTTTTGACGACATGTATGAATGTGGACCCTGGATAGAGATCTGTCCTTTCTGCATCCTACAAATGCAATAAAGAATATGAATGTATTTATGATATTGAAATAGAACATGGAAAGATGTTAATGAACCGTGAACTGGATCCTTTAAAGATGAAGAGAGTATTTAATGCTTTAATGTATTCACCACTTTTTTTTTGTTTTAGAAGTATTTTTTTTATATATATACATATATATATTTAGTGATAAGGCATATTCAGTAATAAATCAAAACTCTTCAAGTGTTTTAATTAGTTTATCACAGTTTTTTTTACTTTGTTCTCAATTTTAATGCTAGAACAAACTACTATCAAATTTTCTTTATTAATGTTCGGCAAAACACATTAGGATTATTTGTGCGGATCTTTTTCTTTTGTTATTTGAGAGCAAAGTAATGAATTTAGGAATATTACGAATACGGTAAACCCTCAATTTATGGGGATAATTAGTTCCAGGAAAAAAGTGTGTAAATGGAGCCATTGAATGCCATGTAAAATGTTACATAAAATCCTTTGAATGTTATGTAGTGATTAAATTATATGTACATGTTTCTAGATATTCTATCCTTACTTAGATAAAATATGTTTTAGTAATGTTTTTAAAAGTCTACATAATTGGTTATTTTCAACATTTTAATGAGAGCTATACGATTTATTTATACAAAGAAAAAAACATAGAAATTTACTTCATCTATTTAAAAACACTCACGCTGAAACTTATATTGTTACGTTGTAGCAAAACAAGAAATAAAATATGATTTTGTCAATAGTAAAAAATAAAAATATCAATTTAGATGCTACATTATTATTTAATCGATTCCACTACTATGCATGGAAATAGAAAAAAATTGCATTAAAGTGAATTAGCGTAAATGGAGCGAGTATTGTATATTAAATAAATTAAACTTGATAAAAGACATTGAAATGTGTACATTTTTGTCATATTTACCTTTTTTTATGCATAGTTGGTGTTCTCTCATTCTTGATAAGGCTTTAATTTGTAATGTATCTATTGGAATAAGAAACTTGGCATTGCTGATTAATGTGGGATTTTCATATTTTAGTACTCGTTGAAAATTACTTTCAACAGTCTGAAGGAATGAATTTGATTCACCCTGAAAATTTAATCATGCTAATTTATTAATTAAATAATAATACCCAAGATTTATAATACGAGGCATATCCAGAAAGTAAGTGTACTGAGGCGCTCACGACCGGATGGATTTTATTTTCGAAATGTTGGCTACACTTCCGTGTAGCCTTACCCTTCCACTCCGCAACGAGACCGGTTCGAGGTCAGTACGTTGAGAAGTGTCGACGCGACAACACGTTTCGTGAAAAATGTCAATCCAATCTCCCGCCAAGTGCGAAATACGCGGCGTCATCCGTTATCTCGTTTGAAAACTGCGTATGGGGATAAAGCTATGAATCGTACAAGTGTGTACAAATGGTGTCGCGAGTTTAAAAACAGTTGTACATCTGTGAATGATGATCAGAGGAGCGAAAGACCTTCAATTGTGACTGACGAAATTGTGGAAAAAATCAAAAATGCGCTCCGTGACGATCGCAGATTGACTGTGGATGAACTTTCTGCGATGTTTCCGCAAATATCCAGATCTCTACTACACGAAACCATCACAGAAACCCTCGGATATCGGAAACTGTCCGCGAGGTGGGTCCCAAAACAGCTGACAGACCAACACAAGTTGAATCGAGTGGAGGCCGGGCAAGAGTTTTTGAGACGCTGCAAACTCCAAGGAGATGAATTTCTCCGCTCCATCGTTACTGGAGATGAAACTTGGGTTGCACACTACACGCCTGAAACCAAAAGGCAGTCTCAACAGTGGCGTCACACCTCTTCACCCTCCGCCAAAAAGTTCAAAACCACAATTTCAGCCAAGAAAATCATGGTATCCGTGTTTTGGGACTGTCAAGGCATAATTTTAATTGAATATATGCCTCAAGGGGAGACCATCAACTCTGCAAGATACTGTGAGACCCTAAAAAAATTGCGGAGGGCGATTCAGAACAAGAGGAGAGGCATGCTGACAAAGGGAGTCTGCCTGCTGCACGACAATGCCAGACCACACACGGCCAACGCCACGAAGGAACTGCTCGCCTCGTTTAAATGGGATGTCCTGAACCATCCCGCGCATTCCCCTGACCTAGCACCTTCAGATTACTATCTCTTTACCTACCTGAAGCTGCACATTGGTGGAAAAAGGTTTTCAACCGACGAGGAGGTAAAGGAGGAGGTGGAGAAGTGGACGGAGGGGTTGGCGGGAAACTACTTAGAGGAAGGCATCAAAAAGTTGATACCCCGCTTCACCACCTGCATTGAGAGGAATGGCGACTATGTCGAAAAAATATCTTACATATGTACTACGGTAACCACGTAATTTTTTTGTTTAAATAAAAAAAATTGTAACCTAAAAAAATTCAGTACACTTACTTTCTGGATATGCCTTGTACATCACAAAATATATATCAAGGAGGTGTTGAAAAAACTAAAAGAAGTTTGACAAAAGGATTAATTTAAAAAAAAAAACCATGCAGAATAGTTGTTTTCTTCGAGGGAAGGTAAGCATCTGGGATATAATTAAATTTATCATCTTCACCATCATCCCATGTCAGTATTATAAAGCAGAAATCAACGATCTTCATTTAATCATATAATATCAAAAAATATAAGAGGTGTTTATCAAATAATACAAATCAATGATTTCCTTCCTACTTCGTATTTGCTCTCGAGCATATGAGTTGTCATGTCATGCCAATGTGAGAGGAAAAATTTATAGTATTTTTCTTACAAAATAAAACTTCCTATCTTAGTAAAACTAACAAATAAATTATATATTTACGCATTTCAAGGGGTTATTCCTGATTCTATATGAAATCACAATTTGGACAGACAATTATGAGCTTTTTTATGAAGATATAAAGATTTATTTAAAGATTAAATAAACTCCCAATCAGATATTTGATGGCACACCCTATTTCTGGATTACAGTTTTAGATGTGAGAAAATTGTATATCAAATTTCTACAAGTGTATTTCTAGCTCAAACAAAACATAGGATCGATCAATACACAATTATGTTACAAAATTCTTTGTGGAAATTTATTTTTACATACATTTTTGAAGAACAGAGAGGTTAAAAGGTTTAAAGCTCAACCATAAGTTGATTATATATCTAGAAACGCGCGCAGGATGGTAATGAAAAGTTTTTTTATCTCAACATAATTTTATTAGTTATTTTTCTCACATTTTTGTGGATAGTGATATATTGGAAGTGTGTGCCAGAACTTGAACTTTAAAAAATTACTGATGAAAGAATGTCCAACAAGACAGGCCATTTTCTAGTTTTTTGAGTTTCATTTGGAATTTGCATTTACAAATTATTTGATTTTTTAACCCTTATGGTTCACTTAAATATGTATTTCTATCTTAAAGATGGTTCCATAATTATACCTAATCAAATAAACTAAATTAACACATCTTAACTCTCACTAGCTAGGAATAATTTTATACTTTAATAATATATTAAAACTTGTGTGAATACTTCTCAAGACATAGAAGAGACCAAATCCTTATATCTAACATAAAACCGAAATAATTTAAAATTATTTTCATTATAATGAAATTCAAAGCTTAAATTTCTTAACATTTTTTGTCCTAATTCAAAACGTATCATGTTTTTTTTAATATACATGAAGTTAAATAATACAGGTAAAACATTAAAACATCAAATTAATTCATAATATTTAATCAATTTCCAGTTATACAGAAACATTACATCAACAAATAACCTTGTGAAGTGAATTGCATATTTTATGTTACTTACATATGATCGAGTCATCAAAGCCATGGTTGATTTTATTTCAAGGAATGTTTAAAATGCATACGAAATAGTCGGAATTGACCTGAAATTCACAAATGGCTAATTTTAATTTACAGGAAAATTATTGAAAAATAAAAATTATAGAATAAGCCTATCAAAGAGAGAATATGTTTTAATACAATTTTACTGATAAAAACATTACGTGGATTTTTTTTATCAATTAATCAGTGAAAAGATAAGGGTTTTTCGTTATATGTTTGAACTTTCTCATTAAATCTAGGAAAATGCCAAATCTTAATGAATTAGCATATTGGGTAAAAATACGTACGAAATATTACATTAATGATAGTAAAAATAACGCATTTCTTCATGTATCACAAGTACCGATTGAGCATTTTTGTAACTCATTAAATTTGACAACTTTTGACAGGTGTTGTCACTATTAGCATAGATAAGCGTCTTCCCTGTTTATGACATAGAGTCGAGATAAAGGTGGAAACTATACACGAGCTAGAATATAGTAGTAATTTATTTTGGTAAATGCCCTAGGTCTTCCCAAGTTGACTCCAAATAGTTCGATTTTTTGCTCGTTGGTACCATGTGATGCTACAATGCTTCTTGATTTAATCTGTCCAGCATACCTTCAATCTTCTTCTGGACCTCTTTATGTATCTTAGGTATCATTGGATTATTTCGGATGTCCATCGGGAATCTAACATTCTGGCTACACGTCCTGCCCATTGCCACTTCATTTTCTTGCACACCTTTATTACGTCTTCTATATTTGTCATGATGCGAATCCATGTGTTTCGTTTACAATCTCTTTTAGTATATCCCATTATGCATTCATCCGGAGGTTCGTCTGTCCGACGAACGAAGGGTTAGCGATCCCAAGGACTCCGAGCTGTTCACAATAATTCCCCTTCCTCTCCAATAGTGATCTACGTTATCTGTTTTTTTTAATCTACGTAAACGAGGATCTCCTTTATTTATGTCTCCCTCTACATCGTCCCTTTCCTTCATGATCCTTTTCCGGAGGATAGTAAGAAAACTTCCAGCACTTAGGCAATACAAAAAATAATAATAATAAATAAACAAAATATAATAAATTTTAGTGAGACATCTGGTTTTGTTTGTCAGAACTAAGTGCATCAATGTTGATAATGATTGATGTTGTTGCTACACGCAAACAGTTTTCCAAATGCTCATCAGTGATTCGTGTTCTCATTTGAGATTTAATATGCTTCATTCGACTAAAAAGCTGTTCACACGTGTAAGTGTTTCCAAATAGCGAAATCATCGATAGAGCATGTTTGTAAAATGCAGGATATTTCTCCTTTTCCAAATATGTTTTGTAAAACTCTTTCAAACCAACCTGATTGAATTTCTCCTTTAACTGAATTCTCCTGATGAATAATGCAATGAAAATTTAGCATCGAAGTATTGCCAACTTTGCAGGCCTCATTTTCAATCAATTTTACTAAACCTTCGTGTTTCTTAACCATTGCTGGAGCACCATCTGTTGTTAAGCCCGATAGGTTGTTGAGTTGTAACGAAAAACGATTCAATGTCGATGTAACAGCTCCTAACAAATCTCGTGAGCAAGTAGTGTCCTTAAGTGGATACAGTGCCGCTAATTCTTCTATTTTGTTAAAATGGACATCAACGCCCCTGATAAAAATCGCTACTTGGGCGGTATCTGTTAGGACTGTACTTTCATCCAATGCTAGAGCAAAAAATTTGAACTTGGATGCTCGATTTTTCAAATTATCTTCAATATGTTTTCCAATGTCGTCCACACGCATAGTAATAGTTTGAGGAGACAGGCTTATTTTTGAGAAATCCGTTTTCTCTTCTGGGCACCGAATTTCAACGACACTCTCCAAACATTCGTCAACCATTTCACCATCTGAATATGGCTTCGATTTTTTTGCTAGTATCATGGCTACTGCATAACTAGCTTTAACATAGCATGTTGACTCTTGAGCCGCTCTAGTTAATATCCGACGTTGTGCAGAAAGTTTTCTTTTTAATTCATTTACTTGGTCTTGTCGAAATTGCCCTTCGTACTTATCAAATTTACGAGGGCGGTCCGATAAATACTTAGCCTCACCGCCTGATGGCACCACTATCGCAAGAGCAATTTTTTATCGCGTAGTACATTCTTGTTGACAGCTACTGTCAAAATTTCAGCCGAATTGGACGCGTAGTTTTGTTTTGACCGCGTGTGGAAGCGAGCGTGTCCGCGGATTTGAGAAAAATGGAAAAAGAGCAATATCGGTCGGTGATTCGATTCTTGTAAAAACAAAAAAGAAAGGGAAATCGGTGTACGGTAACTCTTTTCCTTCGATGGCGACCGTCAAAAATTAGTTTAACGAGTTTCAACGTGGTCGCACGTCGAAAACGGCTACCACGGAGGATAACGTGACAAAAATCCACGATCTCGTATTGGCAGACCGCCGATTGAAGGTGCGCGAGATAGCTGAGACAGTAGGCATCTCAAAAGACCGCGTGGGTCATATCCTGCATGAAGTATTGGGCATGAGAAAGCTGTCGGCGCGATGGGTGCCGCGTTTGCTCACTCCGGACAACAAGCGCAACCGTGAGACCACTTCAGAGCAGTGTTTGACGATGTTTAATCACAATCCGAAGGAGTTTCTGCGTCATTTCGTGACCGTCGACGAAACATGGATACACTGGTACACACCCGAGACCAAGGAACAGTCGAAACAGTGGACTTCACCCGGCGAACGTGCTCCGAAGAAGGCGAAGACTGTCCTATCGGCCGGAAAGGTGATGGCCACCGTTTTCTGGCATTCAAAAGGTGTGATCTACATCGACTTTCTATAGAAGCGCAAAACGGTCACAGGGCTCTACTATGCCGAATTATTGGGCCGATTCGACGCCGAATTGCAGAAAAAACGGCCCCATTTGGCGAAAGTGCTCTTCCATCATGACAACGCACCGGCTCACACCTCCGCCGTCGCCACGGCCAAATTGGTAGAATTAGGCTACGAACTGCTGCCCCATCTACCTTTTTCTCCGGATTTGGCCCCGTGCAACTTCTTTTTGTTTCCAAATTTTAAAAAGTCACTCGCCGGGCAGAAATTTGAGTCGAATGAGGAGGTTATCGCCGCCACGGAGGCCTACTTTGCAGACCTCCAGAAAACGTATTTTTCAGACGGGTTAAAGAAGTTGGAGCATCGCTGGGTCAAGTGTATCGAACTCAAAGGAGATTATGTTGAGAAATAAATCGCCACTTTTCCAAAATTTTTGTTATTCTTTTGTAGGCTAAATACTTATCGGTCCACCCTCGTATTTGCATGTTTAGCCTCGTAATGCTGTTAAATGTTATACTCTTTCAAGACAGAAACAGAATACTTGCATATCAAGCATATTGGCATTGTTTTAAATTCCACGAAAAAATATTTTATAGTCCATCTGTTTTGAAAAATTCTCAGTTCTTTTGTGACTCTTCTCTTCTTTGGTCCAACGTCTTAACTACTTGACGAGATTGTGGGTCTTTGTTTTTAACTAAAAAAAATAAATAAAATGACATCAGTATTACATAACTTTCTGACAAAAAGAAGAGATGCTTGTGGTGCATTGTAAAAAATCTGTAATGCCATTAAGGATCTGATTCGGGCTAATTCATTAGTAAAATAAAAACAAAGTAAAATACTAAAGAAAGGCCTTTTATTTTTTTGTACTAATAAACGAAAAAGTAGGTACTCAGACAAAAGCCAGTGGTAGGCACGGTTGGTAATTTTGTTAGATACCCATAATTAAACACAAAACAAAAAACAGAACTCTACAAAATCAAAACCAAATATCATAGATTAATTGAAAAAAATAAAAGCTGGGTTTGCTTACCTTCACTGCACTTAAAAAAGTAGACAGGACTTGGTATAGTATTAGACAGGATACTCGGTTATAGCAAAATGTGTTCTTATCAATGTGTATTTGAAAGTCGATCGCAAAATCTCACGACACACATTGCGATAACGTACAATGGAAGCGACCACACGTCCGACGGCATTGCGAGCTTGCCACAGACTGGCGGTCGCACGACGCATCCTGCCCCGCATTCACGCTCACAGCTATCCACGCAAGATCGGCGTGCGCGCTTTTTAAAATCAGCTTAACGTTGTGATTGTGTGTTAACACGAATATACCATAGAAGAAATTGTCACGATAGTTAAATCAATGTACTGAGATATTTCCATATATGGGATATGATACGAACTATGCACGATAGAATGTTATTTTGGTGGTTTTATGTACACAAAAAAAAAAAATGTATGCATATGCTCCGCGGGCCACAAGTAGACACCTAGCGGGCCGCACGCGGCCCGCGGGCCGCGGGTTGGCCACCCTTGACTTAGATAGTACCGAGGGAGTAATCCAATGTGAAAATGCTGATGGAAATTAAATTGATGAGACATTGTCAAGTGCCAAAATACATGGCGAGTATTACTGCTGAAAGCCAAAGCTTACTTAAGGTTTTTATGGTAAAGATGACAATTACTAGAAAATACTATTGAAGATAGTAATATTTCTTAGATTCAATTTTCCGCTTTAAGTTGTTCATTAAAATATATATAAAATATAGTGTGCTGGAAGCTACACATAAAATATAGCTGGAAACCATACATAAGTGTAGGAAGCTATACATAAAATATAGTGTGCTGAAAGTTGTCCTTCAGTTTTGACATTTTTAAAACAGTTTGACATTTCTGTAACCATTTTTCGGTATAGTGTTCCACGTGCATAGTTTTAAGAATAATTGCCATTATATGTACGAAACTTACACATAATTGTTTAAAAGTTTTTTTCAATATATTTAATTGTTTCTCATTACCAAACACCTATTCATTATAATATATGATATCTATGCTCCCAAATATAACGTTTTTTATCTCAATTTACAAATAAATATTTATGCAAAAGAGATTACCAGAGTTATTTTCAAAAATGCGCGCATTTATTGGTAAATAAAATTTCATATATTTTTACTGCGTTGATATTTTTTTAATTCACAAAAACGGTTTTAAAATAAACAAAATAATAAACGCCAAATAATCCAGATACCAGAAATTGGGATCTTTTGGAAAATCAAAATTTATAAAATATCACGGCTTTTGACCACAGAGACGTTATTTTGATACATTCATTACATGTACAAGAAAGTGATTAAAATAGATGAAACATATAATTAAGAAATTAGGAAGTAGTAAGAGCAACATTGTTGTGATTAAAATAATGGCACTGTAAAGGGTACAATTTAGATTAAAAATAATAAAGTCTTGAATTCACACACTTCACAATACAATATCTGAAACAAAATGTCTGCAATTGTCAAAATTAGAAAACCTCAGAGAGTGACCAATGATTTTTTTGAAAGGTTAAAAAATATAGCACTTTCAGGTCCAACGCTTGTCATATTATCAACTTTGTATAACAATATTAACAATGCTTTAAATGCAAACATTATTATAGATATTGGAGCTAACCTGACAGATGGGATGTATAATGGTGTTTATCACGGATCCAAAAAACATACTCCTGACTTGGACACAGTCTTAAAGAGATGCTGGGATGGTGGTATGCAGAAAATGATAATTACAGGTGGCAGTGTCTCTGATTGTGAAGCTGCCCTCAAATTGGCTGAAACTGATGGTATCTTCTTTTACAGTTATTTTGAGATAAATTTTAAGTGGTATTTTTTATGATTCTATGGGAAAAGGACTTATGGATTGAATTAGCCAGGCACCACAACGAAATTCGGATTTAGCCAAAAAATAAATCACTTAATAAAACTGTGCTAGTTAACTTCTAGTAAGTAGTAGTAGTATTTTATACCTTCGGCGCTTCAACTAGAGTTGCCAGGCTTTATGAATCTACTACAATTTGAAAGATAAAGTTATCGACTTGCTGTCCTTTTCACATGAATCAAAGTATATTGAAATATACTTTGATTCAAAATATATTGAAATATATTTTCATAATACATTAATAAATAGTTTTTCATGGTATATGGCTTTTTATTTAAGACTTGATTAAGTTGCTTAAGTGCATTAAATACTCATTAATACTATTAAAAAGATTTTGCATATTATCTTGATAATATTTTTTTAATATAACTTTTTACTTTTGATTTTAAAATGCATTTTACAAAATGATAATAATATTCCAGTTTTTTTATGTTTTCATCTGCATTGGTGATATCCCCCTGAGTGGGGATTCCCAGCAAGGGTTATTAGTGAGCAGATGTTAGTGAGCTATGTTTAGGGTACCTTTTCTATCTCCCGTTCTATTCGGGATCAGCAGAGTGGATTCTTAATAAGCTAGCTCAGTCCAAAATTTGGTAACTTCCTAAATATAAAAATGCCTTCTTTAGTATAACTTATATTTTCTATTATTTGTTATTTTTCCATTTATTTTAAATTTCATCTATGGTATCTGGTCTGTCGAGACAGGCTATCTTTTTCACACTCATGGCTCCAGCAGAGGACGGCCTCCCTCCCGCCGCCAGGGACAGCTCAATAATTAAAGTATTACAAAAATAAATCTTAATTTTCTTATGTGTAAAATTGCACTGTAAGAGAACCTAATTTGTTCCTAGAGACTGTGGCTGGAAAAAGGACAACTACATAAGTCTGTAAAAGAAGCCTGCTCAGTATATGGCTGTCGTACTCGTGTAAAATGAGTAAATCACAGACCTGCCACATTCATGCCAGGTTTAACTAGAAATTTTCAGGTTCACAAACTTGATTACATGAAGTGCCGATCGCCACATGTTTTGCTTTGCCATCAGTTGTTGGAGTGGCCTGTACATGAAAGAGTTTAGTTTGTGACTATTGTACTCCTGTAGTCACACATCTCTGGGCAAATGTTGATTTGAATAAATGCTATGAATTACAAAACAGTTTGGGATCTTCATATATTGCGGCTTTCTTCCACCTTGCTGTCCATGTATATAACTATTCTATCTTAAGTATAATAATATATCAAATTGAAAAAGATTTTTTTAGTAAAACAAATACTTTATGTATTTATTATTTATCTTACTAAATAATCGGTAACTATATAATCAAGGCAAGGGTAAGTAAGTATTGAAAGAGTATGAGAATATGTATTTTTTTAATATTGAACGCTGTTTATATGCCCATATTGATTTTCAATTGCTATTTTGTAATATTTTATCATATCTAAAAGGTCATTAGACAGTTTCAATAAATAAATAAAAAAATTCCTTTCCTTTTGGTTTCTGCAGTTGCTGACATTCATAAACTAAAGGTGATGATAATACTTAAAAAACAATATATAATAGTTACAATGTTTAGTGGTTTAAACAACTCGGCCATTTAATTTGCTTAATTTGTGACCATTTTATTGACAAACAAAAACAAAAGTTTAATATTTTTTATACAAAAAACACTAATCAAATATAACCCATTCGCCTGAAAGAGTTTTTTCTTCCCCTGAAAAGTTTTGTTTTAATTATTTATTTTAATGTTATGTTTTTTTCTATACAGAAAGGCTGTATATAACAGTTGGGTGTCACCCAACAAGATGTAATGAATTCCTGGAAAACCCCGAAGATTATTTATCTAAACTGAAAAATATTCAGGAAAAAGGTTGTAGTAAAGTTGTAGCTATTGGTGAATGTGGCTTGGATTATGATAGACTTCACTTCTGTCCAAAGGAAGTCCAAAAAAAGTAAGTTTGTTTTATAATAATAAAAGGACAATTTGTATAGTGCCGTTTAGAGTGTAAACTATCCTCGAGAGCACTGTTTTTGTTGTTTTTTTGTTCATACTATATGCAAATAATTATGTCAATGAAACTATAAACTGGTATAGTAAGTTTTTTCACATGGTTTGGGAAACAATGGGTTCATCCTTAACTAATTTCCATTTATAACACATAAGCTTCAATAATATTATCAAGAATCACAATAAAATGAAATATGATTTTTGAGTTTAACCCTTTAGTCTGATGCATTGATCTATTAGCATGTCTTTGCTATACTAAAAAGCCCGTGGCTGTGATCTGTCTGGCGCATTTTAATACTAGAATAGTGAAAGGCTACAAAAAGTGGATCTTCTACAACAATGTCAAATAGAAAAGGTGAACCACTTTTGACCACCACGATGGCTGGCATTCATCCGAAAATGGCCATGCTATGTACCTGGTGGGATTGGAAGGGAACTGTCAACTATGAGCTGCTCTCACTCAACCAGATGATCAAATCTGAGAAATACTACTCGCAATTGGATTGATTGAAGGTAGCAATCGACCGGTAGTGCCCATAAATAGTTAAGAGGAAGAGTCTCATCTTTCACCAGGATAATGCTAGACCTCAAGCCTCTATGCAGACCCAGAAAAAATTGGTACAGCCGGATTGTGATATCCTACCCCTCCACCATATTCACCAGTCCTAGCACCCTCTGATTACCAGTTATTCCAACCTACGCAGAATTCCCTTAAGGAGAAGAACTTCACTTGTAATAATAAATGTAGTTGGGAGAAATAAATTAGAAAAACTACTTCAGTGCACTGTTTAATGGATTGAGGGATCTATGAAATTAATCCGTCATTTCCAGGGTTTTATAGTTTTTTTTATTTAACCAACCATTTTACTAACAAAGCCATGTAAGTCACCAAAGTTAAGTTGGAGTAAGTATTCCCTTAGAAATTTATAAGTGACAATTTTATGCAAATTTAAAAGCAAATACAATCAACGCGTTTGAATGTTACTATAGAAATAAATGTGGTCCTCAAAACAACATTTGTTTCTGTAGCACTCCAAGGATGCTGCTGTTATCCTAAAATATCTCTCTTAATTTGTTAACTGAAATAAAGCAAGAATATGAACATATTTCCCAATTTATTTGTAAATTTTTAAACAAAATATATTTGCCAGGTTGAAAAATTATTATAAAATATAATTCTTAAAACCCAATCTGTTTAAAAGTTTGTCAACGAGGTTATTGGTACCATTCAGAGTATGGTAATATTACCAACATATACGAGGATGGAGAGAGTTGGGTGCCTACTTCACCGATCCCTATACTCAAGTCGAGATTAATGAGGCCGTACATATTATCTCCTAACCAAGTTCTTCAAACTATCACTCACATCATTTATGCACACATATTGAAAGTAACATGAATAAATGAATTATTATGTTTACAAATAAGAGATACATCCGTCCCTCAATTTACGTGGTATATACTATATATTCTGCGAAAAACTGCATAAAAAAAATATGGAGCTCATACAAAATTATGAGATAGGTTCCAGGATATAAAAAAATCGCATAAGAAAATAAATAGAGTTCATACGAAATGGGGGATACGTGTTAAAAAAACACGTAAAAAAATCTATCATTCTACAAAGAAATAAAATATAATTTCACTATTATATTTTTATTTTATTTAAATGCATACACATACTGTACAACATAATTTTTAATAACATAGTAAAAGTAGCGAAGGAATTAAAAATGTACATTTGTTTACATACATAAACATATCAGGTCTGTAAATATGAAACTGGAATTTTTTTATAGAAAAAACACATTTATTGTATGAAAACGGTAAAAAATATTTTATTCAAAGTATTGCCCATCGCTAGCTACAAATTTTTCCCATCTCTCTGGCAATTTGTGGATGCCACACCTAAAAAACTGTTGCTCTTTTGAAGCAAACCAATCATAGAGCTATTTTCGTAAGAAGTGAAGCGCTGCTCAACAAGTGCGTGTCCCATCGATGCAAATAAGTAGTAATCGGATGGAGCCAAGTCTGGTGAGTAAGCTGCATGCGAAAGTATTTGCCAACTAAACGCCTCAATCGTTTCCTTGACCGGTTTTGCTGTGTGCGATGGTGCATTATCATGAAGCAAAATCACTTTTTGTTGCCTCTTTTGATATTCTGGTCATTTTTCATGCAATGCTTGGTTCAAATCCATCATTTGTTGTCAGTAGCGTTCAGTATTAACGGTTTCGCCAGGTTTTAGCAGCTCATAATAAATAACTTTCTTCAATAGCTAAGCTCCTAGAAATGTTTATGGATCGCACACTAAGGTCGTTAGTGGACCCATACATAATTGATGAGCAGCATGGCTTCAGAAGAGGCAGATCTACTGAATCCAATCTGATGGTCTTCACCGACTATGTTTCAAGAGCTGTAGATAGTGGCAATCAGATTGATTGTTCGTATCATGACTTTGCAAAAGCTTTTGATCGCGTCAATCACAAAAAAATATTAGAAAAAATGAGTGAACTTGGGATCCCAGGTAACTTACTAAGGCTACTGTCAGATTATCTTACAGATAGAAAACAATTTGTTTCACATGGAATCTACAACTCCGATTACTTCACTGCCTACTCAGGTGTTCCGCAGGGGTCTAATCTTGGACCTACCTTATTTCTTATTTTTATTAATGATATAGGTAGAGTTATAAAAAAATCCACGTTTCTTCTATTTGCTGATGACCTCAAAATCTTTCAACAAATTCGTTCTTATACCGACTGCTTAGACCTACAGGCAGATCTCAACAACGTTTGTGAGTGGAGCCACAATAATAAATTATATTTCAACGCATCAAAGTGCAAAATTATGTCGTATCATCGCTCACACGTCTTGAAATTCCATAGATATACACTAGAATCTATACCTATTCCCCGCACAGATAATATTAAAGATCTGGGTGTCTTGTTCCACATCAATCTCGCGTTTGGTCCTCACATAGAAGTTATGTGCAACTCAGCTTATAAAACTCTAGGATTTGTTATGAGAATCTCTAAGTCGTTTGAAAACCAATTGGTGCTCAAAACGTTGTTTAATTCATTGATCCGTAGCAAACTAGAAAGCAATGCTTGCATTTGGAGCCCGGTGGGGGCGCAGAACTCGCTCATGGTGGAGAAAGTACAAAAAAAATATCTACGATATCTCTACATGAGTGAGTTTGGTGTCTATCCGTGGCTATATCCTACGCAGTTTCTGCTGGGCATGCTCGGGTATAACTCCTTGAGCGTAAGAAGAGATCTGCGTCTCTTGGTATACGTTGTCAAACTCGTTCGAGGAGTTGTGAGCTGTCCAGCATTACTACAAAGATTAGCGTTAAATGTTCCTAACAATTACACTAGACTGCGCCGGCAGGAACTGTTCTCAATAACATACGCAAGAACGGGTCTTCCAGCCGCTATGCCTGTTGGAAGGGCCTTAACTCTTCTTAACGGGACTGCTTCGGATATTGACATATTTCATATCACATTACCAAAAGCAAAAGTAAATTTTCTTCTTAGATTAAGCGCGTTAGAAAGCACTCATCAACATACTTAAGTGACTGAATATATATGTAACATACGTTTGTGTGTAAATACTCATTTGTATACATATGCATTATTTTTTACTTTATATAATTCAAAAAAAAATTTTCCCTGTAATTTTTCTTCTTTTTTAATGTCTTGTATTTTTCAATGTAATTGGGCTAAGCCTGTTTTGAAAAAATAAATAAATAAATAAATAAAAAACACCCTTCTGATCCCATCAAACACAGAGCATTGTCTTCCGTCCATAGCGATTTGGTCTTGCAGTTGATGTCGCTGGTTTGCTTGGAGTTACCCATGATCTTTTACGCTTAGGATTCTCGAAATATAGGGTATTTTGAATTGAGCGGTTTTTTTAATTCTTGGATAAAACATAGATGGCGTCGCGAACTTGCCTGGGTCTTATGACATTTGAGAAGTGGAATGTAAGGCATTTATAAAAATGGAGTCGTATACAATATAACAATGCGTTCAAATAGAGAATTATTGTACCTATTGTAATCTCTGGAAACGGTGATGTTAATTGGCCACCAAGATCATGTGATCTGACACCGTTGGACTATTTTCTCTGGGGTTATGTGAAAATCCAGGTCTATAAGAATGACCCCCAATGAATTCCTAAGCTGAAGGACGAAATTATACGCGTTATTGGTGAGTTAGAACCGCAATTTTGCCAAAATGTCGTCAAAAATTTTGACAAAAGAGTAAACATCTGTGGAGCTACAAGAGGTGGACATTTGGCAGATATTGTTTATTGTGTTTAAATGGCATACATTATACTTTAATGACCAATAAAAAGTTTTTTGAAATCAAAGCAAATTGTGTATTTTATTCTCAAGAGTTAAAAAAAATTTAATAAAAAAAACCGCTCAATTTGAAAGACCCTATATATCCCTTTTTCATTGCCAGTCACAATTCGATGGAGAAATGATTTTCTTTTGTACCTGGCGAGCAGAATTTCGCAAGTGGTTTTTCGGTTTTCCTACTGTCTTTCATTCAGTTCAAGTGGAACCCATTTTCCCACCTTCTGGATCTTTCCCATGGCTTTCAAACGTATGGAGACGGCTTCTCGTGTCATATTTAATGATCCGCAAGTTGTTGTTACGTTTGAGCGTGATCCTCATCCAACAATGCTTGCAATTCGGCGTCTTCAAACTTTCTCGGTGGTCTTCCATGTTCTTCGTTTCTCACATCAAAATCGCCACTTGAATTTTTTAAACCACTCAAAGCACTGTGATTTATCAAGAGCATGCTCACCGTAAGCTTCGACAGGCATTAGATGCGATTCTGCAGCAGTTTTCTTCGAATGGTAACAGAAAATCAATGCTGTCCGCAAATCGTAGTTTCAGGCACAAAAACAGACATGTTCAACTCTATGAAAACATATGTAGTTGTATTAAACTTGTATTGTTGTGAGTTAAAAGTCTTTGACAAATGTAAACACAAGAAAAAGGCGCCAATGACGCGGTTTGACAGTCACTACATTAACAACTAGAGCCATCTATGAGCAAATTCTGATTTCATATTTACAGACCTGGTATAATTAAAGAAATTACATTATTTTATTCAGAATTTTTGCTGCTGCTGGAAATAGACTCGTTCTGAGCGAACTCTGGACACATTTATTTATTTAACACTTTTATTGCAAATACAACCTGGCAGGCTTATTGCCAGGTGGCAATCTCTTTCAACCAACCAGATAAAAGTTAATGAAGCAAGTTATATGGTTGCATAAATCATTCAAATGACTATCCATCCCCATGAAATCCATGAACACATACGTGAGCATATGCCCACAAAGACGGACAATCACCCGAACATTCCTTTTCATATAAAGTGAGATATCATCAATCAAAGGAAAAGGAAGGGATGGTGGAGAGGAAAGGAAAAAAATCAGGAATGAAACATGTTATATTACTGACTAGAAATGAGGAGTTTTTTCAGTCTTTTCTTAAAGCATGCCAAGGACAGTGCGAATCTAACATTGGTTTGTAACTGATTCCAGAGTCTCACTGCATAGACAGTAAAGGACGATGTAAAAAAAGAGGAGCGGTGTACTGGAAAGGCCAATAAGCAATCTCTGTTTGAGCGTAGCGCTAATCCATGTTCGGAAAGATGCTGAAAGTTTTCAGCGAGATAAAAGGGGACGACGGGACTGTTAAGGATATTAAACAATAGATACAGTATGTGAATTTGGCGTCTATTTCTTAGATTCAACCAGTTCAATGCTTTCTGGTATGAAGTTATATGATCGTACTTTCGTAGGTTGAAAATAAATGTTAGACAAACATTTTGAAGACGCTGTAATTTGTCCAGCTGGTCCTCTGTAACATCCAAGTAACAGACGTCTGCATAGTCCAGAATTGGAAAGAGGTTGAAGGAGATTGCACGAGTAAAATTTTGGTTTTAGTAGGCATGAATCATGCATTATATAGGCTCAGCAAAGGAAGCTTCTTGATTCTTACATGTTGGTGTTCCTTTGTGGATGCCTTTCTAGAAAAAATATATTGAAAGGTATCCCAAAGTACACCACTCCAGTTATTGAGAATCCCAGAAACACAGTATGACAAATGAATATGAAAAGCAAATATTTTATAAATTTTAGACATTTTGAATATCAACTCCAACTTTGTGAATCTTGGAAATTACCAATGTTCCTCCACTGCCGTGCTGCATGGGATGATTTCTTTGAAATATTATCTAACAATGAATCTAAGTTGCATGGAGGAGTCGTACATTCGTTTGATGGGTCAGAAGAGGATATGAAGAAAGTAATCGACATGGGTTTTTACATTGGTATAAATGGATGGTAAGTTACCCAACAGTTAAAGTTACAAAACATTATCTTTTAAGAATGCATTTACCCATTTTGCATTGATAAAACATTGTGTTCTTGATTTTCACTTATCAAAGAAAGCCAAATGTACTACATACATACCATCACGCTATTGCGACACACGAGTGCCAAACTTTCCTATCATGACATACTTCCTTTGCCTCCACATCCATATAGCTCTTTCTGTTTCTCTTACTCTTTGCCTTTCCTTTTATCAAAATTTCATTCACTTGGTTCAACCATACTTTCTCGGTTATTCTCGACCACGACTCCCACTTATGTTTGCTTTATAAATTTGTTTAGTCAGTCTTTCGTCACACGTCTAATCAACATATCCTAACTGCCTCAACATGCTCTTTTTCACCCTACTTATCATGTTTTTAGTTCACATTCATGTATAATATTTCCACTTTTATTCTATCATACTTACCACATCCACGTTTCACTCCCATACATCAATGGTAAATGCTTAATGTCGGTACTAATACACTGGTGAACCATTATTCTAGCTGATACCTGTGAGTTATTAATTTTTAAATATGTTTCCTTTTTTTTGCAATGACCAGCCACAATGCTAATATTGAAATAGTCTTCAGCACAATGAACTGATGAAAGATATAACCTGGTTGTTGAATCCCTGAAAAAATTGTTAACAACACTACATTTAATGTATATAAAATATACACCCCATCCTCTGTCTCCCTGGATCATCTTTTAAAGGGTATACTTGTGTGTACTGCTTTTTATGACCCAGGAAGGACCCATGACATTTTATGACCCAGAATTTGCATTTACACCTTTTTTTTTTAGTTTTTTTATCATTCTTCGGTATTTTATTATTCCACGATCCATTGTCTTTTTTTTGCCTAAATATCTTTTTCCTTTCTCTCTGTTACTAGAGAACCAAGAAGAACTATATACGTCAAACCTTTTCTTTCTTACGTTTTTAGTAGGTTGAAGTGGTCCATTAGAATTATTTGAATCTGAATAAGGCACTAATGAAATTTTGACTCCTTGGCTTTCATCATCACTTATAATGTCATCAATGGTTAAATACTATCTCGGATTGTGTTACGAGTATCAGTTCAGTCGAATTTTGTACAATATCCATATTATCAGCACTTTCCATAATTATAATATTATTGTGAACCGTGTCAGGTTGTGTTTCTATAATTACTTTTGATAAATCTTCTAACCGAGTAGTATCCGTATTTATATAATATTCTGTGATTTCTGCATTATCACTATCAACGACTAAAATTGGCAATTCCATGAATACATTTGGACTTTCTTGAAAACCATCACTCATACGATTTTCTTCATCACTTTTACGATTTTCTTGGTTACTCCTATGATTTTCTGTCACTGATCCAACCATAAATATTCTTCTGCTATTCATCTATAAAAATAGACAATACTTATAAAAGTACTTTAATGCTTCAAATATTCATTTTAATTTAAATAAACACAATTTTGTTTAAGTCCATCCAGTAATATATAAAATGCTAAGTTGATTTTACACTTGTTGAAACATTTCTAACACCCTTAGATGTATAAAATGAGATATTGAGTTGTAAATAAGGGGGAAAACTTGTAATTATCTTAACAAAATAGTGTTCATACTTATATTCATAGTAAATAATGCTTTTTTTTCAAAATATTGTAACCGAACTCACCTTTTAAATTAAATATTTTGACAGCTACCACAATGTCACTTGATTCTAACGGATTCACATACAAAATGGTGGAGTTACTACACATTTTGCAGTGTTAAAATTGGTAGCATTGGAGTTATCAATTTTTCTTGAGGCGTTTTTCAAAGTACTTTTAATAATTTTGGACATGTCAAATTTTTATAGCATGTGTATTTGAATGTTGAGAACAAAATGCAATTGATGTCATTTTTCGACAAAAGTGGAGTTAGCAATTTACAAATTAGGGTAGCGATATGCAAAGTTGACCCAGATCTATTCAGACATATAGGAATAAGAGATTGAAACTCTCGGAGCATTTTTCGACATTGTCACTTGATGTCTTGAATCTATGACGAATTCAACCAGTTTGATCAAAATCCATCGAGATGTCTGAAAACTGTATCATGCTTAGTTTTTTATAAGTATAGATAACATCTTATGATACAATTTATAGTGGTTGGAATGCATAGTTTAATAACATAAATGTTTATATTTTTAATAAATAAAAAAAAAATGTATTTGTAATGTTATTCTAACTGGTTTGAAAGTTTTGTTATCTCTTTATATAGTTCATTAAAAACAAGTGAAAATTTGGATATAGCAGCTAAAATACCAGCAGAACGATTATTGGTGGAAACCGATTGCCCTTGGTGTGAAATAAGACCAACGCATGCTGGATTTAAACATATTAAGACTCAATATCCTTCAGTGAAAAAGGAAAAATTTGTCGACGGATCCATGGTCAAAGGAAGAAATGAACCCATTAACATAATGTAAGTAAAACTTGTTTTAATCAGTACTCTTTTCTTGAAAAAGACTTTCTACAGGTAGGGTACAAGTTTATAATTATGGTGTAATTTGGCCAAAACATTTTCTCCATATCAGAGACGAGATTTTATCCTACTTGTAAACAACCTTCATGACCTTGTTGGTAAGAAATTTGCCTTCTTATCAACTAGAGTATGAAGGAATTTCAAATTGGATTCCAGATGGTACTAAAAAAATAAGGTCCCAATCTTATAGTTTGTCAGGTAACAACTCACGTGTGCTAGATGTGCGAGTGTTGCTTTTTGAGCGTTAATATTCCAAACCATGAAATAATTAATTAAGAGTAGATGCCTACTCCAGTGGTTCCCTTTACCTGACGGCTTGACCAATCTCTCCCGGTCATGATCTTTAATATGTCTACACTATAGTATGCTCTTTTAATATTTTAAATAAACCAAAAAAAAAAAGTGGATTGAATAGGCAGACAGGAGAGCCGTACTTTTCTTTCTACCATAACACATCCTTCAACTTCTTAATATCCATCACATCATAAAAGTTCTTGGCTCACTAGATTTATAACCTTTCTTTTATAATTTAATTAACTTGATCCAACAAAGATGCTTTACTTGTTGTTTTTGAGTTTATACTATAGATTTGTTTGTCATCATTCATTATTTTTACATTCCTAACTAATCTCTTGTTTAAGTTCATTTTGGTTGTTACATCAGCCACTGGTTACACATTCTTCTATACATCATTGTTTTTCTTGCATTTGATAAATTTTTTTTTCATTTTCCTTTTACAGACAAGTTTTAGAAGTTTTGGCTGGCATCAAAAATGAAAATATCGAAGTATTGAGTGAAACAGTACTTAACAACACCAATAAATTATTTTTTTCTAAATCTTAAATTATAAATAAAAATAAGTTTTTAATAATTGCTCTCTAAAATATTTTGATTACCTTGGGTTGACTCCTTTAACAAATAATCATATTTTTTATTCATGTTAATGAGAATTAAGTGTATCATGCATTTGTAGATTTGGAAAAAGCATGTGAAGCCATAAAAGGAAAATATTTAATGAATATTGTGAAGCTAGCTTAGCAAAGTTTATACAAATTGCTGGACTACGCTGACTAAGACCACACGCAGGGCAGGACATTGATCCTATTAACAAGGCTTTGTTCAGCGATCTGATGAAGCATACGTGTGGAAAACCAAAGATGAGATGACTGGATGGTGAGAAAGAACTGCCGCACACTGGATATAACCAATTGGAGGGTTGCTGCTGAGAGATAGGTAGCAGAGAATCCTGCAGACAGCCAAGACCCATCCTGGGTTGTAAGACTGATGATAATGTTTAAAAAAATCAAACAAAAAGAGTGAAACCATAACTGTTGCAACTAGAGCACTTTGTTCAAATCGTAAGTTCGGTTTTCTAAAACCTGAAGTCGAGATGGTTTGAATGAAATGCTTCATTTCTTCAATCCTTTTTCTTAATTCTTTATGTATGCTATTCTTATTACAGTATATATGGCTACAGAAAGTTTTTTATTAATTTTTTACCTTTAGAGAAGTTTGTTCTTAATTTCAAGAGCTTATTTATTTTGAGTCTGCAGTAATATTATTTAACGCAAATAGATTTTGGCGAATACCCAAAACACTTCCCTAACCCCTGATCTAGCATCTTTAAACGTATTTTATGCAAATGAAAAAAACATTGATAATCTGACTTGATTTCTTAAAACTTCATAATACAATAGTCTATCATTATTTACCGTGACTGCTGTGGATTCAGTCATTGATGGTAGTTATTTCTTCCTCATTAACATTACGCTCATAATAAATAAAGAAGATTTTTTCAGTGCAGATTGTGCCCCATAATAGCGTGGGTGGGTGGTAGTGGGATCGAAATAAATACTGATCATATTACATCTGAATGTTTTTTTCTGTATTTTAAGACTGAAATAACCTCCATGGCCTAGTTGGTAAGACACCCGTCTTTAACCAAGGAATTGTTGGTTTGATTCCCGTTATAACGCAGATTAAAAAAAAAGGATTCTAGTATAGTTTTCGCTTAAGGCCTTTTGAACATCTTTTTGGTTGGTTGAAAGAGATTGCTACACATCAATAAACCTGCCAGGTTGTACTGTTTACAATGAAAGTGTAATACAATATTATTGTAAGAAAAAGGTACCCCAAGAAAATATACAATGAGTTTGGTTTAGTAAATAAAAGAATTATTTAAAACATTATTTTATTTAATTGTGATTTACAACAATAACAAAGACTGGAAAAGAAACAAATTAATTTTTTTTTAAATTTATATATTGATACACCAGGTATAGAAAAGATTTTTTTTCATTTTTTTAGTAAATATAAACTCTCACTTATCTCTACGTCATCGAACCAAATATTGGAAAGAGGACCAGACATGAATACATATCATCTAACACATGCAACTAAGAAATTCTAATCAATATAAGATCCTCAACTCAGTCCAAAAAAACTTAAAAAATAAATTTATTAAAAAAGGAATGAATGTTATTTTTTTGATTCACAATTCGCTCAATATATACAAATAAAAATATTACAAAAATAAAGTGATCTTTGAAATATAATGAAAAAACTAAATATATCATGTGGTTGTTACTTTATATTCTCCATTTGAAATATAAAAAAATTATAATTTGAGAACCATATAATATAATTATAAGCGAATGAGGTTAATTTAAGTATTAGTCATACTGGTGTGGATAAATTGGATTCTAAGAAGTCTATATTTTTAGGATTTTCAAGTACGGGTTTTAGAAGGTAGTATTGATTTAAGTTCCTATATTGACCATTTATTTTCTTTAAATCATCAGTAGATATAAAGTCAATCTGTATAATGTTATTATATATGTTTATTAAATATTTAATATTTACTGGTAAATTTATTCATAATATGCATGGAGGTTTGCGTTTGGTTTAGAAGCGCCCACATAAACTTTATTGATACCCAGCTTAAAAAGTTAATGTGAATGGTCTGTGGCACTCTACCAATCAACTCCTTTGTCATGGTTTCCGGTTCTCTCAAACCTGCTGCTTCCTAATCTACAATGCGAAGACACCTTAATGAGGGAATATCAGGTGTCTGAATGACACGCTATCAATGCACATGGTGTTTTCTGTCCCCCTTTGATTCGCTTTAGATCCCGATGACCTTTGTGAAACGAGGGACGATAGTCTGAGGAGAAATGTGAGCTCACCAGATACCTAACAGCAATGAAATTGGTCTTCGATAGGAAATCTCTACTTTGTGAATGACCTTACAATGCTTCTCTAAGAACTTAAGACAAAGATTGAGGTGTATTTTGAATAATTTTAAATGTGGCCATGATTGCAGTGCACACACCTTGCATAGGTAGGATTTCATTAATTCTCTATTGTGCACATGTGGAATGGTCCAGACTGTTGCTCACATTGTGGAAGTGTCCAATATATTAATTCCTGGAATGACTGGAGGAGTGTTATCAGTATACTCCTGAGGCTGTATCATGGATAAGAAATCTGACCATCTAACTTTGAGAGAAACCATACGCGAGAAGAACTAGGGAGGCAACTAATAAGATAATTAAATTGAGTTTTAACTTCAGAATAAAAAATATTGCCATATTGATAAAAGATAGACAATAGGAGATAGTGGGAAAAAGATTTTTCTTTTTCTAGTTTGTTGTGTATATTGATTTTTATTATAATCTTGTTATATATCCCAATCTCACAAGTTTGATCAAAATGATATCATACAGAATTTAATGTTTAAGATTGAAGAGTACGTAGTGAATACTGTGAGATTAATAAAATACATTGCTAAATAACTTTTTAGCAGAATCATTCTTCATATTTTAATCATGAGAGATGGATAGATTGTGTCATAAAAAAATCTTAAGACAGTAATACTCAAATTCTCCTTATTGTGAGAAATAAACTAAATGAATCAGAAGAGAATACTGTAAAAAATAAAGTGTTAAAAGCATGAAATATAAAACATTAAAAGTACTTAAGATATTACATACATGACAACCTGAAATATATTCAAATTCCATGAATATTCTTACAGGATACATACATACTGAGGAATGTACAACGGTTGTTTTTGTTGCCCTGTTAAGAACCTTAAATACAATTATGACCTCGCCAACCCTCAAAGAATAATCTTCAGAAAATGAAGTTTATTTTTGAGTACATCAACCCACAATTGTAAATAAATAAATAAGATATTGCTATTATAGTGATATAAAAATTATTCTAATAGATGAAACATAAAGTTGCATTGTGCGAAGTCTATATATACATACACATACATATATAAAAAATATGTATAAAAAGATCGATGACAATTATTAGTGACAACATATTAGTGTTGGAATCTTTTGAATATGTTAGTTTTATTGAAAAACTAACATTTTATAAAAATTCCACTAATACATATTATGAAAGATTTATAAACTATATAAATTATGTTAATTTTGAACACTAACTTTTATTCATATGCAAATATTGAAATGCAAATTATCACCGTTACATACTCAATCAAATTGGAAATCGTTATTATGTACTGATTTTGTCAAAATAAAATTGATCTGCGAGAGTATTTTTCACATTAAAAATGTCTCTTGGGAAGAGGTAGAAAACAAATGCACATAAAAGATTTTAAGGAATGTTTGCATAAATAAGGAAAGAGACACATTATTACTTCACATATGAACACTTCACTGTAATTTTGCATAATGATCAACTTGTTGATTAAACCAGCTGTAGTACTGAGCGGCGTAGATTTGTGTTGTGTTCAATGCTTGCAAAGTCTTGGCTCTAAGTATGTCTGGTGCCCAGTTGTCACTGAAACAGAAAATTATCAATTCATTATTCACAATTTTATTTTAGAAATCACCTTTAATAAATATATAATAGTATGTTGCTGACATCTTACCATTTTGACATATGGGAGTCAAGCTTGGACTTTGCTGAGGAAGGATAAAAGTAGTATTAATACTGTGGAGAGTGGAGTAGCAATATATGAAAGAAGGCGCAACAACTACATAAGAAATTAATACATGGAGATCATCAAGGTTTGGACAAATGGGAGAGAATGAATGGCGGAAGAATGATTGAGCCAATATACTCGGATGTCAAAATGTGACTGGATCAGATTTTGAAAGGTCAAATGGGAAGCACTAATAATAGAAGATTGTGCATGTATGAAATGTGGAGGAAGGGAAGTTGTATGTTTGAATAGAAAAGTGTGTTGATCTGTTCTCTCTGCCTTCAAGGGAAACAGCATGATTACATGTATACATAATACTCGTAACATTTATTTTTCAGGAACACAATAAGACTGAACTTTTACAAATTTTTGAAGCACATAAGCAGACGTCTATTTATCCTTACTCATGCTTCACACTTTTATTTAATTTACTTTCTTCTTTAAGAAAAAGTAAATGAAATAAAAGTGTGAAGATCTGATCTGTGGTATCCAAAAGCCTTTTGGATACCACAGATCAAATTTGAAATTATTATCAAAACACACCAATAAAATAAAAAATACTAATAAGGCTTTATAGACCAACATAATGTTCTCTCATTTTGATAACACTATAGGAAAAAAAATATACAATGCCCGAAAAGGTAAGAAAAGGAGCACCTATAAAAACTTGAAAATGGTTTGATCACATTTCAATTTTCACACCAAGAGATTTTGACGGTGTATTGTTTTGAAAATGAAAATTATGTACAGAGCCTTATGTACTGATTTTAAAAGAGTAGTGTTGAAATGACCGTAACACATTGATCAATAAGTCCTGGGACTAACCAACAGATGGCGCCTCTAATAACAAATCCATACCATTCTCAGTTAGTACCAACCTTTAGAAGTTACGTGTCAAATTTTCATGACATTCCGACATTTTGTCATTGAGTTACAGTGGTTTCAGTGACGCTACTTTTGCTATTTTCAAAACAAAGGAAAAAACCGAATTTTTGTGTTGATAAAACATTGCTTTTTAATGGAAAAAAATACCGTTCAAACTCCGCGATGGCTTGAAAAGTGTTATCTGGGCTTTACTCTGTCGAAAACAACCATTTGTCGGTGGTATGTTGATTTTAAACACGGTCGTACAGACACAAATGATGCTAAATGCTCTGGTCGTCCAAATGAGGCTGTTACACCAGAAAACATAAAACAAACCCTCAAAATCGTGATGGAAAATCGCAAAGTAAAGTTACGTGAGATAGCCAACATCATGAAGATATAATTTGGATATAAGTTAGTACCAACCTTTAGAAGTTACGTGTCAAATTTTCATGACATTCCGACATTTTGTCATTGAGTTACAGTGGTTTCAGTGACGCTACTTTTGCTATTTTCAAAACAAAGGAAAAAACCGAATTTTTGTGTTGATAAAACATTGCTTTTTAATGGAAAAAAATACCGTTCAAACTCCGCGATGGCTTGAAAAATGTTATCTGGGCTTTACTCTGTCGAAAACAACCATTTGTCGGTGGTATGTTGATTTTAAACACGGTCGTACAGACACAAATGATGCTAAATGCTCTGGTCGTCCAAATGAGGCTGTTACACCAGAAAACATAAAACAAACCCTCAAAATCGTGATGGAAAATCGCAAAGTAAAGTTACGTGAGATAGCCAACATCATGAAGATATAATTTGGTAGTGTTACCACTATTTTGCATGAACATTTGGTCATGAAAAAGCCTTTTTCAATGGAACAGAAACAACAACGCATCGATGATTCAGAGCACTGTTTGGCACTGTTTACACGAAATAAACAGGAGTTTTTGCATCGATATGTGACAATGGATGAAGCTTGGATCCACCACTATACTCCGGAATCAAATCGGCAGTCAGCTGAGTGGAGAGCAGCCGGTGAAAGTCGTCCGAAGCGACCAAAAACTCAACAGTCAGCCGGGAAGGTTATGGCCTCCGTATTTTGGGATGCGCATGGTATAATATTCATCGATCACCTTGAAAAGGGAAAAATCATCAATAGCGAATATTACATAGCGTTCTCCAATAACGTTTGAAGGCAGAAATTGCAAAAAAAATGGCCCCATATGAAGAAAAAAGTTCTCTTTCATCAGGACAATGCACTGTGTTACAAGTCGATGGTAACGATGGCCAAATTGCATGAATTGAACTTCAAATTGCTTCCGCACCCACCGTTTTCTCTAGATTTGCCCCCCAGCGACTATTGGCTATTCGCAGACCTCAAAAAGATGCTCCAGGGAAAGAGATTTGGCTCCATTAAAGAAGTGATTGCCGAAACTAACGCCTATTTTGAAACCAAAGATAAATAAATCGTTCTACACAGCTGGCATAAAAAAGTTAGGAAAGCGTTGGAATGAATGTATCGCTCTTGAAGGAGACTATGTTGATGAATAAGAAGAATTTTGGGAAACAAATGTTGTTTTAGTAGTTAGTCCCGGGACTTATTGATCGATGAGTTATATCACAAAGCACTCTTACCAAGGTGAATAATCTTGATAAAAAAAAAACAAAACAGAAATTCAATTTTGTTCCTCATTTAACCGTTTGAGTGCCATTGTTTTTTACTCATATATACTTAAAAATGCCAAGGAAATCTTTGTTTTTTATGTCATTTACCCTTGTCTTGAAAAAAAAACTGTATCTCTTCCAAAAATTGTCCAATTCTAATAATTTTTTCGGTGTTTTCTTTATAAAAACATGTACAAGGGTAATAAAATACAAAAAAAATATGGAAATATATATTGTAAACAAAAATTATAACAAAAACTGGAATCTAAAAGTAAAAAAGTTAACATGTGCGCTTTCCCGCACAGACTCCATGAAGCCCTTTCTTACAGCGGGCACAAATCAAGTTGCTCCTCTTCACAGCGCTGCGATCCTTGCTGCTGCACACTACGCAGCGCCGTAATTTACGCCCGGGTAACTTTTCTAATCCAATACTTCAAGGGGGAGATGAAGTCTGAGTAGCAGGTTCTGGTCTATTTTTGTGGAGCAACCATTTCTCTTCTAAATCATCAATTATACTCGATGTAAATTTCAATCTTTTCATTTTTTTGTCTGCATATTTCTCACTATACAATATAAATGCATTCACCACCACCACCATCCTTCCAAATACATTGAATACAACCTTTTTCTAACTGAAATCTGTTTGGTGCAAACATTCTTCCAAACAACCCATGGAATACATCTTGATCCTTTCATCCGATAAGATAAAATAGTTGTCCTCCTTGTGATGCCCATTTCCAGTATAACGGCAATAAATCCTCTCATTTCTGGGATGGTGACTGGCTTCCACAATTTTGTACAAAATTGAGGCTTCAAATTTGGATGATCTTGCAAAAACTGTGCGGCGTAACGGTTAGTTTCAACAACCATTTTTTTTATAAAAGCAACCGTAAAGAACAAATTGAAGAAATCAATAGGTTTTGCGTTAACTGGTGGGGTATGTTTTGGTCCTGGTAGTTCGCAAAATATGTGCGGAGTTTGTTTGCTGTATTGCGTATCCGGTGGTAGGCGTCTGAATTGGGTCGAGGTCACATTGTCATTTTCGCAGTCCGGTATATCCTCCGTATCAGCAAAATAATAGTTATCATCACTATTATCACTCTCACTTAAAGTTTGCATTACGCGGTGTGAGCGCACCACAATGTCACTCCCGCTATCACTTGCTTCACAACTTGAAGAACGATAATTTTCACTCGAACTGTTTTCGTATTCCGACATTTTGGGTTAAAAAAATTCTTTTCCCAAATCCTTTTTATATTGTAATTACTAATAATATTATAATATGCACTTTATGTAACACATAGAAAGATAAAAAAATACTTATGCGTGCGAGCGACCTCCCCTGTTGCGTGCTAAACGGCAACTGATTTTGGGCGTGCTGTCGCGCTCCTGGCAATTTTGGATAGTACGCGCAAGTGCGCAATCGCGCGCCTCGGCACTCTAACGGTTAAAATATGTTTTTATTCAATAATTCTATCAATTATGTATTGAATAATTCTAGCAATATTAAATTTTATTAAGAAAAGGTTTTTATTTCAAATTATTTTTTATTTGATCATTATTCTAAAAAACTTATGAAATATATATTTATGCTGACATTGTCAGCATAAATATATATTTCATAAGGCATTCTCAATTGTCTTAAATAACCTATTCAATACGTCATTATTGGCAACTCAGATGGGCCACAGTCCGGCACTTTTTTATGACAAATATATATTTGATTTTTTTGGCTATATTAAGAACACCATCCTTTTCAAATAAAAATGTCAAGATAGATTGAACTTTATGTTACTCATTTCATATAAAGGCAAAATTAACACTCAGATCTTACTTTAAGTACATACATTTTTGCTGCATAATTCCCACCAACTATTAGTCATCATTATAGATAAACAAGGATAAAATATTACTCACTTTTCACTCGACATTGTCAGCTATAGGACCAATGCGATGCAATTACTTTTGTTTCAACATTTTTTGTATTAATGTTTCCTAATTAAAAATATTGTTTATTAAACTTAAATGTAATACTTCAATATTACACTTTCTTAACCTATTCCCTTCAGTACTGACAACTGGATTACAAGAAATAAAAGTACGCTGAGCAATATTAGAAAATGATCCCTAACCATTACATTCCTAAATATTCCATTACTGAGGAATGGGTCAGTGGTCCGATCCTCAGCAACAGTGAGGCGAGGATTTCTCGTCATCCATATGCACACAGTAAAAAACCTACATTTCATTAATGCATGAATCAAACCATTAGTGAAGTTGTTTGTGACTTACAAGTCAATCCTTTTGAAGTAACTGCCTAATAATACTTATTAGTTTCTTCAACTATTGTTTTCATTATCAATTTATTAAAAAAAATAATCAATTACTTCTATATTCTATACCTCCTCTCGAAAATATTCATATAGGTCTTTATAGAAAAGGAGTTATTTTCTATCACATAAGTGGGCTGTATTCCTTTCGGAAATCTTAAAATGAACTAAAGAGCTTGGTCTGTTCTGTTATAGCTGGGTATGTTAGTTAAAAAATAATTATAAATACAAGTTAATTCAAACTTTTGGATTTAACTTTGGGGAAATTTATATTAGAACAAAACCATAAACACTGGGAATGTTCAAATGACAATCATAAAAATTCCAAGTTCAATCTCCACCTGAAGAATGCTTCGCTATAGGAGGTAGGAACATGTTGCCGTTTCTTGAGATCAATTAGTGTAAGAAAAATTAAAATTAGTGTAGAAAAGTGATATTTAGTATTTTTTATTTGAATAAATACAAGACTTACATAAACACTTTGGTCTTCAGATATGTTTGAACCACTTCGAAGTAGTGAGCTGAAAATTCTTTGACAGCATCCCAGGCTGTCACAGAATATGAGTGGACATTGCTTAAAAAACCAGGCACGTAGTAGTCTATTGTTGAATAGATGACGGGCCATTTCTCCACTGCGTAGTCTTTTATGTTTCCGTATGTATGAACAGCTTGGTTGCTCACAATGAGACTCATGTCTTTGGCCAACTCGGCATAAGGTTTACTGAACTCGATTGATGATGAGTAGTAGTAAGGAGCATTTTTCTCCACCCACTTGTAACCACGCGCTGATGATGATAAGCCCTTGGCCCAAGCATTCTGAGAAAATTCTAATGCTCCAATGTTATCCAAAAACCGGCCAGTGTTGCTTTCTGTTGACAAAAGAATTTTTTTTTAATGAAAATAGGGATTAATAAAATGATATATCTATAACATTTTTATTACTGAGCAGTATATTGTCCTTGAGAGTCTGCTCTCTAAATTGTCCTTTTATTACTCTCAGAAGTGGCAGTAAATTCCAGATTGTAAACACAAAGGTGATTTTTTTAAATTGTAAACACAAAGGTGAAGACTTTACTGTAAAGATACATTGTGATATTACGCCAACTGTCAAAAATGGGGAATCCTAAGATCTCAGTGTATATTCTCATATTGATATGTTTGCAGTTAAACTCAAATGTATGGAATTGATCAAATAACCACTAATGATACACACTCAGTGAGCTTCTTGTCCATTATCTGGTCTGTAAAATGAGCCAGAAAGAATAAACATATACCTATGAAATTTTTTATTTATTGAGAATTAATTAGTAAATAAATAGTCATTTTGCAATCAAATTATAATTTTTTTTTTTTATTATTACACATGACAAGAAATATACACAATTTGAGAAAAAACAACAGGTAATTTGATTTGGACATATAATTTTAATGGATCTGGGTTTGTTGCCTTTCATTTGTCATATCCCCAGTAAACTAGGCTTTTGCCTGTATCTCACTGAGGATATTTAGCATGAAAAAATAAATCGATACTTCTTTCCGATTTTTGATAACACAAAAAAACCCCGTTGCACGCTCTCATCAACCTGACAAACAGTGACACTCAACTACAACTGGAAACATCTTGAACAGAAAATAAATAGTTTACTAATAAATATTGGGAAATTCATGCTTTGTTTTACTATATAAATTACTACTGCTGTAATGGTTAATAGATTTTGTAAATATCAGCAAACTCAGTAAATGCAGATAGCAAAATGTCAAGTAAAATGATTTTCCCAACTGCATAAACATACGTAGTTTTGATTAAAAGACTTTTCTCAAACAATTTGTAAAGTTGCATAGCGCAGATGTGACTTTCTTGCTTAACATTTACTGTACGGAAGTCCAAAATATTATGAGCGTTCCGAACAGGGGGACGGGAGAGGCACCATGAATATTTCTTAGAATTGCGTAGAAACAACGAAGCAGAACTACTGACGAGCATTTGGGAACTGGCGAACGGACAGCGGACACGCCGACTCGGTCACCGACCTCAAATTGTCAAGTTATTAGTTAAGCTGGGAACTCGCCAGTAGGAATGAACCATTTCCTTGATGCAAATATGAAATGAGCTCGTTGGTTCTCAACTTTTCGATTTATCGGAGTGAATACTCGCATCTAGGGAAATTTCCTTTGTTTTGTTGTCTCGTTCTCACACGTTTGACATACATGTCTTCAATGCATTTGTACGAGTGATACAGAATATAACACTTTCGCTAATGCGCGGAATCTCACCTATTGTTTATCAATTCTTTCCTATTAGGAGAGTATATTTATCTCACTCGTACGCATTTGGAGATGAAATTTCAATGTAAAACAAAGAATATCACAAAGACGGACAGGATTTGACAATAAATAATTGTTTTTTTTTTACATTTTTATCGTAAATAATTAGTTTAAGCAAAAAAACCAAAGCATAATATATTTTCCATCCTTCGATTTATGATTACACCAAGTAAAGAATTAATTTATTGTGTATTTACCGAGTTATCGGTAAAATAGGTTGATTTAGACCCTTTCTGTACCCCCTTCGGCAAGGCTGGGTTAAAATCAACCAGTTACTGTTTTTTGCTTAAAACAAGAATCAAAAACATAAAAGCAGTATTTATAAATATACTGAATTTCTGCAATGAAAACATCAACTTCGTTGTTTGACTATATATCTCGGTTTTTTTAATAGTTATTCCTTTTTCGTTTACAATGGCAAAATCATATCGAGCTTACTTTCAAATGATCCATTGGTTTGCACATCATAAACCACAAGCAGGGCAGCGATAGCAGGAAGAAGCAGGAGAGACCCCAGGATCCAAACCAAGCTTTTTGATCGTGCCATTTTCTTAGATAATCTCTGGAAAAATTAAAACAAATTACATTGTAAAAAGTGTTAATTTTTTCATATATGTATTGGGGTTGAAACAAAAGTTTGTTTGGATTTCAAGTCAAAACTCAAACTCATGTAACATTAAATTTATACTATTATGTATTCTTCTTTATATGTAGAATTTCATCACTTTAAGCAACTTATTCCGTAACTGCACCTTCTCAGTATGCAGTATAAATCTTACTCCGGATTTCTATGTTTTTGTCTTTTCAGAAATAGAAAGTAAAACATGGGGAAACACATCTGGTCGTCCATTTTTAGTTTAGATAAATTCAGTGGTAAAATAAAGAAAGAGAACAAACAAATAAGGCAGTCTCAACATCTGATTGTCTAAGAGATATGATCTGAAAAAATAAACTCATGCGTATTTATGACAAAGTTCGAATTTATAAGACCCGTGTCAAGCCAATCATGACTGAAAGTACTAAAACCAGAGTCCAAACAACTTAAACAAAGAGTTTTCTTTGATCATCAAAGATAATACTACAAAAAATCACAGGAAAATCTCTTACAGCGGTCAGAAACTCTCATATCAAACAGACACGCAACACAAATGGAGCTAAAAGAGAATGTGGTAATGGAATGACCATATGGGTAAGGACAATGACAGAGTCCCGTACGTAGTAGCACACGAGATCCCTGTAGGACATTGCATGGCCGGAAGGCTGCTTAAAAGGTGGAGAGATAGCAGGTGCTCTATCTTTCAGGAATAATATTCATAACAAATTGTGATCTACATCAGAGAAATTCAATGGGTGTATTCTTATCTAACAAATTTCAATATTTTAACAAATGTGAAACTTGAATAATAAAATATAATTAACGAGTTAAAATACGAGTATTAGGAAATGTTTTAAAAATAGGTGCATTTCAAAAGGCGCCATTCTCTCATGTCATTTAAGCGAAGCAAGATGAGTGTGGATATAGCCGTAGCATTGTGAAGTGAAACATTTTTAGTGACTTGTTAGAATTTGTCATTGGAGATAATAAATAAGTTGATTTTTTACTGAAAATTTAGATTTAAAAGTACATATTTCTATTTTCCAGAAGTAAATTATTTGTTTTTATTTTCAGAAATAAAAATTGTCGACAATATATCACGCAAGTTTTGTCTTTTCATCATATAGTAAAATCAATTTGTTTAGTGCATGAATAATATATGTTATAGAACTGTCAACTGATGATATGGTATACGATTAAAAAATTAGAAATGACACAATACTAATGCAAATCGGAAAAATCCAAATGAATATTTGTTCTTACCTAGTACTATATAAATTGGGAGGATAATGATAGGAAATCCCTCGTAACCGAGGAATATTGTCAGTTTATCCTGGGTGGATGGATGACACAAGTACATGTATGAGTATTAGGTTATTGCATGTAAACAATTGTACTTTGGCAAGATATTTTTCTAACTAAGACTTAATTATGTCAGGGAATTCAAAGTATTGAATGAGCTACAGAAAAATATAAATTTAATATTTAGAAAGCACTCGAACCATTACACGACTGACCCTCATAAGTCTTCAAATATTTGATTTTTCTATGCAACTTTAAACTAGCATGTCATATAAAATTAACAAGTGTGGAATATGTTGCCAACAGATGTAAGTGACCAAATCAAGGAGGCCACTGGCACAAATGTAACAGCGTCAAGAATGGCTGGGGATAGAAAAGAGTGGAGGAAAATTATTCAGAGGCAATGTAGTTGACCTAAGTTATCGCGAACTTCAGCCATGAAGATGATGGCATAGAGAAGAAAACCGACAATTAAGAACCATTCTTTGAAAAATAGATTTTACCAATTACACATTCTCATTATCGATTGCTCGCATGTTACTAATTCCCTATTTATTCCGATATGTTAGCTAAAATGAGCCATATTTTTGATAAGGTTTTGATAACAATATCAACAAGTTCGTAAAATTATACGCAAATAAGATCCAACTCACTTTACTGTATTATATTTTCATTGTGTACAGTACAACTTAACGGGTTTATTACATGTGACAATCACTTCCGACAGACCAGAAAGGTTTTTCAAACAAGTTTTAAGTGAAAATGAGACTGAAACCAGTTTTAAAAAAATCCAGGTACCGATGGTAATTGAACTCGCAATCTCCGGATTGTGAGACATCTTACCAATTAGGACACGGAGGTCATTATGTTTTAAGAGATTTCAGAAAGTATAAAATCTTTTAATGCTGGCTTACATATTATATAGAGTGGAATATTTATAAGAATAAAATTAAGACACCCCAAAATTAGCAGGCATTTGGTACCGGTACCGCATACTTGGTACCATAATGATTGTTCATTCAAAACAATTTGTAATGAAAATAAAACATTATCTGTAATTTGGAATAGTTGTATCAACTTAAAAATTCGCAGGTCACCAACTTGAGTAATGGTCAGTATTAGCAGAGGTGATGCACAAAGATCCCATTTTAAAATCAAAACGTATATGTATGTTTTGTACGCTAGCTGTAAAATGTTGGTTAATATGTTTATAAATTGAGTTATAAATACAGTAAACCCTCGATTTACATAGGTGTTACAGTCTGGAAAAAATCACACAACACAAATTCATGTAGTGCAAAATTAACTTGATAAGGAAAAATTTAATTCTATTACTGAAAATGCAAGAAAATGTTTCATTAAAAAATCTTATCTTAATCTAATAAAAAAAAAGTGCATTTATCCAACCCAGTTCATGGCTTCTTCGTTGCTCTTTTGCTTCATCGAATTATCATCAGATCGATATCTGGTTATAATTCGATAAAGCACAAATGTTGTTAAAATAAGTTTTTATTAATAATGTACTAAATAAAAATCCACAATGATGCAAAAAATTATTTCATCCTATGCTTTTCTTTAAATGTTTTGAAAAACCTACGCAATTCAAGGGATACTGTAGGATTTTATTATCTACACAATGTTGTAAACAAGATTTTTTTTCAATTAATATTTAAAAAACTAGACCATAGGTTCTCAACGTGGGCGATAACGCCCCCTTTTGGGCGTTTGAGACTTTCAGGGGGGCAGTAGAATACCCAGAGAAAATTAGGGGGCTTTGAGATGGCACGGAGGGGCGTGGGCAGATTAAAAAAATATAGTCTAAAAAAGACAAAAAACAAACACGTTAATCACGTACTAACTAAAGTAAACTTTAATATTTGTTAATTTTTGTTATTGTATGTATTTTAATCATTTGACTTACGGTTGTTTTTAAGTAAATCGAGCCTGATATTAACAAACTCCTTAAAATGCATCAAATTCAACCTTCTCATTAGATAAGTTATAAATTCAATGTGTTTTGAATGTTAATAAAAATACTTTTCAGTATAATTAAGTATGCGTTTTAATTGTTCTCATTGAAACAGTCTTCTTTAAACTCAGAAATAGGATAGGGCCATATCCTATCTTACGACTATAGTATATAATATTACACGTTTAAATATAATCGTGGCAATAGCTGTTTCAGATTCGCAAGTAAAAAAATTGGGGGGCTTTAGAAAAAAAAATATTCTCCAAGTGGGCGGTGGGCAAAATAAGGTTGAGAACCTATGAACTAGACCATCACAAAAGGCAATTTCCCCCCAGTGTTTTACCCTTGGTATTACACACTAAATACTTCAACTATTTTATGAGTTTTTTATATATATCACAACACGGTGGACATGACAAAATATACGAGGGGAGGTCAATAAATTCGCAGAATGAAGGGGAAAAAAAATAATTTTTTTATCATTCACCATTAACTCGAATACATTTTTCAGATCTTTCAATAAGCTCATTTATACTCACGAAAAAAAAAAAAAAGATTTGCCCTCAAAATAAGCTGAAATTGCACATATAATTTCTTTATCATCCAAAAATTTCTTCCCTCAAAGTTCTTTTTTATATTTGGAAACAAATAATAGTCAAAACGGAGCCAGGTCTGGGCTATAAGGAGGGTGATTTAATGTTTGGAAGCCACAAGATTTAATGTGAAGAGCAGCCAATGCAGAATTGCTTTTGTGCACGGGTGCATTATCTTTTTCTCCTTCACAGCTTCTTTTAACTGCATCAGCAGTATGCTTTCCGCATCCCAAAAAATTGTAGTTAAAATTTTTCCAACCCATTGCGACACTTTGAACTTCTTAGGGGGATGTGTGCCCTTTTTATGCCACTGCATGGACTCCTGCTTTGACTCAGGTTCATAATGATGAACCCAAGTTTCATCTCCAGTAACAATTCGGCTCAAAATCTCATCTTTGTTGTTTCTGCAGAGGTCCAAAAAATGTCGTGAACATTTGACGCACTTTTGTTTTTGAAGTGGCGTGAGCATTCTGGGTACCCACCTTGCACTGACTTTTGAGATCCCTAGATGCTGATGGAGGATATTCAAAATGGTTGTAGATGATACTACAACCATATCTGCAAGCTGTTTGTTTAAGCTTGGGCATCTTTCAGCACAAGCTTTCCTACTTTTTTACAATGTTTGAAGAAGTGGCCTCAACAGGCCATCCTGGTCAGAGGTTGTCTTCAATCGATTCTCTCCCTTGCTTAAAAAGACTATGCCACTTATGAACCATAGTTTTTCCATGGAAACAGTCCTCGTAAACCGCTAACATCTCTTCCAAAATGATTTGAGGTGTTTTCCCTTGTTTTGTGAGAAACTTAACGACGTCGCGATACTCAATTTTTTCCATACTTGGGATGTTATTAATGTTTGACATATTCTCCCGACGATATCTTAAATAAAACTGTCAAAATTAGACTAAAACTTGGTGAATATATGAATAATGAGTTATATTATCAGAACATGGGTATGTGTAATCCCCCCCCCTCTCCTTAACCCCTTAATTCTGCAAATCTATTGAGTTCCCTTCGTATAAGAGAATTCATGCTCCCTGAAACACTCGAAAGTATAAATGCTACTGGATTAAAAGACATAATACTATCATCAGTTACTGGAAACCAAATAGAAAAGGAAGACAAAGACAAGCTGCAAATACTGACTCTAAATGTAACAGAATATGCCTATCAGAAATCAGTAACACAGTCATCTGAAATGGTACTAACAACAAATACCCCAAGTGTCTTTAATATCCTCTTCATTAATTAATGGCCATTCATTCATTCTCATGACAGAAAGAGCTTGTCTTTACAAGTGTTATAAAAAAATATAAAAATGAACACCCAAAGATCTACTTCTAGAGTTATGAGATAACCCAACTATTTTATGTTTATATCTGTGGCGTTATGACACACGTTGATATGTCAGTTTTACCTTAGTTTACAGGAGAAGAAATATTAACTTTGATAAGCTGTTAAAAATCAGTATAAATAAGTATTTTTTAAGTTTTTCTAAATGATATATCTTTTGTTTGGATAATGACTGACACACCGAGTTTTGCCACAACATGCTGAGAAATATTTTCTATAAATTGGGAGAATAAACACAAAATGACAAAAAAACGGACATAACTTCTACCATAACGCCACAGATATAACACATACTATTACAATGATTGATTTATACAACCACTAGTGACTATAACCTGTTTCCGCAGGGTTTCCATTAAAATGAACATTTAACATGTGTTAAGATTATATTTTCTTTTTCATTCAAAACATATATCCCATATTACCTGACATCGCCCACGCTTCCTTTAACATTTATTAACCTATCTTTCACACCACATCCACACCCCCCAGATTAAATTTATCCTTATATATTAAATATTTTCATACATATAAAAATATCTTTTTAGTTATATGGAATCACCATTTGAGCTGTAAAAAAATATTCAAATTTCAGCCACCAACATTATTAAGTTTTTTTATACAAATATATTTACAGAAATATTTATCTTTCCATAATTGTGTTCTAAGTACTCATTTATTTAAGTTTTCTTTAAACAACAATGGAAATAAAACATATGACAATAGATAACACGCTCATTCATTATCACAAAATACAAAACACACGGAAATCCTTGTTTATTTCATACAAACAGAATACTACTCATTATAACAGTAAAAAGCAAGATTTTTAGGAATTCGAAATAGTTATTATAACTAGAACTTTATAAATAAAGTTTTTTTATAAATAAAGTTTGAAACTGGCTTAAAATTTCCAAGGGGTGTTATACAGAAATGATTTTTTAAGAAATATTGACTATTTGTGCATTATTCCTAGTACATTAGCAAATGCTTAAGCATGTTAACAAGTAAGCTACGATGATAAGTTCTTACAGACAGTAAATACAATGATAAGTTACTTACAGCTAGGAAGATACAATGATAACTTCTTACGGACAGTAAATATTCTTCAAAGAAAATTTAGATTCTATCCTATGTTATTCAAAACATTATTGTCTGTAACCGTAACTAATTATACCAATGCTAACTAAACATACACTCATCTGAAGAAACAGCTTGCCTAGAGATAATACAAATTACATTCAAGTTTGAAAAACAGATCAATAAGTAAATAAAAAGAAATGTATGAGAAAAAGCAGAATTTATATGCAAATATCACGATAAATAAAAAAAATCTCGTTTTCAAGAAATGTGTGCTCACTGAAGTTCAATTTTTTCTAGTGTTTTGAAAATGTGATTGAATAAAAAAATACCATAAATTTTCTTGTTTTTAATTATGATAAAATTTACTTTGTAAATTCCACTAATAAAATTTTACTATCACGAGTTTCGAGCTCTTTGTCAGGCAAACTAAACATTAATTCTAATACGTTACCTATTTAACCTAAGGGTTGTGTGACATGTGACTGTTGATAATATTTTTCTTGATTGCTTTCAAGAGTTCAGTAAAGGAGCTCGAAACCTAAATTGCAATAGTAATCGTATTAATGAAAGTTACAAAGTAAATTTTATAATTATTATTCATCATATTATGGAGTTCCATAAAGTTAAGCACTAAACATTTAAAAAATATATATTATTTATCTATCCCTATTGCACGGTCCTGGTTAGAAAACCAATAAATGCTGTTTTACTGGTTAAATTATTTCGATTTAATAGTAATCTTCACTGCTGAAACTAATTTATTATAATGAAAATAAATATACCGATTTTTTATAAAGTAATACATCTATTTCATAATATATTAGATAACAAATTTTTAATATAAAATATGCAGTTAATAATATTAAATAAATCTAGATGGATAAAAAGGCCTTAACAGAGGGTTTGAAATCAATAATTAGGAGCTGAAATAGAAAACTTAATCCCAAGGCAATTTTGGCAGTCACTGCATTTGTTTAGCGATAGATAACCTCTATATTTTAACCATTTTATAAATAGTAAAATAAATAAGATGCGCATATTTATTTCAGTTTGTCAGATGTCAATGTCAAGTTGTATATCGAGTGGGATTAGATTTTTTTTAGTAAAGTTTTGCATATCAATTTTATTGTTCGAGTTCTTTTAATAATTCCTCAACATATTGCCTTCTTGTAAGTTTTTAACCTGAAATTTTTCATTAAGAATTTATATCGCAAATACTTCCATTATACTAGTAGCATAAGTCAGGGATTATAAATTTTGTTGAATCTCTTTCATATTCAAATGTGAATTCAGCAAGATGGGACTTCTAATGACTCCTACCTTTTCAGTGACAACCCTCGTGAAGGTGGCTGTGTCAGGAGACCACTCCTCGATAGATCCACGAGTTGAAGACAATCTTCTTCTCAAACGCATTTCAATTCTTTCCACTCGATCATTGATACTGGCAATACTTGTGCTGAAGTTGGTGAGATGCATCAAGATTTTAATCTTAAACTCAGCCAGGTCTCGCTCGAGGAATTTCTTATCCGTGCTTGTAGAAGAATTAGATGGTGAGGCTAGTTTCTTTTCAGAATTAGCCATTTCATCGGCAAAGTATTTATTCAACTCCTCCACGTTTTGAGCCATAATGGACAATATAGTAACACTTGATTGATTGAAAAAATTATTTCAAGTTCTTTTCCTCAAGTAATCTTAAATATTTCACACACTTGGTATAAATAATCTGGCAAAATTTTTAAATAAATCTGAAAATTAATCTTCGGATATCTTAATGCTATGTTAAAAACATTTCATCTGTCAGAAATGGTAGATGAAACACATTAATACAAAAGTGTCAATGTTGACTAAGCTATTGATTTATCGACAAGAAAAGAGCATATACAAAAAGTTTTGAAAGCGGAAATGAAAATACATTTTTTTTGGGGGGAAATCACTTTTATTGCTCAGTATAGTCTCCCATAAGATCAATACACTTGGTCCAACGATCTTCCAACTTTGTTGTCCCATCACAGAAGTGACTTTCTGGAAGGCCTGCAAAATACTCCTCTACGACGGCTATAACCTCTTCGTTTGATGAAAAATGCTTTCCACGAAGGAATTTTTTGAGGTGTGAGAACAGCCAGAAGTCAGAGGGAGCTAAATCTGGCGAATAGGGTAGATGCTGCAACAATTCGTACCCCAATTCACTGATTTTCGCGATGGTTTTTTAAGCTGTGTGAGCAGGTGCATTGTCTTGATGAAAAATGATTTTTTTCTTCTGCAAACCGGGTCTTTTTTCACAAATTTTTTCATCCAACTGGTCCAAAAGGTCACAATAATAATCAGAGTTGATTGTCTTACCAGTTTGGAGATAATCTATCAATAAAATTCCTTTTGCATCCCAAAAAACTGACGCTAACACCTTCTTGGCCGATTTCTGGACACGAACTCGCATCGGAGCCAAAGTGCCTGGTTCACACCACTCCTTAGCCTCTTGTTTTGATTCAGGACCATGGTGGTAGACCCAAGTCTCATCCATAGTGATGAATCGACGCAGAAAATCCTTTTTATCCTTTCGAAATTTCTCCAAATGTTGCTCAGAAAGTCACATTCGAACGTGTTTTTGTTGCATTGTTAGCAAATGCGGCACCCATTGTGCACACAGTTTTTTGAAACCCAAAACTTCAGCCAAAATATGCCATGTTGTTCCATGTGAGATGCCTATGGTGTCAGCTATCACATCCACAGTCGATCGATGATCTTCCAAAACCATATCCTGTATTTTCGCTATGATTTCTGGTGTTGATGCACTTTTTGGACGTCCTGAGCGTGGATCGTCTTCAACGCTTGTAAGGCCACGCTTAAACTCCAAAACCCATCGGTGAACGGTTGGAAATGAAGAAGAAGACTCCTTTAATACTTTCACCATCTTTGCATGGATCTCAGTAGCCGATAAATCTTCCAACAAAGAATTTAATCACTGCACGATATTCGGATTTTTCCATTGTTAAAAAATACACTGACACGTCATCTTCAAATGGCTTGTAAACAAAGAATGAATTGACAGATCGAAATGAAATTTTGAGTACGTTCTTATGAAAGATGAAATATTAAAATGGCGTAGAAATTTTGGTTTTCTACTGCTCCATAGATGTCGCTTTCAAAACTTTTTGACTAACCTAGTAGTTGCCAATTGAACCAGTTAAGAGAAACCAATGTAAGAAGCCAAAAAAATAAATGTTTTTCATAAACCATGTGATTAATATAAATGTAGGAATGTGCACTTATAGCATGAGTGTTGTCCAATTTACTTATGGATAATTGCAGTTGCAAATGGGTTATTTAATAAAGATGCATTAGTTATCTCCACGCATGTGATAAAAATGATTTGATTGCTCTGGTTGTAGTAGACGGTTGAATGTTGATAATGTAATGTGTGACATAACAGCCAATATTGATAAACAATTTAACATTTGAACTTATTTGAATCAATATAATGACTGATAAGGAAAGGGACAATGTATTTCTAAAGTCTCAATAATAAAAGTGCCCGGAATCTGTTTTATCTTGAGAATATTGACCTCTTTTAACCCGTTGATTATAAAATTATGAAAATCAACTTTGAATTTCTGTTCAAGAACATATTGCAGCAATCTCCAAAGCACAATGAAAATTAAATGTAATATTTTCTCAGACATGGATTGTAATAAAAATAATGGAATTAAAGAAAATTACAAATTGTTTCTGAATAAAGTTGATTTGTGTACCAATAAAAGTGGATATAATTTTGCATAATTCAATATTTTTTTAGATGAAAGACAAAGTGTAAAGAATAAAAACCTTCACCACAAGAGTTGCTACGAAACAATGATGATGGCAATAATTTGCGATGAATGTAAGAAAAGAATGAGAAGATTCCAATTCCTAGATGCTGCGGATAACTCCGGAAATCATTTGCTTCTGATAAGTTATTCTGTAAATATGTTCATTAACTTTTATTTGCTTAAAATTGTAGACATTGAATAATTTATATTAAAACACAGTCTCTTTGTTTTATTCCACTTTAATTATAAAACAAAGTAATTGTTTTCATTTTATATTAATTATGGAGTTCCACAAAGTGACGCTCGAGTTATTTAAACAACTATCTTATTGAACTGTCAGATACGTTCAAAAGGTCTAAGCTCGTCTTGTATCACCCTCCCGATCAGGTTTAATAACCCCCCATCAAAGCGTTTCTGATGTCAGTGGTAATATCTAAACTTCAACTATTTCATACTGCTATTATGATACTGTTTACATTTCTTTTTCTACAAATACACTGTAAAAAAGTATATACAGTTAATTAAAAGATTGTTACCTCCACCATAAAGCTCATCAATTTACATAAACACCATCATGCCATGTTCCTTAAGGTTGTAGGTAGAGGACAGATTGCCACACCTCTTGCCTTGTCTACAATCATATATCTCGTCTACAAGTTATACTCCTTACATTTTTCATCAGTTAAAATTTAATCACCTATCATCTTCCATTATTTTCTTGGTCTATCTTTTCCTTTCGTATCTTCTTCTTTCAATCAGAGCAAAGCATCTTAAAATTCCTTTCTTAATTCTACGAGTATATATAGCATTCATTTCAAACAGTTATCTTTTTTCAATAGTTATTTACTCTATTATACAATGTATTCTTCGCAAATTGTACATTTCTATGGCATTCATTTTGCTCTTAACTTTCCCTATCAATGCCCAGGTTTTGTTTCCTTATATAAAGATAAAGTAACTATACATCACTGCGAGCAACCATTTTTAAGCCTTTGTAATTTATTTATGAGCAAAACAACAGCACTAATATAAAATTTTTTATTGTATAACTACAGTAAAAAATATTTTACTAAAAGGGATGAAATCACATGTCTCTCAATCAGGTACTATTTAGATTCAAAATGGGGAAGAAATCAGTTACTTTCGGTCTTAGACACGTCAAGATTTGAGACATGGGAAAAAAACTGTTACTTTATAGAACACAAACATTTTCATAGAAACAGATATTGAACTTGTTCATTACAAATTTTATTAAAACTCCTTTGTTTTAATAACTAAGTTAATAGTAAAAACACGAAAAATACATTTGAATTTTTTTATATTTTTTATTCATCTATCTATTATAGAGTAAGGAAAACGGATTAGAGATAACATTTTGTTCAATATGGATGTTGAATAATAATAAGAAAGGACTTTTGAAATGAGTAGATCGTATGAAACTCATTCATAGTTGTGAAAGACATATATGTGTGAAATTAAAGAGAAGAGGATAACTAATAAGTACATCATAATAATTGATAAGGTAATGTGTATGCTACATGAATTTTATTTAAAGGCAGCGGTTATATGAAATAGAGATTGGAATATTTATACAAGATCCTTCTTGGACCTTAAGATTTCATTTAAAGAATCACCAAAGTGCACAGGATAGCAGTCCTGATCATGAAGATACTGGTACTGTGTGCAGAACATATAAATTACCTCAAGACTAGATCAGACAAAATATTAGTTCAAGTAATTGAGAGGAATTTAATTGATACATAACTTTCAAAGAACTGACAGCAACCGCTGAATTCACCATTAATGGTACCTCGAGACATTTTACGTATTTATTTATTTAATAATATCCACAAAGCAACATTTACAATTTAAAAACTTTTAATGGAAATGCAAAAAGTTGAGTACAAGAACATAATAATGTAAAAAAAATTTTTTTTGTGGATATAGAGGAACTACTTCTCTAGGCAAGGTCTGTGACAAACCCTTATTTCTTAATCACAAGTCACATAAATTTGTCCTAAATACTAAAACACTGGTTAAAACATTCACACTCAGCATTCATATGCTTATTTCAAGTTATCATACACACAATTTCAACCGTATCATAATCTCAATAACCACATCAAAATCATGTCAAACAACTCTTTATCACACACTCTATATTTGGCTCAGTTATTCACTCACATGCCTATGTGGAGACGTCTAAAAACTCATCAATCTCTTCCTGTCAGACATTACAAAAATGACCACTTTTCTTCAGGAATATGTTGTAAATTCTTAATGCAAGGAACTGCATGTTCCTCCTTCCAAATTATGTACAAACGCATAGCATCAAAAGGAACAAATTATATTTCATATAAATTTTAGGATAGCAGGTAATCAGGAAATAACTTGTTTGTAGATGAATGAATGAAACCACTTGGTTAACATGACTATTAAGAATTTATAATAACGCTTTTTATTATAAAATGTATAGATTATTGTCAGTTTATCATTTATTATTATGTAACAAACATTAATGAGATACATATTTTTTTTTAAAAAAGGTACAAATGTACTGGTTGGTAAATTACAGGTATTTTAGCCCCCACGTAGCCTCTATAAAATTTGTACCCGAATCACGAAAACAGAAGACGTAGCAGGCCGTCAATCGGGACAAGCAGAAAATTTATGGCCTTTGCATGCACCTTGCTGGGAGTTTAAGCGGTAAGAAGCAGTAATATGGATAAAAGATTAACAGAAAATACCCAAAATTATTTTTGTAGAGATAAATTACAAGATAAGGAAAAAATAGTTTTTAATTCATTGTCAAGTTCTCTGTGACATTAAAACTTATTTTATTTAAATTATGTAATACACTTCACTTGAATACAGTGCAACTTGACAGACTTATTACCACATAGTAATTTCATCCAGCAACCAGAAAGATAATAATAAGACCTAATGTGAAAAAAAACAGACGTTAATATTGCAAAGAGTAGTTAAGGACGCTTGTGTGAGCACAAATGCAAGTTCATCCTTCACATATAACTTTGTATCCAGAATTTAAAAAATGGAATTCAATTAGGATGTGATATAAAGTGACCTCAATAGAATGGTGTTTCTCTATAGCAAATATATTGAAATAATTCACAAAAAATAAAAAGTTTTCCCAACTTTTAATAAGAATTTCAAAAAAATATTTTCATGAGCATTTTTCAAGTGTTGTTTATCAAGAATTTTATTTTATTTATTTATTTTACACATGACAAGAAATATAAATAATTTGTGAAAAAACAACAGGTAATTTAATTTGGACACACAATTTTAATGGATCTGGGTTTGTTGCCTTTCATTTGTCGTGTCACCAGTAAACTAGGTTTTTGTCTGTATCTCACTGAGGACACATAGTATAAAAAAATAAATCGATACTTCTTTCCTATTTTTGATTATATTAAACTCCGTTGCACATTCACATCAACCTGACAATCAGTGACAGAATAGATCTGAAACATTGATATTGGTCCTATGAATTTAATTTTACACCTCAAGATGGCCATTTGGAGTTCTGTAATCGAAAGGTCATTGCATAAAATAAATTATTTTTTATGTGCATAGACAGTTCCTGCTGATGTCTTATTTTAGAACAGCATAATTAAAAAAGAACTTTCTTTGTAAGTAGCCGTTATTTACAGATTATCCAGTGCTGAATTAAAAAACGAAATTAACTTTTGTTAATTGGCTCTTTTTTTCATGTAATATACTATACAAGAAAACATAACTGAAATCACTCGGAAATATTACATGTACTGTATATGTGATTTTAAACAGATCGGCAAATTTCACACTGTTATTATAAAAATATAAAACATATTCTAACCAGCGTAAACTAAGGGAAACATGAATGGTTGATTTATGGTTACACTAAATACTGTTGCTTTGTATTTGAATGAGACAGCCACGCTAGGATATTCACTACAAGCAAAAAATGGCACTTCTTTTGCCTAGTATGAAAAATGTAAGTTAACTATAAGTACAGTACCCGGCAGTAAGTAATACACACAGGGCTTAAAAATAAACTGTCGAGAGAAAGAGACTGTCGGCCATAATCGGCTAACTTCAGCTTTGTAGAGCATCGTCTCTATCATTCATACACGTGTTCCGTCGCGATTTGTCAGTCGTTGTCAAGCGTTCTAGGGATAGAGATGACGCTCGACAAAGCCGAAGTTAGCCGATAGTGTCTTTCTTAAGCCCGATGTGTATTACTTATCGCCAGGTACTGTAAATCCCAAGAAAATGTTATATGTTAACCACAAGTAAGTCCCAATAAAATGTTGTATAAAAGTATAACACATAAAGCTCGGTCTCATGAAACCATTTTTAAAAGCAATGAACAAGGGATGGATCTGCATTTCAATACAAAAATGTCTGATTTATCTTGTAAACTGGAGCTAATTCAGAATTTTGAGTGCTGTTTTAGTATTATGTGCTCTAAAAGCTATAAAGAAAATATACTTTCATTTTTCTAAGAAATAAAAAAGTTAAAATCTGTAGAGCAGTGTAATTAGGGTTTTAGTCCGTTAATACTTTACCAAAATTAATAATATACATTTTAATAAATGCAGTTTAGATTCAATCAAGATATGCATATTGTACTTGCTGCTTGAGGAATTCACTAAATAACCACTGAGCAGTAATATATTTACAGATCACTATTGAGATTAACTTGACCTTAAAACATACATTATTCATAGATACTTTCTTAAGCATACAGGTTCTGTCTGCAAAAAGTACCGAGAGCACTTTTTTTAAACATTCAATTTTAAATTTGGATATACTTTCTACTTTTTAAAATGTTTTAAAACTTGTAAAGATTTATATATTGTTTAATTTTCATAATTGTTTAGAAGTATTATATTGCACTTTCATTGTATAAGTTTCACCTAATGGGCTTATTGTCATGTAGCAATCTCGCTGAAACCAGAAAGATGTTTAATGAGGTCTGAAATAAAAACCACACTGGGACCCTTTTTAAAAAATGTAATACCAATGGTGATCGAACCTGCAACCCCCGAGATTTTTTATTGTTTTAGATGCTCTTAGGGTGTGGACCAATGAAAAAAAATAAAGTTTGTCAATCTTTGTCAGTATTGCATAGACAATCAAATATGCAGGAAAGTAATCCAGTAAGTATGCACAGCTATCAAATATCTCAGTCGCTCACTCAATGCATTCATCAAGTACTATTAAAGACTGTTTCAGACAATCACTGGCTTTATAAATATTCCTACAATTTATCCTACATATTTTCAAATCGGTGACAGATTTACTTTAGTATATTCGAAGTTTCCCGAGTTAAATAACCAATAAAAATAATTTGACCCAAAATAGAAAGTATGGTTACCACATGCTGACATATTTGTTACTATCATCAACAAATACATATATCACTTTTACCACATCCATACACCATGTCACACATACTCTCCTATTATAAACTGCTCTGGTTTTATAAGTTTTCTACTCTTTCAGAATTTGATTAATCTTCCCAAACTTCTTGAACCTTCTATACTACTCACATAAACTTTTTGCTTTCTATTAAAACATGTTTCTAAAAAAATTAAGTCCTGGATGGTGATGGTAAATATATAATATCACCATTTCTCTGTTGGACTACGCAGAGGATAGATCACCAAACATGTCTATCACAACATACTTCCTTCACCTCCTCCACATCCATACATCTTGTCATACTGATCCTTCTATTTATCTTACTCCTTACCTTTTCTTCTTTCAAAATTGAATTATCTTAATCCAACACTGCATTATAAATCTGTTTAGTCTGTTTTTCGTCATTCATTTCTTCAACATGTCCAAACCATCTCAAGTACAAATATACTATAAAAAATATTAATGGTTAATCTTAATGAAATTTATTCACTTCAATTTAATAATTCAACAGGTAAGGTTTATCTCTAGTTTCAACTTCAAGATATGCATTTTTAATAGTCGCAATTAGTAATGACTTTTAAATTTCAAGTCAGTAAAATAAACTCCCAATTACTTAGGGATTATACAGATATCACTCATTTCATAAACAGTATATTCACTCATTTAATTATAATCACTCACTAATATATATATTACTAAAATATATATAATCACTCAACATATATTCACTCATTTAATTACCATATGCATTCTCAGAATGGAGCTTTAGAAAATCTTAAGTTAACTGCTGGCCGTTAATAACACTGCTGCGATCAAATTAATTTTGGAATGTTTTTTTTGTAAATTAAATATGGAAAAAACTGCCAGGGACATTTCTGTTTCATTACTTTGGGTAATTCCAATCCAAGGCAAGTTTTCGATCACTAATAGTAGAAAATATTGCTCTTATGTTTATTGTAAACTTTTCAAATTTTCTGATAATTTTTTTTCAATGAAAAAAATTGTACTCTGCTTAAATTTAAGAATTAACTAATAAATCACCTTACCTCTATATATTGCAAAGATGAATACTGTACGCTTTTAACAGCTTGCGCATTTTTGCATTTGATACGTTTTGCCATATTAAAACTTTAAAACACAGAGAATATAGAAATATGGTGAACGGCACAGGTAACTTTCGAATAATTTCGGTCAAAAAAGTCGTATTTTTCCCCACTGCAATAACAAATTTGTGCAGTAAGTTGGAACCGCACGACACGGTAGCACTTATAACAACAAATCAATTATTAATCAAACAAACGAATAAATTGACAGCGATTAGTACGAAAACACCTAAGGTAGGCGTTCGTATAGATCCGGGCAGGTAACTGACAGAATTAACATTGACCGAGACATATTTCGGAGATTCGACGATGACCCCAATTAATGGATGAAAAAGTTGGCAGTAACCAAAAAATGAAACGTGTTCCACCGGCCTGTACAACTTTCTAAACATCTTTTTTGTTCATTAATGACACATCACAGACGACTCGTGTCAAACACTTTGTTTGCCGACGAACATTCTACGCAATTCCCGCGATTTTATAAATGAAAATATTGGAAAATGTTGGAGTAATATTGTGTTAAAATACAATCATACCTGTTAGTAAAGTTGGCGGAGGAAATAAAGCGATTTTAGTATGAAAATGAAGCACACAAAACCTTACGCCAAAACGAGTACAGGCCGCGCATCACCGTTCATCGCTCGAAAACTATTGGATGGTGTTGCTATTACGAAAAAATATTTTGCATATTGGGAATGTTGAGATACTCATCATATAAACGAAAACATCGTTTGATGCCTATTTTCATACTAAATAAAAATCAAAATTGGAAGACTAAATAATAATAATAAAAGGACAATTTATATAGCGCTATTTAGATACCACATTCTCCCCAAGAGCGCTCTAACTCGCATTCGAACCCACTATTATTGATAGATTAAAAATATTACAATTTTAATAAAGTAAGTTGAATGCAAGTATATGAAGGTTTATTTCAAGATGTCATCTCAACACCTTAAATGAAATCTTCTTATCCTGTCATGTCATCAAGCTGATTCATCAATTTCAAGAAGAATCATATTACGAACATTGTCAATGGATTATCAAAATTCTTTGACACCACCTTATTTCAAAAGCATGTACGATTAAGTGTACATGCTTCAACACCACATAGAAATACAGAGAATGTCTAGCAAAAGACCATCGACCGTGGACGAAATAAATAAATAAATATTAGCGCGTGCTCTGCAAAATTATACATAATATGTGTCACGTTATGTGCGATTTTCAAATCCTTTCTAGCAGCCATAAGTTACTAAGTTACACTTCAAAATGTTTTTCTCGACATTCTCCTGGTCTTATTCAGGTTAGATGTCATAACTAAGAATCACGAGTTATGGAGGAGAAATATGATAACACTTTAAAAATAATTAATATAGTAAACACCGAACGTTTGTCCGAAGTGACACAAAAATTTTAAATCTAAAAACAAGTCACCGAAATAGCAAATTACTGTCGATAGTTATGATTTGTAATAATAACATATATCTTTTTACTGTTTCCTTTTATGAATAGAATGAGGCGCGAGTTGTAATAATTAAATTATAAAAATTAATTTCTATCCACATTGTGATGTTATGTAGAATAAATTTTAGTCGCGAGCAAGTATTTTTTAGTTTTGACACTGGCAGCTGTCAGTTGACGTGTCGAAGCAGTAATGTGTTAAACGCGGTCTTTTATTTGAGTAATTTATATAAATGTGTTTATAGGTGTAGTAAGTGATAACTTCTGTATTTAATGTATTATCTGCAATTTATGTATTTTAGAAGTGTTATTTCAATATATTTTGTACATACTATGTTGCTGTCAATAAACCTATATTTATTTATTTATTAAGTGGTTAACCTCGTGAATATTTGTTTTAACATTATGTTATATATTGCAGTGTGTAGCGCATGTAGGAGTGTTTGCGTGTAAATGACATATTGGCATCTCTGAATTGGTGAGTAAATTGTTTTGTGTTTGATTTGCGAATATTTGCTATAAGGACTGTTACAATTCATTAAAAATAAAAACGTTAAGTGTGTGTGAAAAACAAAATAAAAATACAGTAAGAAACTAAAATGGCAACCCCCCCCCCCCCCCCAACCATATATAACGATTTTTAGCCGTAACGAAAATTCTCTTCTGAAATCAAGTCTTAGAATACATCGCACGATATTTAAGTATTTGTCAAATATATTGTTCAACGTCAATTTTAAAATATTTAAAGAGTGAAAATAAAAATGTATTCGGAAAAAAGTTTTTTTTTAGTAAAATTATGTAGCTATAGAAAAAAAGCAGATAAATTGGGCGAAAATGATCACAATCTGGCAACATTATATTTAATCGTCAGTCTATTGCAAATGACGTATTTTCCAAGGAAACATTTTAATGTAATATTTTGCGGTTTTATTTGTATTTTATTATCAGCAACGATTACAGGTCCAATTACAATAATAATTTGATAAGGGTATTTTTTTTCTGGTTCAGCTCTTTCAAAGGTAAATTTATAAATAAACAGTGTCCAGTGATTCTGCAATATTTATTTACAAGAGAATGAAAATATTTCATATATAGTTATACACATTTTAATTAGTATCAATTATAAATGTGGAAGTGTTGCTATATATCTCTGTAAGTACGTGCTAATCTCAAAAACCATTGAATGAATTTTGATAGTTTTTACCATTCTATAGGTTATTCCTTGAGGAAAGTTTAGGTAAGGTGACCAGATTTTGAAAATGCTAAACCTGAACAAATGGCCAAAAATAGATCCTTACGCTTCTTTTCAGAGCATTGATTTCACATATGTAGTAGCAATATTGAGAAAAATATATTTAAAATTAAATCAACTTTTTTTTTAAATATATATATTTCAAAGTTCAATAATTGAATTAGATAGTAAGAGAATTTTGCAAGACATGCAAAAACATTTAAGCTGGAAAAGCTCTAGGTAGTGAGGGACTTTTAATTGATATTGTAAAAGAAACCAGGATAGAAGCAGAGAATGTAGTGAGTACTGCTCAAATGTTTACACTGTGCCTTCACAACCAAGACATTCCCGATGATTGAAAGAATGAAAATATATTCAATTTATGTATCCTTTTGTGTACATGGCTAAACACTGTACATCCTGGCGGTTTTATTGTTACACAGCAATTTCTTCTTACCAATTAAATGTAATTGTTTTTCATGAAAAAATACCAGAAAGACTTAAAAACTACATTCCACTTGACTGTCATCACTTAACAGAATTATCACCTAAATCGTAATATACCACATCCAAACTATTCTGGACGATAGCCAACACTGATTTTACAGCTGGTACATAGTCCAGTGTGCTGCACCCCCTTCTGAAAACAGGCTGGTTTCAGAAGGGGATGCAGTACACTGGACCACATACACCACTGGACCACGAATATAAACTTTCTCTTTCTCTGATCCCATTTCTATGTTGATTATGAAATAGCTTTTGACTGTCAACATCTATGATAGTCTATGCCCTGTTAAGGCAAGACATTGCTAAGATTTATGCAAAACTTTTAAAAAATTAGAACAATGCTAAGTATCAATTTCCATAAGAGAAAATTCAGAAAAAAAGGAGTCTGTCAAGGAGACATCTCATCTAAACTATGCTCGAAGATGTTATCAAAAACTTGTTATGGGGTATAGGGTATATCCATCAATGGAGAATACTTAAGACATAGACTTCTAAATGATATTTTAATCATTGTTAATACCCCAAAAGAACTATAAATGAACGTAGAAAAGATTACATTTATGATAAATACATTAAAATGTTGCAGTAATTCAAGTGGATGGTAATAATTTAAAACAAGTACATCAATAAATCTATTTAAGACAACTTATCTTGTTCGAAAACTATAATTTGAAAGAAAAAGTAGAACAACCAAGTCGGCTTGGAGTACTTTTGGACAGCTAAAACACATCTTTATACAGCAATCTTCCTCTCTGCCTAAAGCAAAAAGTCTAATCAGTGTAACTTCCAAATCTCTTATACGAGTAAAAGACATGGAACCTACTCGTATTATCCAAAGCTACACAAAAACTTGAAACTACTTTTAAGAAGTATGGATAAATGTACGCTGGATGACCACGAAAATTATGAATGGATTCATTCTCAAATAAAGATCAAAAACATAATAGAGACCATTAAACAATGATCTGGAGTTGAACAAGACATATAGTTAGAACAAAAGACAAGTATTCGGAATCAGAATAAAGGATGATGTCTCATCCAGTGGTATCTGAGAGGAATAAAAGGCACACTAGGTGGATTATTAAACTTGGACACGAAAAGAACAAGTGTAACTTTTATACCTTTAAGGACCTTATGGACATCATTAAAAGCAAGACCAACTTGAAGAAATAATGTGAATATCATAAAATATACAAAATGTGTCATCACACTGCAGTAACGATTCAGTTTCACATCAACAATTATTAGACAATTAATAATGAATAAACTTACCTCACAAGTTTGAATAGAAACTTGAATTCCCTCATCGCCTTTCTTTGACTTCAACAAGTCAGCATAAGCAGACTTGAAGTGAGAAAGAGTATTCGATATATGACGTCTGTGCAGAGTTGGGTAAATTCTTGGCCAGTTGCTTTCTAAAGAGAAAAATGGACAATTTTCAATTAACAGACATCATACATCACATGTATTAAGGCATTCCAAAATCTTTGAGAAATTATAAAAAATATTGAGAAAAAAGTAATTTTTAGAATGTGTTCTCTAAAAATCTTGAAGGCGTAGGAGTTGTAAGAGGTATATGTATGTCGAGATAGGAAGTTCTGGTGCTCTGTCTTCTATGCCTACCATGACAGGTGACAGTATGTATGTAATTCTGAATAATAAAGGTGTTAAAAAATATAATTTCAACTTACCCATATATAAGAGGATGTAGGTTGTTTGTGATACATAATTTCTATGTAAATCTCTCCATAGCTTGTAATTGGAATCTTTTTTTCGTAACCCCTCTATGAAACAGCAAATTATTTCTTTTGTTTTTATATCATTCAATTGTTTTCTGCCAGTATAAGTACTAGGGAGTCTTTCTAATAATTGTTCCAAAACATTTGAATCTGCCCAAGCATCCGATTTCTCGAAGTATGATTTCTAAAATAAATTAAATGTTATTGTTTATTTGATATTGACAAAAAAATATTTTGACCAAACTTCAGTTATTTTAAGAATGTTCATTTTGCCTACAAAATGCGAGTAACTTTGCTCCGTGTGTTACCTACTATTTTAATAAATATAAATTTTGGGATTTGAATGAAAAAGAATCATGTGATCAGCCATAAACTTAGCAAAACTTTTATTATTCAAATTATTATACCTTTCTTTAAATTCTTGAATGTCAGTTATTTGTATTTGTTGTAACCGAAAAACTGACATAAAATATACAATATTAGTATTTCTACCACCTTTTTATTTATACACTTGAAAAATGACATAATTATTTTCTTCAAACCATTAACTTTTTAATACTCTCAATAATGTTCTTTAATTAATTTGTAAACATTATAATCTTGAGTTTGATTCTTGTTGGCTTCGGTCACATCAAGAAGTGTGACTATAGCTTCTGACGTAGCAACTCCTGATGAAATTTGACAGCTTTGTTCATACAACTGCATAAGATTTGAACATACAAACTCTCATTGTCTGAAATAGGACTTTTGTTTTTTGTCAGGAGTGCATTAGTCGGCCATCATTATTAATACAATTCATAATAGTAAATAGTAGGTATTTTTAATTTTCATCAATACAACCCACCAATACAAACACTAATAGCTAAAAAAAATTGGCCATAGCGGAATTTCAGTACTATTAAGTCAGCACTGAGCATGTTAATAGTAAAATAAACTAATTATTAATAACTTGTGTCGTGATTTTTGTATATATTATATTGTTATAATTGAAAATATTTGATCTATTGATATACAATAAATTTCATTTAAAAAAATATTCAACTGCAAGCATTTACTTCAAGTTCATAAAAAATATAAATAATAAAAAATTGGATATATTTACTCTCAGCACTGCTGCTTGGTTATTCAAAAGACCCTCCAAGTCTTTTGGCATTCCCTTTCTTTTTGTACTAATAAAGTCTAGAAGTCCTATGACCTCATCGTTGCTCAGTTTATTTGTATTGTCTTGGTTTGATATGTGTGATTTTAGAAGATCAATTAAGTACTGCACAACAAATCTAACATAATGTCTAAGATCAATCCTCGGAATCATCAGTCCTCTCCAAACTGAAAGAATATAAATTGTGAAGAATTTTAAGATTTTTTAGTATTAAGAATTTATAGTCATGTAAACATAAACCCATATTTCCAAAAGGCTGTGCTGTAGAATACTCCAAATTTTCTATGAGAACAGACCTGCTCTTTAGCTGATTTTTTTTGGTATTTGTATGAAATGCCCTTGTCAGTAGTTAGCATGAAACAATTCATAGTAGTTCCCTAGTACAAAAGTTGGTAGCACATTGATATGTAAGGCATTATTGAGAAATAATACACACCATAAGGACCATTATAATTTGATGTGGAGCTCGATGTTAATCTAGGGTTGAAATTATTTGAAGATAGGATTGAGTTATACACTTTTCAACGAAAATTACTTTATTGGGAAAGTAACTTCACAAAATTTCTTATTTTGTACATAAATAACTGTTTATTCTTTGATTCTTTACAATTAACTCAGGAGTATCATCATCAACTGTGTTCTTCAGAAATAAAATATTGCAATTTTGATTAAAAGTTTTGTTTTTCTACCTAACCTAACCACACCAACATAAACATAATAGTTGGTGTTGCTGTTTTATGACTTTGGGTGCTGTGGAAAGTTCTTGATACACTACGTGGCCTGAACCAAAAATCTATTAAAGGGACCATTGATATAAATAATGGGAATGGAGAATAAATGGTTATTTAGTATGAAAATAAAACTCAAAATAATATAAAATGAGAATAAGGAAATATATCTCCCTGACTTGTTTGAACTGATCTCTTTTGACTTGTTAAACATACATAAAAAATTTGCTGAAGAATTTTACACAGAAATATATAGATTCATTAAAAAAATAAACATTTAAAATAAAACTGATCTAGTATGTACTTATTTGTCATGCCAAAAGTTACATGTATGAATTTGTTGTAGAATATTTCAAAATCTGAATAAAAATAAACAAATTCTCACCTTCAAGTCCAATCTTGATATCCCTTAATCCTCCTTGTCCAATTGCCCAGAGTAAAGATATGCCTATGGGAGGACGATTTTGATAGGAGCTCATGAGCGTTGTCACTTTTGCCATACATTTTGGGAAAACCGACTGATTAATCGAGGCTATTAACTGTATTATTATCTTGTAACCAGACGCAGGTACACCTAAGTTAGAAATACTAGGTTAGTCAAAAAGTTTTGAAAGCGACATCTATGGAGCAGTAGAAAACCAAAATTTCTACGCCATTTTAATATTTCATCTTTCATAAGAACGTACTCAAAATTTCATTTCGATCTTTCAATTCATTCTTTGTTTACAAGCCATTTGAAGTTGACGTGTCAGTGTATTTTTTAACAATGGAAAAATCCGAATATCGTGCAGTGATTAAATTCTTTGTTTTGGAAGGTTTATCGGCTACTGAGATCCATGCAAAGATGGTGAAAGTATTAAAGGAATCTTCTCCTTCATTTCCAACCGTTCACCGATGGGTTTTGGAGTTTAAGCGTGGCCGTACAAGCGTTGAAGACGATCCACACTCAGGACGTCCAAAAAGTGCATCAACACCAGAAATCATAGCGAAAATACAGGATATGGTTTTGGAAGATCATCGATCGACTGTGGATGTGATAGCTGACACCATAGGCATCTCACATGAAAGAACATGGCATATTTTGGCTGAAGTTTTGGGTTTTAAAAAACTGTGTGCACAATGGGTGCCGCATTTGCTAACAATGCAACAAAAACACGTTCGAATGCGACTTTCTGAGCAACATTTGGAGAAATTTCGAAAGGATAAAAAGGATTTTCTGCGTCGATTCATCACTATGGATGAGTCTTGGGTCTACCACCATGATCCTGAATCAAAACAAGAGGCTAAGGAGTGGTGTGAACCAGGCACTTTGGCTCCGAAGCGAGTTCGTGTCCAGAAATCAGCCAAGAAGGTGTTAGCGTCAGTTTTTTGGGATGCAAAAGGAATTTTATTGATAGATTAACTCCAAACTGGTAAGACAATCAACTCTGATTATTATTGTGACCTTTTGGACGAGTTGGATGAAAAAAATTGTGAAAAAAGACCCGGTTTGCAGAAAAAAATCATTTTTCAACAAGACAATGCACCTGCTCACACAGCTCAAAAAACCATCGCGAAAATTAGTGAATTGGGGTACGAATTGTTGCAGCATCCACCCTATTCGCCAGATTTAGCTCTCTCTGACTTCTGGCTGTTCTCACACAAAAAATTCCTTCGTGGAAAGCATTTTTCATCAAACGAAGAGGTTATAGCCGTCGTAGAAGAGTATTTTGCAGGCCTTCCAGAAAGTCACTTCCGTGATGGGACAACAAAGTTGGAAAATCGTTGGACCAAGTGTATTGATCTTATGGGAGACTATACTGAGCAATAAAAGTGATTTCCCCCCAAAAAAAATGTATTTTCATTTCCGCTTTCAAAATTTTTTGACTAACCTAGTATATATATTTAGTTAAGATAACACCTATGAGACATACAAAGATAAGAATATCATTTTATCAATGAATTATAATAAAACTATCAAAATACTACAATGTTTTAGCAATTTAAATACATAAAGTTTTTTACATTAAATATTATTTTACTTGAATAATTAAATCAAAAGTTGAAAATATATTTCAAAGAAAAATTACACTTGTATTTGGTAAATTTTCTATATTTATTTAATTTCCTATAATACTTTGTAATTATCTTTTGAATTAAACATTTGAATGAAATTTGTAAAAACACCCCTGTTGGTAAAAAATTTATCAAATTCTAATAATTTGTGAATGGTTTTGAAATATTGTTTAATCTACTATAAATAGATCTACAATATTTGATTTAAATGAATGATAAACTAGATTTAGTTTGATTATTTATGCAATATGTTACAATACGTATTATTTGCTACCTTATACTATATATGGGAAAATACCAATTTAAGTTAAAATAGTATGTTTGAAGTTTACTTGAACTACTAAACTACTGAAGTTTGAAGCAATAAAGGAGTGACAGGATTCTTTTCCTGTAACCATTTATATACTTGTGTAATAACACATCGATCAATAAGTCCCGGGACTAACTACTAAAACAACATTTGTTCGCCAAAATTCTTCTTTATTCATCAAAATAGTCTCCTTCAACAGCGATACATTCATTCCAATGCTTTTCTAACTTTTCTATGCCAGCCGTCTAGAACGATTTATCTTTGGTTTCAAAATAGGCGTTAGTTTCGGCAATCACTTCTTCATTGGAGCCAAATCTCTTTCCCTGGAGCATCTTTTTGAGGTCTGCGAACAGCCAATAGTCGCTGGGGGCCAAATCTGGAGAATACGGTGGGTGCGGAAGCAATTCGAAGTTCAACTCATGCAATTTGGCCATCGACTTGTGACACGGTGCATTGTCCTGATGAAAGAGAACTTTTTTCTTCTTCATATGGGGCTGTTTTTTTGCAATTTCTGCCTTCAAACGCTCCAAACGCTATGTAATATTCGCTATTGATGGTTTTTCCCTTTTCAAGGTGATAGATGAATATTATACCATGTGCATCCCAAAATACAGAGGCCCTAACCTTCCTGGCCGACTGTTGAATTTTTGCTCGCTTCGGACGACTTTCACCGGCTGCTCTTCACTCAGCTGACTGCCGATTTGATTCCGGAGTATAGTGGTGGATCCAAGTTTCGTCCGTTGTCACATACCGACACAAAAACTCCTGTTTATTTCGCGTACAGTGCCAAACAGCGCTCTGAATCATCGATGCATTGTTGTTTCTGTTCCATTGTGAGCAAATGCGGCACCCATTTCGAAAAAAGCTTTTTCATGACCAAATGTTCATGCAAAATAGTGTGAACACTACCAAATGATATCAGCTATCTCACGCAACTTTACTTCGCGATTTTCCATCACGATTTAGAGGGTTTTTTTTAATGTTTTCTGGTGTAACAGCCTCATTTGGACGACCAGAGCGTTCAGCATCATTTGTGTCTGTATGACGTTTGAAATCAGCATACCACCGACAAATGGTTGTTTTCGATGGAGCAGAGCCCGGATAACACTTTTCAAGCCATCGCTGAGTTTGAACGGTATTTTTCCCATTAAAAAGCAATGTTTTATCAACACACGAAATTCGTTTTTTTCCATTGTTTTGAAAATAGCAAAAGTAGCGTCACTAAAACCACTGTAACTCAATGACGCAATGTCATGAAAGTTTGACACGTAACTTATAAAGGTTGGTACTAACTGAGAATGGTATGGATTTGTTATTAGAGGCGCCATCTGTTGGTTAGTCCTGGGACTTATTGATCGATGTGTTATATGTCCATAATGATTTGAATCTACATCTAATTAATATTTTTTACATAAAAATTGTTTTGTAGAGCATTAATGTATAGTTATAATATTCTTAAAGAAAAACAAATGAAATATTTTCACACACTTTTAGCACTTCCTTATTCAGAGATTCTTATTTTTGTTAACTGACATGTTTGCTATGACATGTTTTTTTGAACTAATTCCTAATACTTACTTGCTCTTAATTATTCTTGCCATTCATACATATTATTATAATAATTAATAGTAAAAAAAGGTAAGGAGCCATAAAAAATTCTATGTCAAACAAGTCTTTTAAAGGACAAGATTATCGTATTCTTTTCAAGTCTATGTGAAAGTCTTTTGTACATATATTCAATATTTTTTAAGTATACTTATAAAAGTGAACATACTAATGTACGAAAATATTAGTAAACCTAAATCTAGTTTTAAATTTGCTCACTTAAGAAGTGAAATTGTTATTTCCGTGTACCATGTGTGTACCTATGAAACCGGAATTTGCTCATATATGGCTCTAGTTGTCAATGTAGTGACTTTCAAACCTTTTCATTGGCGCCTTTTTTTGTGTTTCCATTTGTCAAAGATTTTTAACTCACATCAATGCAAGTTTAATACAACTACATATGTTTTCATAGCTAGAACATGTCTGTTTTAGGGCCTGAAAACTACGATTCGCCGACAGCATTGATTTTCTGTTACCATTTAAAAAAAACTGCTGCAGAATCGCATTGAATGCTTGTCAAAGCTTACGGTGAGCATGCTCTTGGTAAATCACAGTGCTTTGAGTGGTTTAAAAAATTCAAAAGTGGCGATTTTGACTTGAGAAACGAAGAACGTGGAAGACCACCGAGAAAGTTTGAAGACCCCAAATTGCAAGCATTGTTGGATGAGGATGATGTTCAAACACACGAATGAAAACCGAAATTGACAGCAGGAAAACTGAAAAACTACTTGCGAAATGCTGGTCGCCAGGTACAAAAGAAAATCATTTCTCCATCGAATTGTGACTGGCAATGAAAAATGGATATATTTCGAGAATCCTAAGCGTAAAAGATCATGGGTAACTCCAAGCAAACCAGCGACATCGACTGGAAGGCCAAATCGCTATGGACAATGCTCTGTGTTTGGTGGGATCAGAAGGGTGTTATCTATTATGAGCTGCTAAAACCTGTCGAAACCGATAATACTGAACGCTACCGACAACAAATTATGTATTTGAAACAAGCATTGCCTGAAAAACGACCAGAATATCAAAAGAGGCAACACAAAGTAATTTTGCACCATGGCACACAGCAAAACCAGTCAAGAAAATGATTCAAGCGTTTAGTTGGCAAATACTTTCGCATGCGGCTTACTCATCAGACTTGGCTCCATCCGATTACTACTTATTTGCATCGATGGGACACGCACTTGCTGAGCAGCGCTTCACTTCTTACGAAAATGGCTCGATGATTGGTTTGCCACAAAAGAGTAAGAGGTTTTTTGGCGTGGCATCCACAAATTGCCAGAGAGATGGGAAACATGTGTAGCTAGCGATGGACAAAACTTTGAATAAAATATTTTTTACCGTTTTGATACAATAAATGTGTATTTTCTATAAAAAAATTCTGGTTTCATAGGTACAACCTGGTATACTATAACCAATTTTACTGAAATACAATATTCTTCAAATTATCGCAAATATGGTGAACCCTCTATAGAAAAATTATGAAAAAAACTGTGTACATTGTCAAGTAAAAAAAACATTTTGTAATTTATGAAATTTGGTTTGTTAATAGAAATTTAAAAAAAAAAAAAATTATGACGATTGACCCGAACAGCCACAATATGAAACTACATGAAAAATTTAAAATAGGTACAGCAACACAATGTTCTTATATTCAGTTAGGGACCGGTTTGGACGTACTACCTTGATCAAAAAATTTTAGGACTTTATTCATAAAATCGAAAATACAAGTTTATTCATCAAAATCGATATGGTCCCCTTCAAAGTACTCCCCATCGACTGCAACACACTTACGCCAGCGCTTGATTCAATCCTCGAAACACCACTGGTACTCATTTTTCGGTATGTTCATCAGAGCCGTCTTTGATTTTTTCATAACATCCTCTCGGGTGCTGTAACGCGTTCCGCGAAGCGGTTTTTTAACTTTTTTCTGGCTCCCTGAGACTTTTTCCTGTTCGGTTGAACAGGAAAAAGTCGCAGGGAGCCAGATCAGATGAATTCGAAGGCTGCTGGATAGTATTCGTGTTGTTTTTAGTCAAAAACTCATGGAAATCATGTCTTTCGCGATTTCAACGCGGTCCTTTTTTTGCATGAAATTGAGGTCTTTCGGTACCAGTTTTGCAGCGACACGTCTGAGGCCCAAATCACTAACCAAAATATCTTGAGCGGATCTGTAAGCGATGTTAAAGTCCTCTGTCAGCTCTCTGATGGTCAATTTGCGGTTTTCGGCCAACATTTCTTTGATTTTATCGATGTTTTCAAGATAGTAGGTAAAGTATTGACAGAAATCAAAGCATAAATTTTGTTTAGTTTACAAAAGCTAAATAAACAAAAATACTATAAAAAGATATTGAGAATAAAAAAATAGTTTGGAAGTCGAATATTCCAAGTGTTGCTGTAAAACTGAAATATAAAAGTATAAACTGACCACAAACCTTTTATCATGTTATTTGCAATCGAAGAAAGGCACAATTCGAGGTAGACCTGTAAATCATTATTGCTTGCTTCTTTAATAACCTTTTCAAGCACACGCTTTAAAGGTAAAGGCACAATGGATAGAGGATAATCTAAAGGCATTTGTGAGTACGTCTCGTCATTCTGGTCCACTGTCACCTTGGAGTTGAAGAATCGAGCTGCATCTAGCAGACGGGATAAAACGGTTCCACCCACATTCGTATCATATGCAATTTGGACTTCAGTTGCGTCAATCTGCAAAATAAATAATCAATTTATTGAATACAATAATAACATAATTAATTTCTTGTGTGTGCGCATAATATGCTGACATTTTTTTTTATTATTATTATTATTACACATGACAAGAAATATACACAATTTGAGAAAAAACAACAGGTAATTTGATTTGGACATATAATTTTAATGGATCTGGGTTTGTTGCCTTTCATTTGTCGTATCCCCAGTAAACTAGGCTTTTGCCTGTATCTCACTGAGGATATTTAGCATGAAAAAATAAATCGATACTTCTTTCCGATTTTTGATAACACAAAAAGCCCCGTTGCACGCTCTCATCAACCTGACAAACAGTGACACTCAACTACAACTGGAAACACCCTGCGAAACTCAACTCCTCACACATTATCGCTCCAGAAAGACCAAAAATATTCATCCCACAATATACTGCACACAATCATAAGAATAAAAATCAAAACAAATTCAAAACAAAAAAAAGAAAAACACACAGAAACACAAATACAATAACAACCAAAATTAAAACAATAATAAGAGACCCACACTCACGAGCTCACATAAATCCTTTCCACTCGTCATTCATCCTGAAAGCCCAAGTACTCAAAATCCTGTCGCAATAACAACCACGCTCCGATCGACTGTCTAAATGGTTTTCCTACCTTTACTTTTATTGAAGTCGGCACGCCATTGTATGTAATGGGAGCCAAATAAGCATATTGCCTTTGGGCAAAAGAGGTTTTAACTCTAGGGATGGTGAACATTTCATTAGTTGCCATGCGTGTCATGTGTGTCTGCTGAGTTTGCATCTTCCCCTCCTCTCGATGGTAGTGCCAGAGAATGGATTTGAGATGTTGCAACTATAGTTTCTATATGGTTATATCCCTTTGAGTTTTGCTATATCATTTTATTAAAACAAATTAATTAATTGTAACTTATTTGGTCAAACACTGTTTATTCCACTTTATATAACTGTATAACCCTAACGTTTTCACCTCATCATCAGGGATCAAAATAATTAATTTATATTATTTCAATACGCGGGTAATAATTGAAGCGAGTCACGAGCTTAGGTAGTGGTTACAAATTTCAAAGTATCGATTTTATTTGATTCTCACCAGCAAATATGTACTTAGCTAACACTAAGTAATGACTATTTTCATGGCCTAGTTGATAAAACGCCTGTCTTTCATCCAAACGTTTCAAATTTGATTCATGACAGATAATATAAAAAATAAAACAAAAAAGTACCAGTATCTTTTTTGGTCGTATCGACATATTATAAAATATAATACAATCTATAATATTTTAAGAGCATTATGATAACTAGTGATCACAATAAAAAAGGAGTTTTTTTATGGAATGAATTGGTTAATTTCACGCTATAGTGCATTATTAATAAAAAATACATTTTAAAGAACTTAGGCAATAAGAATAAAAAAAATATATAAGAAAATTAAACTGGTAGCTATCAAGAAAGTTGTGCAATATGATAATACCAGTGGTGTAATTCGCATTACAATTCTTTATAGCGAATATAATTAATTTTCTCTCAAAAGAAACAAACTTAGAATTTTGAAATCATTAGACAAAGCGAGAATAATTTGTAAACAACTTAAGCTATTAACATTTATTTTCAAAATCAAGAATCTTTTAACAGATCATTATTTTTTTAGATTATTGCACCTGGATCCTCCTTATTTTACAGTAAGGTTCTACAATTTTACACAAGTTTATGTTGCTAGCTGCATATCTCCATGAACACAGACATGTATTTAAATAATCTATAACAGCAAAACACTTTCAGCAGTTGTTATAATAGCAACCTATATATTGCTTAACAATACCATTTATTTATTTCTACAACATCCAAAATCTCTCATTTAAATAAGAACATTGATGTCATTCAAAATATCAATGATATATTTGAGGATCTATCTATCGTTGGTGCTATATTTCAGTTTGGATTTTAACACTTAAGATGGTTTCCTCTAAACAGGCATGGTCAAACTACAGCTCCCGAGCCAGATCCGGCCCATGAGGTCCATTTTTATAGTCCGCGTAAGTATACAGCGTAATGTCACACAACATCAACTAAATTAGCATAACCTAGTAATGTAGTGGTCAAAATTCCTACTATAGCACATGTTTCTTCGTAATAATAATAATAAAATGACAATTTATATAGTGCCATTTAGAGAGTAGACTCAAGGGTGCACAAAATCAATCTATCCATTTATTTGAGAAATAAGAAATAAAACAAGCATTATAAAATGATTGTGACATTTGGTTCAACTTTATATGTGAACAAATTTTCTCAATAATGAATATCCATAAAAATCCAACAAGATCAAGATTAACTGATACCTATATGGAAGTGATATTAACCCTTTTAATCCCAGCATATTTTGGCAAAAAAAGAATAGTTTATATTTTATTTTTTATCTCAGTTATTTAGTTTTAACCTGTACACCGCGTTAAAAATCAAATTCCACGAATCCTGTGCGCGGCACAATTTCGGCGTTTTTTAATTTCTAAGTTTAAACGCGTATTTTGTTTAGAACCACTGATATTTGATTACACCACCAAGTACACATGACATTCAAGTAATTTTCTGATAATAAATAATAGTCATTACTCTTAAGGAGACTCATTAAATAAAGGAGATAAACTAAACATTACGTAAAATACACAAAGGAATGCTACAGATCAGATCACAGGCGTTTGTGCTTCCCACGAGGAACACGTTAAATACATTCTTTTAAAAGTTAATGTTTTTATAAGTTTAAAAAAATATATATTCAACATAAAACTTGTACGAAAACTTTGAGGCTGATGATCGGCCCTGAGGGATTTTTCCAATAAACCAGTTTAGAAGTTGCCTCCACCGAATGACCTATAAAGCTCGTTGCCAATTTATATGTTGATATATCCCTCGAGATGTTATTCTCTTATCTCAATATTGGCTTACCATGATCACCATAGTCAAGAGACTTCCAATAATATACAACTTTTGAATGTATTGAAGGTAAAATAAATCCTAGTAAAAAATGAAATAGACTTACCAATGCAACAGCTTGCTCCAAAGTTTTTGGTTGTTTAACCTTCTTAGCTTCAGGAGACTTTTTCTCTGGCTTTTTGTTTTGGGCACTTTTTTGGGGATTCTTATTTTTTTTAGACTGATTTTCTTTCTTATTTACTTTCTCATCTTCATCATCAAATGCATAAAAACTAGGAGCGTCCGCTATGTGGGCCACTAAAAAAATTAAATAACATTTAATAAATTCAATAAAAGGAAATAAATTACTTTAACCTAGTGTGTAATGATGCAATCTTTTATAGGTGACATAGTTTTGATTTCTTTTCAAATCATACGAGTTCTGGGTTTACGAAATGAACCAGTTCAAATCAAATATAGCTAACTTTACTTTTGATAAAAAAAATTACGTTTAAATGCCATTTTGAAATAGCATTATTAAAATATGTCTGATGAAAGGATGGATCAAATTATACCTGACGATCGTCTTGGAAGTTTGATCTTCTTGCAATCAAAACTTTGGATTTCATCTGCTAAGACTGTGATTGTTTAAATGCAACAGCTTGCAAATAATAAACCAACACACACAGGCATCTTCTTTGGCAGACAATCATAATAAATCACAAGGGAAATATTGATTATCTTAAAGCGCGATCAGAGACAATTTATATGTGCAATTTTTAGTAGTATGTTGATAGGGACGAGTAAAAACAAAGGAGAAAAATACATTTGTAGTGGTTTTCAGTGTGTTTGTTCATTTTTTCAGACGCCTTCAGATAAATGCTATTATGCTGGAGTAGGGAGATCCAATGTAAAGACAAATTTTCTTTTTATGAAAATGAAATCGCTTTTTCATTGATAGCCAACTCATCAACTATTTGATGACCAGATGTTTGTCTTTTATTATATGAGATAAAAAACCTTTGAAATTCAACCTGAATTGTGCAATAAATGACTCCTTTTGATTTTGTAGATGATTGATTGAAAAAGCTATATTAACGTGTTTTGTTTTTGGTAAAATTATCATTGAAATTAGTTCTAAGAGGAAGTTGTGGTTGAGTACAGTGAATCATTTTAGAGAGGTCATATAAAAAGTTAGAAAAACCGAATGAATTTTAAAGGATTTATGAATAGGAAGAAAGCCAAAAATATAAACTAAACTGAAAAACAACAGCGTTTTGTTATCCTATGACTACCATATCATGGAAACGTTTATGTGTGTTAGGTTAGCATAGTTTTACTTAAACTTTCAAATATTTTCTCCAAATTCCTCAGAGCTAAATGAAAATTTAAATGTTTCCGACGAATTTTTCCTACTTTTGTGATTTAAAAAATACGATATAAACTTTAATTGACGATAGCCTAACTTTCAAGGAATGCGATATATATTAATCGTAAAAATTGTAAAAAGAAATCAAATCAAACCTTTAGCAACCGGCTTCGGCACGATTTCGGGCACTTTTTTCTTCTCTTCAACAACAATTTTGGGTTTTCCATTAGAATGACTTTTTTCCTTCTTGCTCCTCACAACCACTTCCCACTTTTCAGACATTTCTATAAGGAAGAAAACAAATAAATATTTGGGAAAAACACTTAAATCAAGCGGACAGCTGCACAAATGTCAAACAGTGATTGATGATGATGATGGCAATGTGAAAGCCTTTTGTGATTGGCCAATTTTCCTTTCATCGTGGTTCACGTGGCAGCAATAGTATGCTTACGTGCACAATTTGTACATTCGTGGTAGGTACTTTATTTTATTTTTTTACTTCTTATGTTTATAATAAAAAAATATTTTCATCAAAGAACATTTATTTATAAGTTTTGGATTTAATTTGAGCTGACAATTAATTTTTTGGCTGTGAAGAAATATTGCTTTTAACTGCTATCTTTCTATCCCCTTTGTTTATTTTTTTTTAAATTTATTATTACACATGACAAGAAATATACATAATTTGCGAAAAAACAACAGGTAATTTAATTTGGACATACATTATTTTAATCGATACTTCTTTCCGATTTTTGATTACACAAAAACAAAACCCCGTTGCACGTTCTCATCAACCTGACAAACAGTGACACTCAATTACAACTGGAAACATCATGCGGAATCAAACTCTTCACACATCATCACTCCAGAAAGACCAAACCTGTTCATCCCATAATATATCGCACACAATCATAAGAATAAAAACAAAAGTAAAACCAAAAATGGACCCCAAATGAAACAAAAATAAATCCAAAAATGTTCATCCCATAATATACCGCACACAATCATAAGAATAAAAATTAACACAAAAATACACAGAAACACAAATACAAAACAACAAAAATCAAAACAACAAAAAGAAACCCACACTCAAGAGCCCACACAATTTTTTTCCACACGTCATTCATCCTGAAAGCCCAAATACTCAAAATCCTGCTGCAATAACAACCACGCTCCGATCGACGGTCTAAATGGTTTTCCTTCCTTTATCTTTATTGAATTCGGCACGCCATTGTACGTCATGGGAGCCAAATAAGAAATCTTTGAATGTGTTTTACCATTGCATAAGTAATCTGATCAGGTCCCGGAGCGCTACTTACCTTAAGTGTATTAATAGTAGCTAGAACTTCTTTTTCCGACATTGGCGTCAGATAAAAAGTATATTCGGGTACCTTTAAATAATGAAGAACAGCGTTATTCAATTACTGTTTAGTCGTTTTATTCCCATCAATTATGTTACGTGAGAGATTATTGCCTACATTGGCGAAATATTCGTTAATGCCACTACAAATTTTTTGTGATTCCTGTGTCAATGGTATCTTTGTACCATCAATGTTTAATGTAGAAGGGGCATTTTTCTCTCTCACTGTACCGGTGATGTCCTTGATAACACTCCAAATTAACTTTTGATCATTGTTTGAGGCTTCAATTTTTGCTCTATAGAAATTTTCTTTTGCCTTTTGGATGAGTCTCTTGCATGTATTTCTGTATTGCTTGTAAAATGTTATTGAGTGTGGATCACTGCATGTCTTAAGTTCCCGGTGCAGACGATCTCTTTTGCGTATACAATAAACCAATCCATCAGTGATCCAAGGTTTGAGTTTTGTGTACCTTCTGCTTCTAATGTGTATTGTCTGTGTGGCTGAGTTGATATGGAAGTTAAAAGCATTAATAAAGCTCTCCAGAGCTTCATTTATACTATGGGACTTGAGAGTATCCTGCCAATTCTCCGAATCAAGGGAGTGCAAGAGCTCTGGTATGTTCGTAATTATTTTACTTTTCATGCCCATCCTTCTTTGTCTACTTGCCCCCTCTGAAAACCCCAATATAATTGCGTAATGGTCAGTAATTGTTGTCTCATACACTACCGCTCTAGCCTTCTGCCAAGTTCTCACCATTGCGTGATCAATGCAGAAATCCGAGCCTAAAGTCACGCGTGTGGGAGTCGTGATAAAAGGAATCAATCCATGAAAAGTCATTAGCTTTAGGTAATTCAAGGTATTTCTTTGATCTTCCATTAATATATCAATGTTCACAACCCCTACAAGCACGACCTCCTGAGAACTTTGCCTAATAAATTGAACGAGAGCCACCAAAAAGGATTCAATATCATGCATATGTGGAGGACGATAAACAGCAATTATAGTCTGCATATCCAGTTGGATCCTCAACACATTAGCAGCAGTGACGCTTATTTCAGTGACAGTAATCTTAAGATCTTTTTTCGCATATACCACAACTCCCTCATTCTGAGTTATATTATGTGTAGATTTATGTATGTTATAACCGTGTAAGTGTTTTGGCAGAAACTTGTCCTTGATCCAACACTTCGTTAGAATAATCAAGTCAAAATCAGCATTTAGATCTGATAGAAAAACAATAAAATCATCGAAGTTTCTATCGTAGTTGCGTATGTTCAGGTGAATAATTTTTAGTTGCCGATAATCACTCATAAGTGATCTAAAGGATGAGACATTACTCGCATGGTAGCCAATTACGCTGATAAGCTCATCAGCATTTTCATTCTCTTCCAGCATACTTAACCTCAGGCAAGCGGCTTAGTTTGGTGATTACGAAAATTATTGAAAGATAAAAGATTGAGTTTTTGTGTTTAAAATTTTTAAGTGTGTATGCAAATAAATGACTGTAACTATAAGAAAGGAACTGATGCAGATATACAGAGGTAGAAATTTTAAAACAACTTACAGGAAATATCACTATCAAGAAAGACAATTGATCAGAAGTCCGAGGGATGCTAATTGTATGAAATTGTACGTGGAGAGAAAAGCTTACAGCCTTGGAGAAGGAAAAAACATCCATGAAAAAACAGAGCCATACCTAAACAAAAACAAGTCCGGATTCAATCATTTTGTCGTGCGCCATGAAAGAGATCGGATCCATTTGTCAGAGTTTAGACAGGTCTGACTCTTTGCTTATGTAGATTGTTGCAGAGCCATCTTCCCTTCTAGCACACACACGACCCGACTTTATCGAGGCATACTTATATCCCTTACTTTAAAAACTTTCTAGGTTAGACTCAGCATACGCTTACATCGTTTTGTTGAGAGCTCCGAAATGTATATCCGACTCTTGACCAGCGATACACCCAGATCCTTTGTATTAAGTTTATCAGATCCATTCTTGTTGGCAGTTCTATGTCTTGACTACATTCAGCATGGTGTTCCTGTATGCCTCGTCCTTGAAAGTCACAATTATAGGCCGGGGATTCTTCTGGGAGGATTTGACGGAAGCTCTCGATATCTCCGTTACGTATTCTGGGAGGCAGCTAAAATTTATTGTACAGGTCACCTTGCTCCATATTTCGTCAATGTTATCTTCGGGAGATTCAGGGCATTCCCTTATTTCGATATTCCTTGAAAGACTCTTCGACTCAATCTTTGCCTCCAGAAACTCAACACTCATTTCCAATTTTTCATTTGAATCGATTCCATATCTGAAGTCTTTTTCTCACACAAAGCAACCCTATCACAAATTTCATCATATTTTGATGATAGGAAGGAAACCGATTTCATCACTCCCTCATTTTGCCGTTTGATGCCCAAATATAAGATGTCGACTTCCTCGAATTTTTTGTTGATCAGATCAACAATCGAATCCTTGAATTTGTTCAGTTCAGTTGACAAATATTCATTTCTCATCACTACGGAGTCTTGCTCAGATTTTTTTGTTTGCTATTTTGTTTTTTTTTGGGCTGACAGTACTCGTTATTCTTGCACTGGCAGCATTGCTATGTTGACAATTGAGTTTCCATGAGTCTTTTGAATGCTGTCATTATATAGTTCTGACATGAATAATGAAAAATATTGTCGCAAATAGTACATCTAAGCACCATATCTTGCTTAATGTTCTCTTCGCACTTAAAGCAAGTAAGACATTTTGCAGCGATGTCTTGCTTCACAAAATCTATCTCTTACTGATATATACTAACAAGTAGGTAGATTCACACTGACCTGTCAAAATTTACAGCGGGAACAAATTAGTCGATCTGATTGATACACAACAGAATATTTCACGTGCTTCACCTGTTTTCACTATTAATGTTTATTTTATTTTTGACAAGAAAGTCGATTTAAACTGTTGCTATTTTGTAACTTTTAACAGAGTAGCTTTAGTGTTAACGATTTGACAACCGGAAACGGAATGCTTTATAAATTTTTTTCACGTAAATGCCAAATAACTCGACTAATAATAAAAAGGAACAAACAAAATCAGTTTATCCTTTATAAACTATTTAAAATATACAAGTAAATTTATATCTTATTTAAACTTTTTTTATCAAAATCATATTAAATTAAACTTAAACATCAATAAAGCAGTTAGTCCGCTATTTATGAAGATCAAGACATTTATATGTTACGATGCTCAGCTTACGAAAGAGTTTCATACAACATATTACGAGTTATTGTCTTGTTTTGATTTCTTCGAGGGATCAGCACATAGTTGGTCCTTCTTTTTCTATAAATATTATTATGAATCAGTGATATTGTAAATTTAGATGACCAACATTTCGATGTAATCGGAGACCATTTCGCACAGTATGATTGAAACACGGATGCATATTATAAATGTAATTTGTTTATTCGGTTTATAATATCTCATGTTATATAGGTTTCAACGGAACTTTCAATGTTTGTCTGCAATAAACTATCTCAAATTTTTAAGGTTTTTTCAGCCAGAGAGTCTATGTGTTAATACCACCTTCCAGTAATAGAAATTGTCTATGTTACTACTACCGTGACTGGAGGAGTGTATCAAGGGGCTCAGGGTGACAATAATAACTCAACAAAATTATTTTATGATTTTATTTGAATGTAGAGGTGATACAGTAGGCCGGTAACGGTTCAGGTATGTTAACCGCGTTGACCCGAGAATGGCGCTAGGACGGCTCGAGGTAGGCGGCAATGCTGGTCTAAGCAGGATGACAGTTCAGCCCTAGCAGATGGCAGCACTGGTCCAGGCAGGATGGCAGGGCGGCTCCAGATAGGCGGTAATGCTGGTCCGGACAGGGCGGCTCTTGCAGGCGGCAACGACGGTTCAGACAGGATGGCAGAATGGCTCCAGGTAGCAACGATGCTGAGAGGCATCAACGCTAGTCCGGGCGGGAGGGAAGGACGGCTCTAGGCAGGAAGCAACGCTGGTCCGGCAGGACGAAGGCAGCCGAGGAAGTCAACCCTTGAAGAAAACGGGAGAGCTGGAGTGGAGACGTCTTTGCTGGTCGGCTGCTGGCTGGTAAATGATCCTCCGCTGGCACTGGTAGTTGTTTAATATCAGCTTGACGCTGGTGTAGGCACAGCTTTCAGATGAATGGTAGATCAGTCTCGTAGTGTAGACAACCACGTGGATAATCCACCCGGCACGGCAGCCGGGTGAAACTTGAATTCTCAGGTGACGAATCCACCCGGCACGGCAGCCGGGTGATGAGTGAATTTTTGCTGATGGAGAATTCACTCGACACGACAGCCGGGTGAAAAGGGATTTTTTTCTGATCCAGGTCCAACCTATTAACACATTGTTTGCGGGAAACGCTTAAAAGCGTCTTTTACATACTGTTGGTAGAGAGCGGGAGATGCTTAAAAGCGTTGTATTTGCTTACTGTTGGTAGAGCGCGGGAGACGCCAAAAAACATTGTACAGATCGGAATTGGGTTTGCGGTTACTTGTGAAGTGAAGCGATTAGTATAATGAGGGTCGGGTGGCAGACTGTCGTCATATAACATGCACTGGAATTACAATAGTTGTAAGATAAACATTTCGTTTTTATCTTTATAATTCTTCAGTATTGTTTAGTTCAAGACATTCTCCATTTTCGTTTCTGCCTACATTCCGCTATTGCTAATTATTTTTATTAAAAAAATATTACAAAATACCTATCATTGTATCATATAGTATAGTGGATATCGATCGCTGTTGTGTTTGAAAAGTTATTTGTTCCGTATTTTTATAATAAATGAATATTTTTTTCATAAAAAATACCCAATAAAAATGGATTACGATAGTAATGAGAGCGATGGGGAATTGTGTGCTGATAATTTGTCAGATTATTCTTGTGTTGAGAAAAATACAGATGGCGAATTTGAAACTAGTAAAAATTAAGTTACCGCGCGTCCTCGGACATTTTTCCGACAAACAAATTCAAGCGATTCGGATCCAGACTCGGACGAAGGTGAAAAAGAATGGTCATCAGCAGACAATCCACCAGTCCTAAGAGTTTTTAGGTCGACCAGGTTTAACTACCGGTAGTGTTTTGAATAGTGTAACGGAAGCGGTAAATTTATTCATAGGAGATGATTTTTTTACATTCCTTGTACAAGAATCTAACAGATATTATTATCAAAATAAGCACAAACTTTTTGGGACTTATCTTTCTTATGGGACAAGTCCGTAAGGACAGAATATATGAATACTGGAGTTGAGATGCATCCACAGAAACACCATTTTTTGCGAGCAGACCAATATATTTCTTATTATTCTATCTTACGAAAAACTACTAAATTGACAAAAAGACTGGTGATGTATTTAATAAATTGTACATTGTTCAACTCCTTTGTTGTGTATAACTCTGTTACAAGAGAAAATAAAATATAAACAATTTTTAAAGGACATTTCAGAGCACTGGGTGGCTGATCAGATTTCGTTGGATAATATTCAAGACTCTGAACCGACACCATCGACATCTAGTGTCCGAAAAAAATCTTCAAAATCAGATTCTCCAGGAAGACTTTCAATGGATATGAGAAAACATACATACATTGGAAAAGATTGAAAGCACTGGTAAAAACAAGAATCTACGAAGGAGATGTCATGTGTGCGCGGTCCACAAAGCGTGTAGCGAAACCTGATATATGTGTAAATTCTGTGATGTGCCATTACACAAAGGGAACTGTTTTCAACGATATACTTTAAAACAATATTGGTGTTTATTTTTTCGTATTTTACAAAATATATATTATGTTGAACATGTACAGAATGACTAAATGGACAGTAAGGTAAAAATGTAATTTAACCTTAAATATCATAATTGTTTACCCAAATATATATAAGTTTATAAATAGATCATTAAAAACGATTTCATTAATGATAAAATGCTGAAAATTTTATTTAAATATGATCAATAGTTCTCAAGCTATAGTAATTTTACGTGAAACGTAATTTCGTGCGCGAATCTAAATTAATTGCCCGGTTAACGGCATAGATTGATGAAAAAGCCGCCCGACAACAATGTGTTTATAGTGACCACGAAGTAATTCTTGACAGCGTAAATGGTTCGCTTATACTGTCCATAATTTGCCCAACTCGTAGGTACCATCCTGTTTTCGTGACTGTCACAACTGGAATTGGCGAATTCCTCATCACGACGGACGCCTGTGGGCGCATCAGTATTATCTTTTAAATAACACATTGAGAAACAAATAGATTTTAAAAGTACTTGAATCAAGGCGAATTGCTTTAAAATTTAAAAAAATGTTTGGTAAAAGTTTTAATTAATTTTAAACAAAAGAAGGATACTTTAGTATTTCGGAGATTACGATCTGTTTGAAGTAATAAAAAATGTAAAATGAAAATGACTAACTAAAGAGTTATGTGTAGAGCACTGCAGAAGTTATGCCTATGTTTGGAACATAGAGAATAAAGATTTTTTGCCAGCACAATAGCAACATTAAATTTTTATTTTGTTTGCGTCAAATTTAAATTTGATTACTCGCGAAGCTCTCCTTAATTTTAACTTTATATTTTAAAATTTTGATATTTCAGCCAATTAATATTTTGTCTCTTTTAACCTTTTTAAATATTTCATATTCAAATTATTAAGATTGTACAATTCAATTCAATTGTACAATTTAGAACAAAAAAAAATTGAAAAAAATATTTTTATATGTAATAAATATTTTACTTATATTTGCTTTTATGTTAATTTAATCTGTTAATATGTTAACACACGTGTACTGTCTAATCTTCATTATTTCATGGTAAATGTGAAAATAATTAATGTTTATTTATAACTATTAAAATTTCTAATGTAATTTTTACGTATAATTTCTTTTAGCGTATATTTTTTCAAAGAATACTTAGGTGAAAGAAGAATTTGATTAAGATTTGATAAGATTTTTTATTCATAACAATTTTTTGAGTGGCGTAGTACCTATTGATAGTACAGAATGATATTTTCATTGATGCTTTGAAGATCCCTTTTATTTTTTTCGTGTTGGGTGGTTGTTTTTCGTATTTATAGAGGCACCGTCTGTCTCCACACTGGATGGTGTTATTCTTAAAGCAGGAAAAAGTTATCTGACGCAATGGGTAGGATTTTTAAAGTTGTCGTGGAGAAGTTTTTTTTCCTGCTGAGAGGACTCATCACCATTCAACGAAAGAAGTAAACTCTCTGTAATGGGAGAAAACTCTTCATAAAAATCCTTACCCATCGCAGTGCAAAACCTAGGCAGAAGGATTATCTTTCCATACCATAAATATTGTTATCAAAGAAAATTTATGTTTTTCACAGATTATTAATAAAAACAGAAAGTGTACAAAATCGAAATTCCATATAAGGAGAAGAGTGTAAAAAATCCGATGTAGCGATGAATCATCTTGTTTTGATTTAGAGAGATGTAGGAAAACAGCTCAAAGGGGGCTTTGAGCCCCAGCTCAGCTGGGGCTCAAAGTTTGGTAGGGTCGCGGTGGTGCATGTTTTGCCGGAAAATGTGTGCCTATAAAATACCGCGTAACGCCATAGTTGCATTCCATCAGCAACACTACCAATAGTCCTACTCCTAGCGTCCACGAGTGGCCTCTTAAGCCCCGCGAGCCCTGGGCAATGTGGTCACTGGCATATTACCATCAGTGCCATAGCAGATAGGAGAGGATGAATGTGCGAGTGTCCGGCGCCATAAAACCGGACCCCCCCGGCTAAGGGAGGGTGACCCCTACAGAAACACCTATCAGGGAAGGCAACGGGAAACCACCCTGATTATCATTCCCAGGATATCACTATGGAGAGAAGGCAGACGTCTTGGCTGCGAAATATAAGAGACTGGACCGGAATGAGACGTGTGGAAGAGCTGTTCCGGATCGCGCAAGACAGAGAAGCCTTCGCCAGAGTGATTGCCAACGTCGGGGGGACCTGACAGGGCACATCAAGAAGAAGAAGAAGGAAAACAGCGAAAAACGTAACTATATAGATTTTTCCAAACCCTCGTTTGTTCCATTGTTGGTCCTGTGGCATTGAATGGGCTATATCCTTTTTTGCCTCTATGTGTTCGAGATATGGGTGGCGTCTGCAGCTGTACAGTTTTAGAAAGTACTTAAAGTCAACCGTTTTTGGGAAATATCAAAATTCATAATTATATAGGGTCTGTCCATTTGAAGTGATGCAATGGGTGTTGCTTGACCATTTTATAATTAAATGATCAGCTATTTTTGTTTTACGACATACGCTGATTCTTGCGATTGTACGGGCTTACGAGAACTTATATTACTCAGAACTGGTAAACCCTAGGTTAATGAAACAGAAACCATTTTATTCAGAAAAAACATCCTAAATATTTTGTTCAGTACTTATGCAGTGAAATTTGCATCCAAAATTGTCAAAATCCGCCCAAAAATTTGACATCTAAATTGACAATTTTTTTATTTTCAAAGGCATATTACCCCATGAAGGAATATAACCTCAGGCTTAATTTTTTGGGACAATGCAGATACTTAAATATACTGTATTTACAAAAAAAGTCAACACTAAGATGTGCTTCTTTTACTAGTTACAATTTTTCAAAAATCTCCAAAACTTTGAGGCTGTTGGGACAAAGTTTAAAAATCTGAACCTTTTACAGATAAAACCTCTATTCTGTATTATTACACTGTTTCTATCTATCTATAAGTCAAGCAAGCTACAGAACCCTAAATATCACAAAAAAACACTTTTTTAGCATGTAACGATGGTGCATTAATTTGACTATATCCCTTTTAATCCCAGCATAAAATGTGGGAAAAATCCCAAGCAATTTTGGCAAAAAAACAGTAGTTTTTATTTAATTTTTTATCTCAGTTAATATTTAGTTTTAAAACTTATTTTTTTTTGTGGAGACCTCCCTGTGGTGTAAAATAATAAGTAATTTTCATATTTCATAAAAAAAATTTTTTTTATGTTTTTTTATTCAATATAAAACTTGTATGAAAACTTTGAGGCCGATGATCGGCCCCGTGGGATTAAAAGGGATATATATTATGTATTATTCTCATCAAGAATAATGGTATTATCTCAGCTAAGAGAAGCATGTTTTTATTGTCAATACAAGAAATCTGCAAAATGAGATGTAATTTTGTGTGCTTTTACATCTGTAATAAAAAAAATCCAGAGAAAAGGCCCATCTCAGTTAACTTAAGTAAAATAACTTATTGCTACAAATAAAATACAAATACTCTTAATAAAGGTAGTTCTGTATAAAATGAAAGAGAAATACAGGCCTAGGCAAATATTTTGGCTAAAGGGCAGCATTGAGGATTTAAATATGAGTATAAGAACGGGATGCCAAATATAATAAAATATTTTTTGTAGATGCAATCCATACATTGGTGTTGTTACGATAGGGTGATTTCCAGTCTCAGCCTGACGTGGAATTCTGGGTTGTGGACTAACCTCGACGGAAGAATTTTATGGCATCTCAGTATTCCTGATGGAGTGTATAAGGTGATGTTTATGACTTTTCGGGGATGTAAAGATATGACATTTTCAACCTTTTTCTTTTAAATCTCCATGGTTTAATATTGAATCTAACTGAAGGTTTCAAGTTTGATTCCTACTAATATTTTTTTCTTAGAACTCGTTTTTGACTCTTGAGACTAGTTTTTGAGAGTTCACTATCAAGTTTTATTTCAAAAAAGTATTAGCCCATTTTTGTGGTTGCCTTTATGAACTGCAAACTTTTAGTAAAAAAAAATGAGAATGTGGTTAATCACCCATTTTAAAATATAAAAGTTTTCTTAATGTTCCATTCTAGGAAGATGACAAAGTCAATCATTATGATATATGTTTAAAAGCTTTTATTATTAATCTTATCAAATTGATTTAAATTGCTGATTGTTGAGAGCGTCGCAGTTCTCCCATCTTTAAAGCTCATTTGTAATCAACTTCAATGGTATCTTATTGTAAAAAATATCTAAGTGACAAATAATAAAAAAACAATTAAGGTGTGCTCACTGATGCAGCTATGTACTGAGACAGACCTGTATGCTCACATTAGAATCCCTTGCACCCACAGTGTGGTTAAGACTTAATATGGACCAAAATACATTTAATGTGTATTAAATGATAGTGAATAGTTCAATGAACCCTAAATAGTAAAATAAATTCTAAAGAAATATGCAGTGCAAATTCAATCATGACCCATTAAAATATTTCTCATTTATTTAAATATTAAAGTTTTGATTATTGATTAATAAGTATATTAATTAATGTTTTATATAACCGTAAACATTATTTTCCAATTTTGTGTCATCATGTATGATCAATTTCAATAGTATGAGACAAACTATTTTCTTGTGAATTTCGTGTCACTGCTTTTTGACTTCTTTTTAATTTACTTATTGCTTCACTGAATATTTTCGAAGACCCCTTTAAATCGGTGTTAAAGTTTCTGCACCCCACAAAAACCTGAAAAATAAACATTTAATATTAATTTTCTGCATAAAATAATTGATAAATGTTATTTTCAATATTTCACCAGCTTAAACTTGGGTCCCTACTTTACTGCAATTATATTGTGAGCTTGCTTTACAAACTTCATAATAATCAGCCAATGGTTAGAAAAAGTTGAAGATGGGCAACTTGACAATCTTACTTGATACACTTGAAGAAAAAAATATATACAGGACATGTCATACAAGACATGGTCAGTTCCTGCCTGACTAGGCAGCTCGCGATATGACCATTCTCAAGTGAAAATCAAGCCTAAAAAATATATTAAAAAATTATTTACTTTTTTCATTTGACTAATAAAAGCTTAATTTATAAATAGAAATGACTATACTCGTATTTAGTTTGCCTCATTATACAAAAGATATTGTGAGGAATGGAAAAAAAAGGAAAATTAGGATGAAAGGTTATTTTGAGTAATAAAATATTTTTCAAATCTCTCTTGAATGTAAATAAGAATGGTCCACATCGGATAACTCTTGGAAATTTGTTTCACAACACAGAGGGGAGCACTAATAAAGATGTGTAAAATGAGCTGTGATAGGGGAGGAATGGAAAGGAGTTTCTCAACACTCAATCAAAGAGAACTTCCATGTTCTGAAAGAAAGTGTAGTTTTTCATGAAGATATGAAGAAGAATTGGGATTGTTAAGCACCCAAATAACACAGAACGTGAAGGCTTCTTCATTTTCTGATTTTAAGTTTTTTAAGTCTATTCCAAAACTCTTTACATGTGGTCATACTTCCTAAGGTTAAATATGAATCAGATTAGGGAGATTAAGATTACTCTCCAATTTATCCAACATCTGTTCATTGGCATCCAAATAGTATAGTATATGTCACCATAGTCAAGTAATGGAAGCATGATGCATTAACTTACTACTCATAATAAGTACACTAATACTCGTACAAACTCTCTGGCAAAATAATTTAAAACATTATTATTTCAAGTAAAATAAATATTCTTACATACTGGGCTGCACACAAAGCCCCAAGAATAGCTCCAGCGAGTACATCCCACCAGTGATGGCGATAGTCGATTATTCTACTTAATGAAGTAAATACGCCCCAAAATAGACAGAGAAATTGTAAAATGGGTTGTAAAAGCCGTGGGCCTCCACAGCGCTTCTGTAAATACCACTGAAAAGTAAAATTAAATTATTTTAATGGATTTATTTCTGCTCCATAATTATAGTAGTGACCTGTTAATCAAGGAGGAAATAAATACTTTTTTTCAATATGACGCTGTGCTTGTTTTTGTGCTGCTGCTGTTGTCATGTTATCACCATGCTGTTTCTCTAGAGTCTTGGTTGCTCTTTGTGATTGATGCGATCGTTTCTTCATTTTAGTATCTGCAGCTCTTTTTGCAGCCATCTTATCATTTTAATTCACAATAATAAATCTTTTATACTTAATTTTTTTTACAACAAAATGATAATTCATTTCCAGAATGAGACTTGAAATCTTTAATAATGTAAAATTGTAATGAAACAAGAGTCGAGGATAAAAAAGTGTTTATTTTATGTGTATTTTCTGCAGTTTATTTTGAGATATACACGTATGAGTGATTTCGGAATATATTTATATACCAGGTGTGTGTACCTATGAAACTGGAATTTGCTCATAGATGGCTCTAGTTGTCAATGTAATGACTGTCAAACCTTATCATTGGCGTCTTTTTTTTTGTGTTTACATTTGTCAAAGATGCACTCACAATAATGCAAGTTTAATACAACTACATATGTTTTCATAGTGTTGAACATGTCTGTTTTTGTGCCTGAAAACTATGATTTGCGGACAGCATTGATTTTCTGTTACCATTTAAAGAAAACTGCTGCAGAATCGCATCGAATGCTTGTCGAAGCTTACGGTGAGCATGCTCTTGGTAAATCACAGTGCTTTGAGTGGTTTAAAAAATTCAAAAGGGGTAATTTTGACATGAGAAACGAAGAACGTGGAAGACCACCGAAAAAGTTTGAAGACTCCGAATCGCAAGCATTGTTGGATGAGAATGACGCTCAAACACAACAACAACTCGCGGATCAATTAAATGTGACACGAGAAGCCGTCTCCATACATTTGAAAGCCATGAGAAAGATCCAGAAGGCGGGAAAATGGTTTCACATGAACTGAATGAAAACCAAAAGTGACAGCAGGAAAACTGAAAAACCACTTGCGAAATGCTGCTCGTCAGGTACAAACGAAAATCATTTCTCCATCGAATTGTGACTGGCAATGAAAAATGGATATATTTCGAGAATCCTAAGCGTAAAAGATCATCGATAACTCCAAGCAAACCAGGGACATCGACTGGAAGGCCAAATCGCTATGGACGGAAGACAATGCTCTATGTTGGGTGGGATCAGAAGGGTGTTATCTATTATGAGCTGCTAAAACCTGGCGAAACCGTTAATACTGAATGTTACCAACAACAAATGATGTATTTGAACCAAGCATTGCGTGAAAAACGACCAGAATATCAAAAGAGGCAACACAAAGTAATTTTGCTTCATGATAATGCACCATCACACACAGCAAAACCGGTCAATGAAACGATTGAGGAGTTTAGTTGGCAATTACTTTCGCATGCGGCTTACTCACCAGACTTGGCTCCATCCGATTACTACTTATTTGCATCGATGGGATACGCTCTTGCTGAGCAGCGCTTCACTTCTTACGAAAATGGCTCGATGATTGGTTTGCCTCAAAAGAGCAAGAGGTTTTTTGGCGTGGCATCCACAAATTGCTAGACAGATGGGAAAAATGTGTAGCTTGCGATGGGCAATACTTTGAATAAAATATTTTTACCATTTTCATACAATAAATGTGTATTTTCTATAAAAATAATCCGGTTTCATGGATACAGACCTGGTATGTACACACTACTCGTATGTTGCTATCAAATAACCTATATTTACTTATTTGAATTAATCTGAGGGGGTATTTGTGAGTTTACTTTTTATATTTTTCTGCCATTTATTAATTTTCTGTTATTTTTGTTAACTTTCATGTACCAGGGTGTGGGCTGAAAAACATGTGATATCCTCGCGACCGGGTTCGCCCTATATTGGTGGGGTGTATCTCGGCCGGGGGAATGTTATGAGATGAGCCCAGACATTTTGATAGCTTCTCTTTTAAATGTATTTTCTGCGATTTTGGAATGTATTTATAAACGTGTATGTACATATTGTGTTGCTATCAATAAACCTATATTTTTTTAAGTAGAGGTATCTTACTGAAGAGAACTTTATATGTGTATACATGTTTAATAACTAAATTCATTTATTTACATAACAGTATTATAGAAAAATCAAGCATTCTCTCATTATAAACTGATTTCTTGTTTTATTGTAGTATTTATATTTTTCTGTATAACAGTCAAGTCTTCTCTTCTTAATAAATACGTTATTTTCTATTGTTATTTTATGTCTCATAATCATATTAAGAGGGACATGAGTAGAACGATGCCTATCATTTTTGGAGATTCTTTTTTTGTAGGGTTGGGTTGGTAATTTTTGTTTTTTTAGATGCATCCTGTGTTTCTCCGTACAGAATGGTGTTAATGTTGAAGAAGTAATTTGGTGCAATAGGGGAGGATTTTCGAAGCTGTCATGGGAAGGTTGTTTTTTCAGCTGAGAAGGCCTGCCACTATTTCAAAAAAAGAAGTCTGCGTAATGAGAGAAAAGTACAAACCTGGTAATAAAGATTATATATGTATTTCCATACCATAAATTATTATTAAAAAATAAGTGAAACCTGTCAAATAATATTTAAATTGTCAAAATATTCTCATTATGATATTATTTTAATTACTTGAACCATAACTGACAACACCTAATGTTACACACAGACGTAAGTACAACCAATTTTATATTGCTTGATGAAAAACTGAAGAAGTCCATTAATTTTTTTATCAATTCATATACATACATACCATCTTGCTATATCCTTTTTTTGGGTAGGCAGTGAGGACAGATCTTCATGCCTTTCTATCCAGCCCTTAACTCTTCCTCATCCTTGCATTTTGTAATACACACTTCTGTTTCTCACCTTTCTGTTGGTTAAAATTTCTCCAACTATCTCCCTCTCTTCTTTCCTTGGTCTATCTCTTCATCACTCTCCATTGTTTTTTAAGTCTTTCACAACAATTTTATCAGCGACCAAATCATCTTAAGAGTCCTGTCTTAATTGTATTTATAACATCAATCCCTGTTATTTTATATTCGATCATTATTTACTCCTATTTTATAAATTCAAATAAATTAATATGTAAAAATTTGGCTTTTTTCTATTAACCATGTTGTTATTATCTTTGGTAAATTCACTTAAAAACTCGGTTATGAGTGTGCAAGGCAAAGCACTCATATTTTAAAGATTTTTACTCAAAGTTAAGTAAATTTAACTTACAAATAAGAAGCAACCCATAAAAACTGATGTGGAAGCATGGCCAGAAAGGAAACTTCTACTGGCATCTAATAATGTGTGGAAGTCCATTGCTGAATTTGTGCATTCAAACTTTTCAATATACTGATTACTAAAAAATGAATTAAACACATCTTAATATATTACATATTGTCTATATTTTAACCTGTAATTTTGGAATACATATTATTAGTCCTTTGTTATTCTTCTTCGAAGAAGTCCTATATTTTCTTTTATTTTTAAATTGAAAATAGTCGATGGATTATCATATTACTTTGATGATTTATTTATTTGTATTTACACACTTATAAATAAATATTAATGAATTTCACACATAACATGAAATAGTAAAAATTAGATATTAAACACATTGAGGAATCATGTTAAAATATAAGTTTAACTGAAATTGATCTTAAAACTAATTTATCTAAAATATTACAGAATTTTGTCATAGAATAAATATTGTTATAGATTTAGATTATGTAATAGTTCACGACCATTATTCAAGAAGATTATGTAATCTAATAAAATTTTAAATTAATTTACAAATTAGAATATTTAAACATGCTAAAAGACTCGAAATATTAATTGGCAGTGGAATATCAAAATTTGAAAAATGAATAATAAAAATTATGATAATTTAAGTCTTCATCCTATCACATTCCCATAAACAAGAATTCTAAACATGAATTTTGGATAAGGGAGATTTAGTACAATAGAGACCAAGATACATATGACAATTAAGTTATAGAAAATTTATCCAGAGTAAAATGATAAATCCGAGGAATTCATTGAATTTAATATGTATCAGAGTATCGGCTATTCCTTTTACCATTATTATGGATTTTACTGACAAACTTTCGTTAACTGCTATATTAAGGTTTAATAAATAATATTTTAATTTCATTTGAGGTGTGAGAAACTGCAAGATGATGAAAAGAAAGAGGAATTTAGAAAGAATGTGGTACAAACAATGAGAATGATAAGTGGTGGATGAAAGAATGTGGTACAAAGAATGAGAATGATATTGAAGATGATTAGATGAGTATGAAAAATATAATGGTGGAGACACAAAATATGTCTGTGGCATGGCGAAAGTTGGATGTAAAAAAGAGGATGCATGGTGGGACAAGAAAGTTAAAGACGGGGGCAAGGGAAAAATAAAGCATGAAGAATGTGGGGAGAATTACGAAAATATTTTGGAAGGAAGTAAATAAATATATAATGTAATCAAAGATAAGAATGGAAGCGTTCTGTCAGAAGAAGGAAAGGTTAGTTTGAGATGGAAGAAATATTTTGAAAAACTGTACGAGAGTGGTGATATTAGTAAAAACAATGGTGAGCATTTGGAAAATCTGAATGAGATCAGTTTACCAAAAGTACGAATGGCTCCAAAAGGCATGAAAAAAAAGCATCAGCATGCGATGAAGTGAGCACAGAATTAATACGTATGAGGGTGAATGAATGATCGAGTGACTGAGACAATTTTTCATCAAATTTTGTGAATCTGACACACCGAAAGACTGAAGAAGTGCATTGATTGTTTTGTTATATAAAAGCAAGGATGCAAGAATGGAGTGTGGAAGTTAGTCATTAGTTTGCTGAGTGTAGTAAGTAAACTGTATGGAAAAATTCTGATAGAAAGAGTAAGAAGAAAGACTGAAAAGAAAGTGTGGGATGCCCAGATTACATTTTTAAGTAAAAGAGGATCAGATTTTCTCTTTGTGTATGTTTGTGGAAAAATGTATGACAAAAAATGAAAAAAGTGTATTGTCCGTGTGGACATAGAAAATGCATATGACTGCATAATAAGAGATAAGGTATGGAAAATATTGAATGAATATGGTGTTGAAAGTTAACAAATATGTGGTATTACGTCATTACACGCCAAAGTAGAGCATGTGTAAGAGTGAATGGTACCTTAATTGAATGATTTAATATTTCGAAAGTGGTAAAACAAGGATACGTTACGATTTTGATGTATGGGAGTGAGACGTGGCTATAGAAAAAGGACTGAGAGGAGCTGAAAAAATACTGTAGAAATGAGTCCTTTGAGACGAATACATAGAGTGACAAAGTCTGACAGAATACGAAATGAAAGGATTAGGAATGAATGTGAACTTAAAACTGATGTATTGAGTAAGATGAAGAAGAGCATGCTGAGATGGCTTGGGCATGTAGAACGAATGAGTGAAGAAAGATTAACAAAACAGATATAGAGTGCAAATATTAGTGAAAGGCATGGGAGAGGAAGATAAAGGAAAGTTTGGTTGGATCAAGTGAATCTTCATTGTGACAATAATTGACACTTTACTGTTCTAAATATTAGTCACTTCTTTCTCCATGGTGACAATAATTGACACTTAATTGTTCTAAGTGTTGGTGACAATAATTAACACTTGACTCTTCTAAATGTTAGTCACTTCATTTGCCTTGGTGACAATAATTGACACTTAACTTATTATTTTATTTACTAGTTTATTTAGATTATTTCAAAATTAACATAAATTACTCACTGTGTGCAATTTATATTTCCATCTGGTATACATAGTGCAAAAAAACTAGGGCGAGGCTTTCCTATGGTAAATTTAGTGATTTCTGTAATAGCTACATTAAGTCCCATACCTATAATATATTCTCTATACCACAAGAATACCAATTGCGAGTCTTTTGAAAATTTAGAGACAGAATATTTTCCGCTTTCTCCATTACATATTTCAATTATTAATATCTGTAAAAATTAAACATAAATATTACGATGATAAAAAAAAATTGATGTCCGGTAAAATATGTCTTAAGAATAATTTTGGACATTTTATATGACTTGTACTTAATTATTTACTAAGCTACTTTCTGACAAGGGATATTAAGTGTTTATTTATCATCAGCAAATTGAAGATTAAAAAGTAATATAGAGTTTTGTAACTACTAATTTTTTTTAGTTTTAGCTTAGCAGTATAAATTTGTCATTTACCTCTTTAATTTAATACTGTTTACCAACAGTCAATTTGATTTTTAACTCTTTTAACCCCAACCCTTTTAACCCAAACCTCTATATATATATATGTATTAAAAGACCCATAGTTGTTTCATAAAAAATAAGATATGTTTAAAAAAAGAGTTTATAAACTTATACTAATGAAAATATCACAGTTTACAAAATATACAATGATAGTCTATTTCCATGACATTACACTTATGCATTATTTATATTATATTAAATAAAAAATGAGAATGGTAAAAAAATTTCTTTGATTTTATTATATTATATATTATTAAAAATAAAAAAAATTAAGAATAAATAAAAGAATTAGCACTTAAAATAATTTTAACCAAAACTATAACAAATAAATCATTATTGATAAATAATCATCACATTCAATAAATAATTGTGTACGCAGTTGATGAACACAGAGGCATTTGATGAAATTATAAAGGTTGCTGAAATTGTGATTTATTTTTAAATGTTAGAATAATATTATATTATATTGTTTAATTAAGGTAACCCACCCTAGTAAAAATCCTTGGTTTAATAATTCTATGTTATAACATATTCTGCATTATGTGCTGTGATACAATTATTTGAATAAATACATCATATATTTATTATCATTATTTAAGAACATTTTCACAATAATAATATTACAAGTTTGTATCATAAATGTCTTGTTTATTGCTGCAGAAAACTAAAATATTCATCTATTATGAAGTTTGCCTAAATGCTGTTCAGCCAAAAATTAAACAAACATACTGTGATTGTGGAGTGAAAATGAAACAAAACATATGTGTACCATTCATGCTAAAGCTATTGCATAGCGTAAGTATTCCAACTTTTAGAAAAGCCGTCACTTATTTGAGTTCTGATTCAATTGACAATGCAAACAATGAGGATCAGCAGAAATATCTAATTCAAATAAAATTCATCAATGAATTAACATATTCAGGGATGTCGCTTCACAAGTTAAAATGAAACGAAACATTATATTTAACAAAATATTAATTCTTTCTTAGTGTATCAAATTAATCTTATCTAAAAATACTGCACTCTTCCAGACAAAGCAACCAGCATTTGGGCAATTCTATTAGTGAGCCATAGATTTAATTAATTTCTCAAAATACAGTTTTGAATGTTATGTTTCAATACAAAACTGAGAGTTTAAACCAAATGGTTGGACAAAATTATAATTATTATTTTTTAGAACTTGACCCTCCTGTTAAATTGTTTAAATGCTATTTACCACGTTTTTCCTGGATATGCTCAATACCCCAACCCCAACCCATGTCAGGTCAGCGGACTACAACTCCACCAAGTAAAGAAGACTCGGATCTGGCAAAGGAAAATGTTTGTTAATAGAAGAAAATGTGTCACTTTTAGGCAGGCTTAAATGATAAAGCTGTAAAAATAGATAAAAGTTTAGCTTTAAATGAAATATTTGAAAAAAATGTGAAGGAGTATATTTTGAGCAATTTATGAACCACTAGTTGCAACACGTGAAATATTCACGGAAGTAAAACAAATTCTACATTTATGAAAATATATATTCATAAATGTAAAATTTGTTTATATACGAGTATATCATTTATACATCGTCCCCTTTTACACTGGTTCAAAAATTGTTAGCGAGGTATTTACAATTCGTTTAGTATACCTCGCTAACAATTTTTGAACCAGTGTAAAAGGGGACGATGTATGAATGATATACTCGTATATAAACAAATTTTACATTTATGAATATATATTTTCATAAATGTAGAATTTGTTTTACTTCCGTGAATATTTCACGTGTTGCAACTTCCTTCCGTGGTTGCAGTCCTAAGACTGGTTTGCAGCAATTTGAACTCTTCTCCTCCATTCCCCCCTGTCCTGTGCGGCTCTTTTTAAGTCTGTGTATGTTGAGCAGCGCACGTCCACCAACAGGTCCTCCAGGTACTCTCGGCGTGGGCGTCCCCTAGAGTTTGTCCCCTCGGTCATGCCCTCCATTATGGCATGCAAGAGGCCCTCTTGTCGTATTATATGACCGATCCATCTTGCACGCCTTTCGGACAGGATCCTGAGCAGGTGCCTTCCTCCTTCGATTCGTTGGAGAACCTCTTCATTTGTGATGCGGTCTCTCCAGGAAATTCCTAATAGTCTTCTATAGGACCACATCTCAAAAGCCTCTAGTCTTCGTCTATCTCTTTCGGATAGGCACCATGTCTCGCAGCCGTACATCAAGATACTCCATACATAGGTCTTGATGAGGAGTATTCTCAGTTTAAGGTCTATATTATTTGATTCTATTATTTTCGACCTTTTATTAAATGCAAGTCTAGCCTGATGTATACGGCTATCGACCTCGCTCTTGGACCGACCGTCCCATGTTATTTTGCTCCCGAGGTAGACAAACTCCTTGGTGTTCTTTAGTGGTTTACCCGACATCACTATTCTCATCTGGTGCTGCGCTCGGCCTACAGTCAGCAGCTTTGTTTTGTCTTTATTTATCTTCATACTGTAGTTATTTTGAAGAATGCTTTCCATAGTTGTTAAGGCCTCTTGTAGTTCCTCTTCACTTTCAGCAACCATAGCAATATCGTCAGCGAACCTTATCATGTCCACCTTTTGCCCGTGTATCTTTACACCTTCTCTGTGACTCATTCTCTCTCTCAAGTCGTCAATCGCGCTCTGTATATAGGCGTTAAAAAGAACAGGTGACAGAGAGCATCCCTGCCTTACCCCTTGTCTTATATTGGCTTTCTTTGTGTCTTCGTCACATCTGATTATAGCGGCCTCATTCTTGTATAGCGCCTGGATTATACGTCTATCTCTGTATTTGATATCAATTCTCTTCAAAATCTCGAAGAGTCTTTTCCATTCTACTTTGTCAAAAGCTTTCTCCAGGTCTATGAATGCGATGTATGTGTTTTGGTTTCTTCTTATTCTATTTTCTAGCAGTATTCGTAGAGACAGTACTGCTTCTCTGGTTCCCACACCTCTTCTGAAGCCATACTGGTCTCTGGAAAGTGGTTCTAAATTGCTCGTGGTAAAAACTAGTGGTTCATAAATTGCTCAAAATATACTCCTTCACATTTTTTTCAAATATTTCATTTAAAGCTAAACTTTTATCTATTTTTACAGCTTTATCATTTAAGCCTGCCTAAAAGTGACACATTTTCTTCTATTAACAAACATTTTCCTTTGCCAGATCCGAGTCTTCTTTACTTGGTGGAGTTGTAGTCCGCTGACCTGACATGGGTTGGGGTTGGGGTATTGAGCATATCCAGGAAAAACGTGGTAAATAGCATTTAAACAATTTAACAGGAGGGTCAAGTTCTAAAAAATAATAATTATAATTTTGTCCAACCATTTGGTTTAAACTCTCAGTTTTGTATTGAAACATAACATTCAAAACTGTATTTTGAGAAATTAATTAAATCTATGGCTCACTAATAGAATTGCCCAAATGCTGGTTGCTTTGTCTGGAAGAGTGCAGTATTTTTAGATAAGATTAATTTGATACACTAAGAAAGAATTAATATTTTGTTAAATATAATGTTTCGTTTCATTTTAACTTGTGAAGCGACATCCCTGAAGATGTTAATTCATTGATGAATTTTATTTGAATTAGATATTTCTGCTGATCCTCATTGTTTGCATTGTCAATTGAATCAGAACTCAAATAAGTGACGGCTTTTCTAAAAGTTGGAATACTTATGCTATGCAATAGCTTTGGCATGTATGGTACACATATGTTTTGTTTCATTTTCACTCCACAATCACAGTATGTTTGTTTAATTTTTGGCTGAACAGCATTTAGGCAAACTTTATAATAGATGAATATTTTATGAAATTTTAGTTTTCTGCAGCAATAAACAAGACATTTCACTTAAAAAGTGGTACCACAACATAATTTATCAGGCTTATCTTCAACTATCTTAATTTGAGTCCTAAAGATGTACATTTTCTTCTGGAACTAAACAGTATTTGCACCCTTTAAAATTTATAATCATAAGTAATAATGATCAAAGAATATGTTAAATTAAGGTTCTCCTATGATGAAATGATATAAGTTTGATACGAAAGTAATGCTTAGATTTAATTAGTTTTAGGTTTGAAGCAATTGAATACCAATACTTTCTCATATTCAATTTTATTGGAAGACCACATTTAATATTGGATCAAACTCATAGCTTATCATAAAATTTCAAAACATTCAATTGGGTAAATCAAACATGAGTTTTACATCATATCTTGTGAGTGTAATGCCACTAAAATGTGAATATGATAATGAAAAAAAATATACATATTGAAATTGATTGAAATAAATTAACTTTTTTCAAATTGTATAGAAAAATCTGAGGTAAATAAATATACTTAATGAATAAAATTAACAATAGTACTCACCGTGACAAAAGGAACTATTACAATAACAATACATAGAACCACTGAAGGAACTGTGTCACTCTCATAATACGGATATGATAAATGAGGATCTCTGCAAAAGAAGCCTGACTTGCTTGTGGGAATAATCCCAAACTCTGCTAATAGAATTGTAGTCAATACTGAAAAAAAAAACTAATATATATATATATATATATATATATATATATATATATATATATATATATATATATATATATATATATATATATATATATATATATATATATATATATATATATATATATATATATATATATATATATATATATATATATATATATATATATGTGTGTGTGTGTGTGTGTGTGTGTGTGTGTGTGTGTGTGTGTGTGTGTGTGTGTGTGTGTGTGTGTGTGTGTGTGTGTGTTGTGTGTGTGTGTGTGTGTATGTGTACGTGTGTGTGTGTGTGTGTTTGTGAGTGTGTGTATGTGTATGTATATATGTATATGTATATGATACACATATTCCTAGACAAGTTCTAGCGGCCTTCCATCTACGTTTTTGGTTTTGGGGTAGCAAAGCCGTTCATCATATACGAGGCGTATCCAGAAAGTAAGTGTTCTGAGGCTCTCACGACCGGATGGATTTTATTTTCGACATGTTGGCTACACTTCCGTGTAGCCTGACCCTTCCCCTCCGCAACGAGACCGGTTCAAGGTCAGTACGTTGAGAAGTGTCGACGCGACAACACTTTTTGTGAAAAATGTCAATCGAATCTCCCGCCAAGTGCGAAATTTTGTAAAAAGACAAGAGTTTTTGAGGCGCTGCAAACTCCATGGAGATGAATTTCTCCGCTCCATGGTTACTGGAGATGAAACTTGGGTTGCACACTACACGTCTGAAACCAAAAGGCAGTCTCAACAGTGGCGTCACACCTCTTCACCCTCCGCCAAAAAGTTTAAAACCACAATTTCAGCCAAGAAAATCATGGCATCCGTGTTTTGGGACTGTCAAGGCATAATTTTAATTAAATATATGCCTCAAAGGGAGACCATCAACTCTGCAAGATACTGTGAGACCCTAAAAATAATGGGGAGGGCGATTCAGAACAAGAGGAGAGGCATGCTGACAAAGGGAGTCAGCCTGCTGCATGACAATGCCAGACCACACACGGCCAACGCCACGAAGGAACTGCTCGCCTCGTTTAAATGGGATGTCCTGAACCATCCCGCGCATTCTCCTGACCTAGCACCTTCAGATTACTATCTCTTTACCTCCCTGAAGCTGTACATGGGTGGAAAAAGGTTTTCAACCGACGAGGAGCTAAAGGAGGAGGTGGAGAAGTGGACGGAGGGGTTGGCGGGAAACTACTTTGAGGAAGGCATCAAAAAGTTGATACCCCGCTTCACCACCTGCATTGAGAGGAATGGCGACTATGTCGAAAAATAGCTTACATATGTACTACGGTAACCACGTAATTTTTTTGTTTAAATAAAAAAAATTGTAACCTACAAAAATTCAGTACACTTACTTTGTGGATATGCCTCGTATTTGGTTTTTGAAATATTCATTTTTAAACCAACTCCTTTGCTGACCTCTGCCATTTCTTGCAGTTGGTGCTGAAGATCATTCGGGTTTTGTGAGAATATAAAAATATCGTCTGCAAATCTCAAATGGCTCAGGTATTTTCCATCAATCACCAGGCCTTTATTTTCCCATTCTAGTTTTTGAAATATGTATTCAAGTGTAGCTGTGAATAATTTTGGGGAAATAGTGTCTCCTTGACGAACTCCCTTACTGATTTGGAAGGTTTCCGAGGATTTGTGAAGATGTATTTTTGCTAATGCATCCTTATAGATGTTATTGAGCAACTGAATGTATGCTCTATCAATGCCTTGTGTATTTAGAGATTCTAGTATGGCAGTTTTTTTGACTGAGTCAAATGCCTTTTCGTAGTCCACAAAAGCTAGGTACAGAGGGAGTTCGTATTCCTCACATCGTTCTATTATTTCCCGCAGCACCTGAATATGATCCATGGTACTAAAACCCTTCCTGAATCCAGCTTGTTCTCGTGGTTGGTTCGTGTCAAAAGTACTCGAGAGTCGAGTACTTTTGACACGCACCAACCTTATTTCCTTTGTAGGTGGCATATCGGAGGAAATAGCATGAAGGACAAAATTAGTTTGGAGCTCATTTGGACGTTTGAACAACATCTTCAAAAGTAATCTCCCAATATCCTTGAAGCGAAGGGTTTACAACCAGTGCATTCTTCCAGTACTTACGTATGGCTGAGAGACATGGACGCTCACAGTAAAGAACACACAAAAGCTCCAGACCGCACAAAGGAGCATGGAGAGATGCATGTTGGGATATACTAAAAGAGACCGTAAACGAAACACCCGGATTCGGAATATAACAAAGGTAGAAGACGTTATAAAGGTGTGCAAAAGAATGAAGTGGCAATGGGCCGGACACGTAGCCAGAATGTCCCGATGGACATCCGAAATAATCCAATGGTACCCAAAAGGCATAAAGAGGCCCAGAAGAAGACCGAAGGTACGCTGGATAGATGAAATCAGGAAGCATGGCAGCTTTGATTTTTTTAGTCAAATAAAAACTTGTGAAAAGAGAGTCAAATCAAAGCTAAAAAGTGAATTCATACTACAGATTACCAAAGCTTTGAAATAACTGAGTTTCATTTGATTTTTTTAAATTGGATTGTTTTATTATGTCAGACAAATGAAATATAAAAATTAAAATAATCACTTACGAATTGCATAGAGAAATGTGTTAATAACTATATTTAGACAAATCCTTTCTGTGTATTTCATGATAACATTTGAACAAACATCTGAAATGAAAAAAATGCTGTTTTTAATAGAAATTATTACTTATTATTTCAAAATATGTCCTCAATACTTATTTTTAACTATGGTTATCTGAAAATTTTCAGAAATGTGAAAAGAGAACTTTTTTTGCCTTCATTTCTTAAAAAAAGAGGACAGATATAATACAATATTATCATAATTTCCCAAAAATTCTCAAAGAGCGTAAAATGGATGTGAACTCATACATATTATTTATTTTATTTACGCATGACAAAAAATATACACAATTTGCGAAAAAACATCAGATAATTTAATTTGGACACACCATTTTAATGGATCTGGGTTTGTTGCCTTTCATTTGTTATGTCCATCGTAAACTAAGCTATTGCTTGTATCTTACTGAGGACATATAGCATGAAAAAGTAAATCGACATTTCTTTCCGATTTTTGATTATATAAAACCCCATTACACATTCTCATCAACCTGACCAACACTGACACTCAATCACATATGTATATATCACGCAAATCAAACCCCTCACACTTCATCACTCCATACAGACCAAAACGTTCATCCTACACTATACTGCGCATAATCATAAAAAAAAAACACCACACTCAAGAGTCCACACATACCTTTGCTACAAATCATTCCTCTTGTAAGCGCAAGTATTCAAATTCATGTCGTAATAACAACCACGCTCCGATCGACTGCCTAAATTTTTTTCCCCCATTGCAAAAGCCTTTATTGAATTCGGCACCTCATTGTATTTCATGGGAGCCAAATAGGCATATTGCCTTTGGGCAAAATATGTTTTAACTCTAGGAATGGTGAACATTTGATCAGTTGCCATGCATGTCATGTGTCTGCTGAATCTGCATCTTTTTTTTTTTTTTAACCTGGCGAGTTTATTGCCATGTGGCATCTCTTCCAATCCCCTTCTTTCGATGATAGTGCTGGAGAATGAACTTGAAATGTAAGTTGGCTATGTTCAAGACCAGATACTTCCTGAAAAGCTCCGCTGTGGGATACTGGGCAGGAAGTTCATTAATTATTTTTATAATCAATTATTGTGAAACCTGCAGTATGTGTTTTTGTGTTAAGGTTCATTCCCCCCCAAACTTATACACAGTAAGAAAGTGCCGACTGACATAAAGTGAAGTATATACTTTTAAGAATATTTTCACTGAGCACATTTCGAATTATACGGAATATGAACCCTAATTTTCTGATTTTTGTGCTCAAAGCGTTAATATGGACCACCCAGCGAAGAAACTGATCAACAAAAACTCCAAGATACTTTATACTATCAATCCTTTCCAAAGAAACACAACTACAGCAGCCAAAGGTGAACAAGTATGCAACCAGAATGTAAACTTCATTCTGAATATTATATAATATATTAGAGCCAGGTTCGCACAATTACTTCTAAAATTGTCAGAAAGTGTTATATGTTCAGAGATAATTCCAAATAAATTCAAAATATGTAATCAATAAGCCAAAATATATATATTTTTCACTGATATTGCAGCAATCTGAAAATACCTCAAGATAGTTTGAAGCCAATTTTAGTGGGCAGTTTCCTCATTGATAGGAATGCATGTGTGTGCATCATAATGTATGGCCAAACCAGTAGCTGAATACACTTAATACATTAAATTTGATGGTAGAATGGGCACTGCATGATTGTCATTTTTACTACTTATTCCACAAGGACTGTCCTCAATAATTATGTTTTATCACAGATCACCAAAAACAAAATCGATTGATTAATCACCATAGAAAAAACTTAAAAAATGAACATCGCTTTCTTTATTCATATTAGTTGTGGTTTACTGATTGATATCTGCTGACTTTTGGCAAAACAGTTTTGTGGTTAAAATTTTTATGTATTTTATCTTTTGCAAAGTTGCTTCACATTTGAATTAACATATTCTGAACTCAATATTACATATGTGTTAAAAAGAGTTTTATAACGATTGAATTAAAAATAATAACGATAACTTTATTTCAGCCAATGTGCAGAATGGTGTAAAGCAACAAAGGCTATAATTTTACAGAAGAAATGTAATAGATCTGTAAATAAACAAAATAATAACAATTTTAGGGGCAGATAATACAATAATTATAATTTGTTTTATCAAACACTGTTTGTTCCACTTTTTGTAACGGTATAATCCTATCGGTTTCAAGGCTTTCACCTCATCATCAGGGGAGCACAGCCTTGTTTGTGCTCAAAGCCTTAAAACCGGTAGGGTTATACCGTTACAAAAAGTTGAATAAACAGTGTTTGATGAAACAAATTACAATGTCTTTAAACCTCCACAATGTTAATGCCTTGACTATAAATAAAATATAATACAATTATATACATTTTGTTGATTGGGAAAAATATGTTAAGAAATATGATTCTAATCATAATACCATAAGTATTTGGGTGAAAAACAAAAACAATCACATTTATAAAAAAAAGTTACGATAAAGAGAATCTGCAAAAATGTTAGTGTTTTCACATTTATTCCTTTCATTTTCTCTTTTTTTTGTATTTAAAAATATTGAAACTGTTTTAATAACCTTTTGTTTTTCTGGCCATACCTACATGCCAGTAGGTTCTGTCATTCAATAACTGAGAATAAAACCATTATTAGGAATACTTTTGGTGATGACCTAACAACACATTTATGAGTCACAGTCAAAGAGTGAAACATTGAAGCACAAATGTCAGATTTGTCTAACAAATCATACCTCGAAGATACTGTGTGGTTGATACTAATATCTAAGTATGACTGGACAGTTGTAGATATTTTACAAGAACCAAATGAAGGAAATATTTGATCTTCTCATTCATTATTAAGTGTTTTTAAAATCATGTGATGAGAAAAGGCTATCATGAGTTGAAAAAGATACATATTTTATGTATTTTTTTATGATGACATCAATTAATTATTTTTTATGTCTGAATGAAATATGTTGATAATTGATTATTGCTACTCTACCTTTTTATTTTCCACACTAACATACAGCCTAACCATCATTATTTAAAAATAAACATCCATAGTGTATCCATAATTATGTACCACACAAGTAACAATGCCAAACTTTCAATGAGTGATAATTTTTTTTTTTAATTTAATTAAAAATAAAAGTCAGAGATCAAATCTTAGTTTTTTTTCAGTTCTGTAATATATGATTTTTATGCATTACTCTAATTAGTGTACACAGCAATGATATGATTGGTGAGAATAATTGAAGTATGCATCAATTGACCATGTTGTAGGTGTTATATAATGGTCTACTAATTAAAATTATGTATTGAATAAAAATCAAAATAATAGGTTAGTCAAAAAGTATTGAAAGCGACATCTATGGAGCAGTAGAAAACCAAAATTTCTACGCCATTTTAATATTTCATCTTTCATAAGAACGTACTCAAAATTTCATTTCGATCTGTCAATTCATTCTTTGTTTACAAGCCATTTGAAGTTGACGTGTCAGTGTATTTTTTAACAATGGAAAAATCCGAGTATCGTGCAGTGATTAAATTCTTTGTTTTGGAAGGTTTATTGGCTACTGAGATCCATGCAAAGATGGTGAAAGTATTAAAGGAGTCTTCTCCTTCATTTCCAACTGTTCACCGATGGGTTTTGGAGTTTAAGCGTGGCCGTACAAGCGTTGAAGACGATCCACGCTCAGGACATCCAAAAAGTGCATCAACACCAGAAATCATAGCGAAAATACAGGATATGGTTTTGGAAGATCATCGATCGACTATGGATGTGATAGCTGACACCATAGGCATCTCACATGGAACAACATGGCATATTTTGGCTGGAGTTTTGGGTTTCAAAAAACTGTGTGCACAATGGGTGCCGCATTTGCTAACAATGCAACAAAAACACGTTCGAATGCGACTTTCTGAGCAACATTTGGAGCAATTTCGAAAAGAAAAAAAGGATTTTCTGCGTCGATTCATCACTATGGATGAGACTTGGGTCTACCACCATGATCCTGAATCAAAACAAGAGGCTAAGGAGTGGTGTGAACCAGGCACTTTGGCTCCGATGCGAGTTCGTGTCCAGAAATCGGCCAAGAAGGGGTTAGCGTCAGTTTTTTGGGATGCCAAATGAATTTTATTGATAGATTATCTCCAAACTGGTAAGACAATCAACTCTGATTATTATTGTGACCTTTTGGACCAGTTGGATGAAAAAATTGTGAAAAAAGACCCAGTTTGCAGAAGAAAAAAAACATTTTTCATCAAGACAATGCACCTGCTCACACAGCTCAAAAAACCATCGCGAAAATCAGTGAATTGGGGTACGAATTGTTGCAGCATCCACCCTATTCGCCAGATTTAGCTCCCTCTGACTTCTGGCGGCAAAATACACCTCAAAAAATTCCTTCGTGGAAAGCATTTTTCATCAAACGAAGAGGTTATAGCCGTCGTAGAGGAGTATTTTGCAGGCCTACCAAAAAGTCACTTCCGTGATGGGACAACAAAGTTGGAAGATAGTTGGACCAAGTGTATTGATCTTATGGGAGACTATACTGAGCAATAAAAGTGATTTCCCCCCAAAAAAAATGTATTTTCATTTCCGCTTTCAAAACTTTTTGACTAACCTAGTATATTTGAACTTTAATTTAAGATGTTTTTGAATGCAAATAGTTGCAGATTTAACTTGATTTTATATTAATTATGGAAACACTTTTAAAATACTCACCTGTAATAAGATACCTCCAGGCAGACAGGAGACTAAGAGTGACGCCAAATTTTTTTATCACAACAAATTTTATATATCACACATGTGTATTACTCACTCGATAGTAAGTTTTAAAACACCAGAAAAGAACATTATATTAACAAAGTAAACATTACATGAAGCGTTTGCAAATGAAATAATCAACTCTTATCTTATCACTTCAAAAGGATTATGATTGATTTCTTAAATTATACTAAATACATATGTAATATCAACACTTCACTTTTGAAACTTTTTACTCGTGGTTTTCTGTTTTATTTTCAATTAGTGTTATTTTTAGTTAATTTTTGCCAATTATAAATAAATTTATTTTCAATAGTGTTTTGCTCTTAGAAGTAAATATCCTGCAGCATATGATACACTATCAAATGACTCAAAATCTAAGAATGAAAACCATTCCTTATCTTTGTTGATCTTATGATTATTCATTCATGTGTGATGAAGACATTTTTCTTTTCAGGTTGTTATAAAAATGTGTATTTTTTTCATAAAATTTATTGAATCTTCTCTTTCAATTTCAATGGAATTATTACAAAATAATGTGTTATATAACAGTGGTAGAACCTCTATTGTCTTAACATACTACCTTGATCAAAAAATTTTAGGACCGGCCACTGTGTGGCGCTGTCAGTCACCTGATTGGAATTTTTTTTTGTTTGTTAGGTTACCACATCTATCATTGACACTTCCCTCCAAAGTTCAGCGTCATAGCTTGACATTTGTAAAAGTTACGCTGTACTGAGTACATCTACCTTTGTGCGTGTTTTCGATTTTTTACAAGTTTGAAAATGGCATCAACGAGTTTGCATTAAATTTTGTGTGAAAAACGGATTTAACGGTCCGCAGACCTTGTAAATGTTGGAGAAGTGTTTTTCGGTGGCACGAACGCTTCAGAAGTGGTCGTGAGTCGGTCGAGGATGACGAACGCAGTGGCAGTCGAAAACCGATGAAAACATCGATAAAATCAAAGAAATGTTGGCCGAAAACCGCAAATTGACCATTAGAGAGCTGGTAGAGGACTTGAACATCGCTTATGGATCCACTCAAGACATTTTGGTTAGTGATTTGGGCCTCAGACGTGTTGCTGCAAAACTGGTGCCGAAAGACCTCAATTTCATGCAAAAAAAGGACCGCGTTGAAATCGCGAAAGACATGATTTCCATGAGTTTTTGACCAAAAACAATACGATTACTATCCAGCAGCCTTCGAATTCACCTGATCTGGCTCCCTGCGACGTTTTCCTGTTCATCCGACTTAAAATCCGTTTCGCGGAACACGTTACAGCACGCAAGAGGATGTCATGAAAAAATCGAAGACAGCTCTGATGGACATACCGAAAATTGAGTACCAGCGGTGTTTCGAGGATTGGATCAAGCGCTGGCGTAAGTGCGTTGCAGTCGATGGAGAGTACTTTGAAGAGGACCATATCGATTTTGATGAATACACTTGTATTTTCGATTTTATGAATAAAGTCTTAAAACTTTTTGATCAAGGTAGTATACATATGTGTAATTTTGCTATCAATAAACTTTTCAGTTATTTATTTATATAATTCAGTAGTTTTCTGTCAACCTCTTTTATCACAGTAAGATTTGTGTTTGATGCCACATAACATATGAGTAATTCACAATAAGTGCAACAATTGTATTGTATTATACTTACACAATACACTGTGGTGAACCATTATTCTAACTGGTCTGTTCATATTACAAAAAAAATGTACTCGTATTACCTGTGATTTCTAAATTTTTAAATATATTTTTCATTTTTGCAATGACCAGCCACAATATTAATATTGAAAGAGTCTTCAGCACGATGGACTGATGAAAGACATAACCTGGCTGTTGAATCCGTGAAAAGTTTGTTAACAATATTGTATTGTATTACAATTTTATTCTATACAGTACAACCTGGCGGACTTATTGCCATGTAGCAATCTCTTCAAACTAACCAGAGATTTGTTAAAGAGGCTTTATGTGAAAACCAAACTGGAATCCTTTTTTAAAAATTTGGGTTCCAGTGGGATTTGAACCCGCAATCTCCGGGCTGGGAGACAGGCGTCTTGCCAACTAGGCCACGAATGTCGACAACAACAAATAACCCCACCAATTGTGAGGTTCCCCCACCTTCTCTACAGCCCTGATCTTGTGTTAAGTAACAGACACCTGTTTATGCATTTAAATAAATGGCTTAACACGTTGACTGCGGCATGTATTTATAGAATAGTGTAGAGGTACTGAAAAAAATCATATTTTCGAAACCTTAAAATCTTACGGTATTTTCGAAACCTTAAAATCTTACGGAAACCTTAAAATCTTAAAATATTCGGTACCATACAAACAAAGAGAATCGAATGAAGCGCAACGGGTGTCATCAGCGTCTCTACAAAAAATGTGATGACGCCCATGGGCGTCTTTAGCAGCGAACGTGTTAATAATGGGGAAATGATGAACTGAATAACGGTATTAATGAAAACACTAACATAGTAGTGGACTTTTTTGACAGTGGATAAGGAAATTGGTGTTACAATTTTAAAAATGTATGGATGCCAATAGTAAATGTGTAATTTAAAAATAATAATAAAAGGATATTTAGCACGGTTTAGAGAGTAGACTTACTCGTATATAGCACGGCTTAGAGAGTAGACTCTCCTCTCCACAAGGGTGCTTTAACTCGAGATTCAAACCTACTATTATTGACAGATTAAAAATATTACAAAAAAAACAAGTTTAAGGATAGGAAGGAGGTAGCTGCAGTCATTAGATTAAAAATTTTCCAGAATCTGTTTATGCTTATAAAGTCATATTTGGTAAATAATTTTTTTTCATGGTTTTTTTTCTAATTTAAAATTAAACTTGTAAACTTGTTTCGTTTTAATTGCTTAAGTATTTACTAGCTTCTGAACAAATGTTCATAAAAATTTCAAAAGCTTTTTTTAAACTTATTTGCTCATGCAGATTACCTATGTCTTAGTAAGATCTATTCTTTCAAAAAGAGAAAAAAAGAACATCCCGGTGTGCTTTGATCATCTCACTTTGATGTGCTATCAGATCCAGTACATCAGTGTGGCCGGTGAGTTTACTGGTGTGCAATGGTTCACTCACTTAATAAAAAAAACTCCATGACACAGCTTCACTTTTTAACTCAATTGCAAGGTTCAGCATTGATGATAACAACATACATGCTCATACAAGTTTATGAAATAAAACACAAAAATATCCAGTCATATAATATTTCTTTTACAGAAAGATAACAGCAAATTATAAAAAAATGGATGATAATAAATAGACAATTATAAATAACAAATTCAAATAGTATTCATTCTATTAATTCTCTTGAAAACCTGTATTTTACTACACAGCAATGCATAGAGCCAATCTTGGTTGAAATATTCAGGCGAATTGTTTGCATCATGAATATATTGTGATCCTTCAACAGTGTAGTAAATCTGAAAAAGAAGGATTTCGTTAACTTTCAAACTTATTTTTCTCTATAAGTTGATAGAAGGGTAGAGTAGCACAATCCAGCCAGATCAATGCATTTGGAGTACCTTGATGTACTTCAGACATGGCCCCTTGAAAGGTGTAAATGGTGCATGTCTCTCTTATGTCCTTGATTGTCAGCATTTCTCCACACTTAAAAGGAGGACTCCTTTAGACCTCACTTTTGCATATTGTATGCATAACAAGACTGAGTCAGTTGATATAGCTTCCTAGGAAGCTGAAATCCAGGCTGCTCATTTATATAATCGAGATTAAGTGTTTATTTTTCACATTAAGAGTTTGTGGGAAACAACTTAGGCGAGTTGGGGGATGCTCTATGATGTCCCAGTACAGAGGCGATTTGAGAGGTGAGGGAGTATGGGAAACCAAAGAATATATTTAGATACTTATATAAAAATAAGCAAGATATGTAAATTAGATGAATTTGAAATATGGTTCTCGAAAAAGATGCTAAAAATTCTATAGACTTGCTAATGCATGTTTCTTGGAAGAGCTGAGTATCATTGACAGATTGTTTACATTTAGCCTAAGACAAGACCTCTAATTATTTGGACACATCACTCGCACTGAAGAAGACAGATAGGAAATATTTGTGTTTACTGGAGGGGGGGAAGAATGATCGATGCACTGAACCAAACAAGAGAAGAACTACCCTTAACTGCTTCTTTCCAAAGTGCTGAGTATAGAGATGGATGGAGAAGAATCATGAAATTTGCATAAATAAGCTTACAATATTAGTTAGGTCAACTAGCAATTTATCATTATTCATTCTTCTTCTCCAGTCAGTGTGTCTTCTTCAGAAGGTCACAGTGTATTAGATTGTTTAACTCCGAGCACCGCGCATGATAGAGCATTGTTGTGCTTTCACATATAGGTATTCGCCGTGTCAAAAATGTAAATAATATTTTCATTGTATCCATAAATCATAAAATTTTTATCACCTATAAATTCTGGGGGACTTTATTGTTACGCAATATTCAAGCCATTTTGAGTTTCTCTGGCTACTTATTACTTCAGTCAGGGGTTCTCAATTATAAACGGTGCAGCGCATGGAGCCGAAGATCCGGATTTTGTCTCCCAACATATCCGCAATGTGTCAAAAATTAATTTGCATCATGTGAATAATGTTTACACCAAATATCAACAAATGATCAATAATAAAGATGAGAACTGTGTTATATTTAAAATAAATGCCATTCTTTATACATAGTTTTCCTCAGTTGAAATAATAAAGCAATTGTAAAAAATCATTCTAAAACAATTCAAAACTGACTACAAGAAATATTGTTTCTTTTTTTGCATTGTCACCTCTGTATGCTATACACATTCTTCTCTAGTCCTCCTGGGATTCCCCTGTCCCCAACACTTATGACAAAGGCAGGTCACTCTTCATCTAGTCACTCCAGCCTTTATCTTATCTATCTCGACCTGGTGACCTTGTACATTGCCAGTAAATGGGTTTTTTCATGTCCTCTTTTTGCAAAATGTGACTAAAAAATTGAAGAATGCGACAATTACATAATATTGATACTCGTAGCCTCTCTGAAATGATAAATTTTCTTATGTAGAGTTCGTTGCCTTATACCGTGGACATGCAATAATTAATCCAATGACAGTTTTGTGGTGTGATCACAGTCAAGTGAGAATCCAAGCTTTGTTAGTCAATAAAGTAAAAATATTCATACCTCAAGAGCTGTCTCCTCATGTTCAAATCTATTTATTTTAAAGACAAAATACACGCTAGCCGTGGCTTGTGGTATTGGGTAGCTGGGTGTAGGTATGCTGAATATTACCTGAAATTGTAATTTACAGAAAATTCAATCATTGAGTTACTGCCTAAAGTTTTTAAATTCTACAAACTTTTTAAAGAGATATGGCAATTTTAAAGTTTAAGAGTGTATGTTAAGTAAAAGTGAAAAACATAACAATAGAGCAAGTTGAGGAAATTTTGTCTCTTGGAAGCAATGATCACATCAGATGGTCTCATGAACCATGTTATTGAAAGAAGAGAGGCAGCAGGAAATAGAGTGAATGGAGGGTTATACAATGTATTTACTGATTGGAGCATTTCATGAAAAGTAAAGCTCGATTTTCTTTATGAAATCTTAGTCTTAGTTATGCTGGCGAAACTTGGATGTGACGAAAAACTTGAAGTGATGAAACTGAGATAAATATGGTAGAAATGAGTGTTGCATAGAATTTGTGAAAAAACAATGTATGACAGAATAAGGATATTAGGGTAGAATACAAATTGAAAGAAGATGCAGTGCTTAAGATGAAGAAAGGAGCATTGAAAAGATTTAGTCATGTAGAAAGAATGAATGATGAAACATGAATCGATATGAGCTGTTTAGAATGTACGAGAAGTTTGAAAAGACCTAGAAAAATGTATTATGACTAAATTAATCTAATTCTTAAAAAGGGACGAAAGAAAAGCCTTTATAATAAAAGAGTATGCATGATGAGATGTACGGACGAGGCAGAATCAAAAGATGTGTGTCAGGATAGAACGAATTAAAGTCGATCCCCTCAGGTCAAAATGGTGTCACACCACTCACTTGTTCCAGAGACCCTGAGGACCGTACAAAATGGAGATAAAAAATCAGAGCAGTGCTAGCCAGAATGATCATAACTCATCATATCCACAACTGCTCTGGCAAGAGTGAGACGAACAAGAAAAATATTTTGTTATATAAATTTATAGATCTTCTTTGTTTTAGAGACTTCTAATGATTTAAAGTTCTTAAAAGAATTTATTGTTAGACTTTTAACTTCAATTCAGTTCTATCTCATCATCAACCACGTTGTTATGGAGGACAAAATAAATCTCCCTCAAGCGCAATCTAAACTGGAAGATCTAAATTTCTTAGGGTAAATATTTTTATGATGATACTATTCTTGAAGCATTACAGATCCTTTACCAAGAAAAGATGTGTTCTTTTATGATAGTAGTCGATTGAAGCAATGATAAAAACTCTCATTTATAATAAAATTTAAAAAGTTTAAGATTACTCGCACAAAAATTTAAATGACTTTTAAAGTTTTTTATTTGAAAATAACGAGAAAATTAAAGTGATAGAAAATGTATTGTATTGAAAAAAGATAGAAGTAGTTCAGTTCGATCCCACCACAACCCACATTTATGGAGGACAAAATAAGTTCACATTCAGATGATTTACACTAGAAGATTGAAACCTTTTTTCTATTATGAAAGTGACGTCATTTAGTGATGAAAAAGGGGCTATCCAAAGGAACTCCTTCTTAGGCGGCAACACACCTGAGTATGAAAGAATAGTGTCGATGATGGATGTAAGATCCAAGATCACGAAAATGACTCCCAACAGAGTAAATATGATTATAAATTGGCTTAAGGTCTGCAGTTCAAATAGCTCAGCAGTTTACCAGTACTCTTTTGCAGAAAATTTCAAATACAGCAAAACTATCCATTGAAGCCACTAGATCAGAGTAGTCAATAACTATGAACATGTACATACCGATGTAAGACAATGAGGATCTCTTTGGAAATTATTGACTTGATTATAATCGCAGGACCATAAACGTGATCTGCAGATTTATCCAGAGAGCTGCAAAAATTATAACAGGACGAAGGTACAAGATTAAAGTTAGTTTGCCATTAAAACTCACATGGTTAGAAAGAAATTGGATAGTTCAATTGCTTGGCTACACCCATGGGGAACAAGATGTTCCTTGATGCAAGAAAAAAAATCTTTCTACAGGGGATGCCCACGATCATTGTTGATAACCAGACCTTTAGGCAGGTTTTAAGAATTGTGCAAGAGGTCATCCCTAGCAAAGGAAGAAGGCAGATGTCACCGCTTGTGGGCTGACCCTTACCAAGAAGAATGATTGCGGCACAATACTGGACCTCCAAATCTAACAGAGCGAGCCTTAAACTGAGAGTTTCTCTGCCATGCATATGTTATAAGCCTTGGCGATAGCCAATAGGCGATAGTACAATAGGCGATAGCCAATAGATCGTCGATCAGCATCCTTTTGCCACTGAAAGCCAAACTTTATGGACCCAACACCTAGTTGCATAGCACACAATACCCAAATGCATTATAATAAAGTTTGCTTGTATAGAACCCTATATGGATTGAATAGAATACTCTATGGAAGACCCTATATGGATTTCGCCAAGTGTGCAATAGTCAGAAACGCCTTCACCGCATTCAGCAGGGGGGATCTGATGTGGGAGATTATTTGTAGGTCAGTCAATCATTATTCCGAAATTAGTTGTTTCCCGCATGACATGAATATTGGCGAACGTGAAAGTGACTGAAAAGGAGATTATTGGCGTACGTGAAAGTGACCCTTTCAAAAGTACACTAGGTTTTTTGCAGAGAAAGAAACAAAGAAAAACATTTTTTTAACTTATAAAAGTGTCAAACATTATTATACCAAGATTCAAGGTGAGTTTTTACCAGTCAAAGATATTGAACATTAATACTTACTTATAACGCTGCCAACTCAGTTTATCTAAAATGTAGACTTAACATCTTTTACAAAAAAGCATCAAGTGATAGTTTATTAAATTATCATTTACAACTTTAAAATTTAGTTTTAATCAGCTACCTGTTTTAATATGAAATATAACTTCAATCATCAAAGTTGGTAAGGAAAATGTACGAGTATATATCAATTACTTGACTATGTTGCATGGCTTATAGAATGGTCTGCTAATTTACTTTATACATTGTACAATAAAGGAAATAATTTACGATACAAATTATATATTTACACATATTTAATTGAAATATACAAATACTAACATGTAGGCTGGGCTTGCTATCCAGTTGGAGAGGGTGTATCGTGATTGGAAGGATATTATGAGATGAGCCCTATCTATTTAAAAGTAGGGAGTTTTCAGATCTCACTGCGATTTCTTATGTTGCATGTTAGCAGTTATGTTCAAAACGCTACCATCTGTAATACACACGCTGTGAGGTTTGCTGTCCATTAACTGGCCCATAATATGAGCATAAGCTCTATAAATATTTCGATTCACTTAAAAAAATTATTTAAATCACAATAAACGGAATTTTAGTCAGTATGTTTTTTAATGATTTTTCGATAACCCACCCCATTCATCTTTGTAGAAATAGATAAGTTTTTTATATTTAATTAATGCTATATTATATTTTAAAAGGAGTTACCTCATATTTATGGTATTCACAACATTTATCATGAGAATAACTATGATACTGTACACAATACATCCATACTGTATCGAGGGGCCACTTTGATACTATTGTCTTGACCAGTTCTTGGCCAATTTTTCTTGTAAAATCCCGTTTTGTAGGTGTTTTGTTAATGTTTCCTGATGTTAAAGATCCTAGTAAAAAAAGTTTTGGTAGTTAAAAAAGTTGATTTGTTAAAGAATTGAAAGGAAATTAAAAAATATATTTAGCACACCAACATAACAGACGAGTTATATAACGAAATGAGTTGAAATGTTACAATTTTCAGTTAATTTGAGATGAAGTTCTTTAGCTTGCTGTAAAAAACTTTATAGATATTAAAAAATGTTACCCATCAACTCACTTTTAACAACTACACGATTTAAATAAAATGAAGGAAAAAAAATGATTAAAATTTCTTAATCATACTGTGATTGAAGTTGTGTACGCAGCGTAGCATACATTTTTCAGTATCACTTATAGAGATCAGAAAAATGCTGCTCATTTGCTCAGTCTTCATTTTTTTTTAAAAAGAATCAAAAAATAATCTACTTAACGATCCAGAGCCTTCAAGACAGCAGGAGAATGATGAGATAGATCAGCCAGCCAATGAAAGGAACAAGTTTTGTAGGTCTTCAAATTTAAAATGAAAATAATATTGTTTCTTTACCATTTTTTGGATACATTTTTGTTTAGAACCAATTACTATCTCTCACCGAGATTAAAATTAATCCACTTTATGCATTTTTCCAGTTACGTGATTTATCTTAGAACCAATTGCACTAAGCAAGGGATACCTGTAGTATTTTTTAAATTTTATTTCTATAGTATTATATGGATACAATTAATACAAAGATCCTACTAACTCTAAGGTTATTGATGTATCATTTTGTGTCAAAAGCTATATTCTTCAAAATTTAATAAAGATATTTAAAATATAACGTATTTGTTTGATAATAAAAAAAAATGTTACACGGGTTCTTTTTATTAAAATTTAATTTTAATTTAACTAGTGGTAACATAGTTAACCTATTGGACATAATTTTAACTTGAAAAAGCTTTAAAAGAAATTTAAAATAGCTAATAAGATTTACAACTTCACAAGTATTATACAATCGGTAAAAGTGATAAAAAATTTTGTTTTTCAAAAACAAGTAGTTTTAAGCTTTTTTACTTTTAAAAACCTAGCATTAAGATAAACAATATACTATGGAACCCCACCATTCACTCGTCCAACTTTTTTGAATAAAATTCAACTCGGCATTTGTAGGTTTGCCCATAATTTGGACCGTACCTCGCGGTCCATCTCGAACATTTTAGAATAAATTCGAAAAATCGTCAAAGGAAAAATTGGACAGGTTTTTAAGGGAAGAATCCCAATCATCTTCCTAACAATAACATCCCTCCTCCTCTACACATTGCACTTATGCCATCAGCTCTCCTTAGTATAGATAAAGTACAGTTAAATTAACATTAATATTTTTAAAAGTTTTTATATATGATTCTATGCATTAAGTATTATTTAATTTTAAAGGTTAAAATAAACAATCATCTGGGGGCTTGGAATGGATTATTAATTCAACCTTTATTATTTATTTGTGGAAAAATTGATTCAGCAAATACAATTACATTTACAAATAGTGAGGTTCCACTGTATAAAGAAGAAAAATTCAATTGAAGAGAGAGTAAATCTCTTAAAGCTCAAAAGTCTTTATTTAATTTTCGATTATAACAAAAAAACAAGTTGCAGATATAAGGAATATAATAATTGACAATTTAAGGAAGAAAATATGAATTTTCTTGGATATAATTATTTTTTTATTGAAGTTGTCATGTTGAGTTTGCTTAAATGATGGCTGAAATTTCAAAGTTGTTGAAGCCTTCATCCTCAGTTATTTGTTAATGTTTGTAGATATTACCCTGAGAGCTGCAATGTTAAACATGGCAATAATTCGGATTTTTTTAAAATTATTTGAATAGGTTGAAAAAAACAATTAAACCATACTGCGAAATTACATAAAAACCGACTCTTTGATGTCAGTGCGTTTTTTTTGTAATGTTTTGTAAGCAATTAAGGTCAAGTACATAACTACCTTTTTAACCGTTTTACTGCTGAAGATTTTTCTAATTCTATAAAACGTTTATATATTAGGTGTTAATATAAGTTATGTCCGTTTTTTTCCAAATTTAAAAATGAGCACCAAAAGTAAAACAAAATGATAAAGGTTATACGTCATTCGAAAAAAAAAATTCTGCTCTACAAAATATTGTGTTTCCTTTTATGTTACATATATTATTTTATTTGATTACAAGCCTTCAAAATGGAATGTCAAGTAGACGAAAGTGAGCATTTTCGACACCTTCTGTTCACGTTCAATTGAGGGAATAAAGCTGCTCGCGATATTTGCGAAGTGTACGGTGAAGATGCTATGAATGAAAGGACAGTTTGTCGATGGTTTTTCCTTCAATAATGACGTCGAATTGCGGACATGGTTGGACGAAGTCTTCGAGTTAAGACCAGATTGTTTTTATCGCACAGGCATTGAAAAACTTGTAGAACGTTGGCAAGAAGTTGTAAATAATGAAGGAGAATACATTGTTGACTAATTTGTTGTAATTTTTTTTGTTGTGTCCTCTTGTTCTCTTTATTTGGAAAAAAACGGACACAACTTATGTTAACACCCAATATATAGACTCTCAGCACTCTAATGGTTAAGATATCGGCTCTGAGATTTCCTGTCTGTCAACTAGCATGTAATCATACAATAAAAATATAAGATGCAATTTTAGACCTGGTTCCTTTTCAACTTATGGTAAGAGATTTAATTTTTTCTCTTGAGGAAGGTGAGGGGAGAGTATAAAATAAATATAATAAAACCAACCATTTGAAAATTGCGATTCTCTGGATTTCTTGGTTTTTATTTCTTGTGACGAATGTTTAAAAATATCTGTAATTAAATATATTTTTCAAATTCTGATTTTAAATTATCAATGCGGATCTACTTTACATAAGTTTAGTAGTCCCCCCTTATCCATAAGGGATATGTTTCAAGACCTCCAGTGGATGTCACAAAACCACAAATAATACCGAATATGAAATTTTGAAAATGTTAAACTGATAAAAATGACTTCCTCCTCAAATCGCTTCTTACGCTACTTTTAAAATTACATATGTATATACAATATTGAGTAATATACAATATTGAGAGACATTTAAAATAAATTGACAAAAAAATTTTAAAAATCAATTTAGAAGTTTAATAATTGCACCCAAAAAATTTATTTGAAATAATAAATTCAATAAAATTATTGCCTCTTTTTTTATCATCAAAAATTATTTATGAATTCAAGTAAAATTTGATTGTCGGTTCCTGACCACTACGTGCCAGCTAGTGATTAAATTCCCGGGGTTCTTTCTATATCCGAAGATTCGATATCGAAATAATTATTATCATAAGTATGGGGAAGCCCACTAAAGAATTCTCAAACAAAATGAGACTTCATCGACACAGCTTAAGTTTTAGAAATCAAACATATTTATGTTATATGGTGTTAAGTAAGAAATTTTTCAACCCAAATAAGTGATATAAAATGTATAGTTTTAAATGTTCTTTTTATGTTTTTTTTAAACTTTTAATAATTTCACAAATGTGAACATTAAATTCATCAAAAACTTTGAACAATAATATTGTAATCAAGTTCACGACCAAATAAATACTACTGACATGATCATATTTATACTACGCATGTAAATAAAAAAGTTAATCTACGTGTACAAGTCAGCATGTCAAAATCAAGTATGTGACTATTATAATTTTTTTGTCAATTTGTACACGTCCATGAAAATAATATATATTTTTAAAATTTATTTTATCATTAAATATGTTGTCTCAATATTGAAGAAATATGTCGACAAAACTATTTGATCTACATTATTTTCACAGTAAGAAAACATGGCTGCAATATTTCCAGTCATTGGAAAGTGCCACGCAAATTCTAATTGTTCTTCTAGGGAATCATGTAATTCGTATTTCAATATTTTTTGTGAAATTTGATCCCCTGAATTTCAAACGAATGGACTTTTACTTAGTACCTTGTGTTGAAGTCGGTTCCGTTTTCTTTTTATCTTCAGTTGGTATATTTAATTGAGAAATGTTTGCATGATCTAGAAAATTGAGAAAGAAAAGTATCATTATATAGTAAAAATATTTTTCTAATATTTTTTAAAACTTTTTTTGTAATTTATAGTTAAATAAATATGTATAAATACATATATTATGCTGAAATATTGTACATATACAGAAATAACCTAGCTCAGATTCTTCCTGTTTCGAGATATTTTAGTAAATTTAAGATTAATAAGTGCAGATTTTCATGGATATTTTAAGAATACTAAGAATTCAATAATTGAATTTACATTTTACTCGTAGTATATTTTAGTATGTAAATTTGTCTTTCATTCATTCGTACGTTACCCTTCAACATATCCAAATTAGTGATTTAGAACTACTGGAATGGACGTGGAACTCGAAGTTGACGATCTTTGAAATATTTCCAGCGAGTGGAGAAGCAACATCATTCACATATGTTTAGGGCATGTGAGTATTGTTACAGACGAACTCTTTTACCAGACTTGTACAGTTTCATTTTTATTGATACCATCAAGAATTGAACGCGAAACCCCCAGTGGAATTCAAGCATGTTACCAACTAGGCCACAGAGATCGTCATATAAATCAATGGTTCCCAATTACTTTCATGTAATGGCCCCCTAAATCTAAAGTAATTAATTCCCGCCCCCCCCCAAAAAACATTTTTTTATAGTTGAAAATTTTTTGGCAACAATTATTACAATTAAAATACACATAATTATATTCAACACAAAATTATAGGAACTTGCTTAAAAACTTTTTTTTAAATAAAAACTATACTCACATGAAACAATTTAATACTCACATGAATATTTGTACTGAATATTTTCGCGACCCCCACGAGAAATCCCGCGGCCCCCAATTTGGGAAGCACTGATATAAATGAATGAGGTATTGTAATTCAAATCAATATTTAAAATCAAAAACAATTCACATTTGTGTATTCAGTATAGTTGCACGTGTTGTATTACTATTCAAATATACTTAAACTGTAGAGTGTAAATAAGATAGTAAAAATGCACCATCATACGCTCGTAATCTGATATTTCTTTATCTATGATTCTTGATATTGATATATATGATTTAGTCAACTCTTTTAATAATTATGGAAAATAATAAGAAACGGGGTCACACCAATAATCTCAAAATACAAAGATACTCTGGATAAAATAATATGTGTCAGATTTCAGCAGTATGTTTACTTAGCTGCAATCACATACCATAAGCTTGCTTGAGTGTGCTTCATAACAATCAACCTATGGTAAAAAAGATCAGGCAACTTATCAATCTGATTTGACCTAGTATCAGAAAAAGGTTGCACAAGACTTGTCGTCTCATGGGAATGCTATGGTCAGCTCATCATCTGAACAAAGGTAGCTTATAAGCAGCTCGCATTATTACTACAGTCAAGCGGGAATTCACAAAAGATCTAGTATTAGTTTGTGATTCAAAATAACAATGGTGTGACATTTACTGTAATTCTGATTTGTGTATTACTTTACTATAACATCAATATTTCAGATAATGTAGGGGCTACTTTATTCTTAGGACAAAGTGGGCTACTTTTACTATGTTTCTTAACAACACTGCATTAAATATAATCTGACATTCTGAATACACTGGTCTTTCAAATAATTATGACACATTAGGATTTTCAATATCTCTTAGCAATATTTTTATGTTTTATTTTAATCCAAAAAATCGTTATTTTAGCTCATAAGCTTTCAAAACATAGTACTGAGTAGAGTTTGATAATGCTTTTGTAAAGGAAAATAGTTTGAAACTGTCTATTCTATAACTTTCAATAGGACGTTGATTGAAAAAAATTATCAAATGACAATAAGCCTGCCAGATTATACTGAATACAGTAATACAATACAATTTGTGATAGGCCATCATCACTCATCGAGAATGAGTTTCAGCCATCTTGTGAACAGAAGATGTCTATGCTGGTATTGGTTTACTGTGTTTACAAGCTGTTGTACTTCAGCAAGCACACAGTTTTGACAGATCAAACCCAAAATTCAGATGGCAAGGAGATTAAACTTCGAAGAAGATGTGCAGGTTTAATCTGCTGCAACATTTTTTAAGCCAGAGTTTTTATACAGTAAAGCATCGATTTTCCGAATACCGATCAACCGAAAGTTCAAATTTGCGGCCGCTAGTATAGAAATTCAATTTTATGAAAACTTATCATGTTTTATAGTATGTATAGAATTTCAAATTGCTGTGGCGCTGCAGCGCTTTCCCCTTCCCTGCCAACCGGCCTACGTGAGCAACCTCGCGTCGTTAGTGGCGTGTGAGCCTTCTCCGTGTGACGATCGGTTATCTGAAAAATCAGTTATCTGAACACCCCCAGTCCCGAATTGTTTCGGATAATCGATGCTCTGCTGTAGCGCTATTCTTGTTACTTTTTAGCATTTTTAGAATATACTTGTATGATAAAAAAATCTCCATATAAGGATCAAAAATAAATCAGGAATATTTAGAAAACAATCACCTATATATTTGAGTGACGATTCCAATAAGTTAATACTTTAAGACCTGATCACCATCAGTTTCTTGCTTGTTTGAGGAATTTTAAAGAAGTATTTGCTAAGTGATTCCAATACCAAGTTCCGTAGCTCATTTTCAAAGGAAAAATTAACAGCATCATGGTGCTGCAAGAATACAGATGTGCTGACTTCACAAAATTCAAGAGTAGACTGGAATATAAGGAATCCAAGAACTGATCCAAAAGGTGTGGGACAGAGAGGCCATTGCCCAAGTGATAGCCAACATCAGGGTGACATTGCCGCAGCATGAGAAGAAGATAAACAGTTTATAAGCTAAATAAAAACATAAATTCAGATGTAATATGGCTTAAGAGTAAAACCAATGTGATACGAAGAGAACCTCAGGCACCAAATGGCTTACTGTAAATACTAACCATTAGACCTCAGACACTGATGTAGGTACAGTTGTTACAAGATAATTGTTATATAGGTACAGTTCATAAAGTTGTAACTTGTTGAGGCTATTGCACAATAGTGTTATGCAAAGAATTTCATAGACTGAGATTGTGTCAAACTTGAAATGCAAAAAAGGGCAAAGGGAGGCAAACAAAAAATATTTTGTCTATCTCCTTATTCATTCAATTTTAGCAATCCAATAAGCCTGGAACACTCGATCAATGAAACCATTGTAGCAGTTTATCAGGTCTGTAAATATGAAACCGGAATTTACTCATATATGGCTCTAGTTGTCAATGTAGTGACTGTCAAACCGCGTCATTGGCGCCTTTTTCTTGTGTTTACATTTGTCAAAGACTTTTAACTCACAACAATAAAAGTTAAATACAACTACATATGTTTTTATAGCGTTGAACATGTCTGTTTTTGTGCCTGAAAACTACGATTTGCGGACGGCATTGATTTTCTGTTACGATTTGAAGAAAACTGCTGTAGAATCGCATCGATTGCTTGTTGAAGCTTACGGTGAGCATGCTCTTGGTAAATCACAGTGCTTTAAAAAATTCAAAAGTGGCGATTTTGACGTGAGAAACGAAGAACGTGGAAGACCACCGGGAAAGTTTGAAGACGCCGAATTGCAAGCATTGTTGGATGAGGATAACACTCAAACGCAACAACAACTCGCAGATCAATTAAATGTGACACGAGAAGCTGTCTCCATACGTTTGAAAGCCATGGGAAAGATCCAGAAGGTGGGAAAATGGGTTCCACATGAACTTAATGAAAAACAGCAGGAAAACCGAAAAACCGCTTGCGAAATGCTGCTCGTCAGGTACAAAAGAAAATAATTTCTCCATCGAATTGTGACTGGCGATGAAAAATGGATATATTTCGAGAAACCTAAGTGTAAAAGATCATAGGTAACTACTAGTAAACTAGCGACATCGACTGCAAGGCCAAATCGCTATGGACGGAAGACAACGCTCTGTGTTTGGTGGGATCAGAAGAGTGTTATCTATTATAAGCTGCTAAAACCTGGCGAAACTGTTAATACTGAACACTACTGACAACAAATGATGAATTTGAATCAAGCATTGCATGAAAAACGACCAGAATATCAAAAGAGGCAGCACAAAGTGATTTTGCATCATGATAATGCACCATCGCACATAGCAAAACCGGTCAAGGAAACGATTCAGGCGTTTAGTTGGCAAATACTTTCGCATGCGGCTTACTCTCAAGACTTGGCTCCATCCGATTACTACTTATTTGCATCGATGGGATACGTTCTTGCTGAGCAGCGCTTTAATTCTTCCGTAAATTTACGAAAATGGCTCGATGATTGGTTTGCCTCAAAAGAGCAACAGTTTGTTTGGCGTGGCATTCACAAATTGCCAGAGAGATGGGAAAAATGTGTAGCTAGCGATGGACAATACTTTGAATAAAATATTTTTTACCATTTTCATACAATAAATGTGTATTTTCTATAAAAAACCCGGTTTCATATTTACTGACCTGATTTATGTTGATTTTTAACGATTTTGGACAATGAATACCTTTTGATGCAGATGATTCTGTCAAACTTTCAGTTGTTGTTGAAGAGAATATTGATATATCTGTAAAAAAAATTAAAATAGATTATAGCTTACTGAAAAATCTTACTGCCTGTGTACAGTACCTGGCGGTAAGTAATGCATATCGGGCTTAAGACAGAATAAAAAAATGCGACTGTCGGCCATAATCGGCTAACTTCGGCTTTGTAGAGCGTCGTCTCTGTTGCACGATGCTCTAACAGTCCGGTATCTAGAAAGAGCGGTATATAACAGAGACGACGCTCTACAAAGCCAAAGCTAGCCAATTATGGCCGACAGTCTCTTTCTTAAGCCCGATGTGTATTACTTACCGCCGTGTACTGTACCTATTAGTTGACATTTAAAAAAAAATCCTATTATATTTTACATCTTTTATATTTTTAAATAGATACTCTTGGCTTTAGGAAAATACAGCGGAGTGCCGATTATTTGGGGCTCAATTATCTGTGAGTTCGATTAACCACGGTCTTTTGTAGTACAATTTTTTTTTTAGTAATCCTGAATTATGTTTATCTAGTATATGACATTTAGCTATCACTAGCATATGATATTACTAACTTTATGATCGCGGGCTACTTCCTTTTTCAAAACCCCCTAGATGGTGATGGTGTGAACTTTCTCATAAAACAAGTTTAAAAACAGTAATGTCATTAGCATAATGTGATTCTGGGGCTGAATATTCTTAGTTTAAGCAAAAGTAAATGGCACAATCTATCGACCTCAAAATTCTAATTTGAACACAACTCTAAATATTTTGAGTGAGCGTTTGTCATAATTTCTGTCATGCTGTGACTATGTTTTCTATTTAAGTCATTTAAACATTACTCTTCTGAATTCAACTACTGCTTTCTATAAAAAATTCCACCTGAGAAATTTATGTCATTTTTTTAATAAAAATAGTTTTTTTCCAATTTTTTATTTTAATTTTAATCAGTTATATATTCACCATTGTGTTCAATAACTTTCTCCCGATGATCTAGTTTATATATAACTTTTTATAAAATTTAATAGCATAGGTAATAAATTTTTCAAATTTGTTTTAACAATTCAAAATGCTTTGCATGTACCTCTTTGATAATTTTTTTTTTCTTCTTTTTTATTGTTTTTCATAATCATAAACTCTGTATTTGTGTAATTTTTTTTTCTTATGCTTGGTTTTTTCTTTCTGTGTATGTCTCCGTGTATTTTTATGTTATTAATCTATGTATATGTGTACATAAGTATGTCATTGGTATGCATTTATGTTGGTCTAAATGGGTGTGTATGTATTTTGTGTTTATACAGGGTGTTTCGTGCCTCAATGTCAAGCTGGTATCGAGGAAAAGGCCAGCTTATGACAATCCGGAGAAAGAAACAAATTCTTGCAAAAGCCTTATACTTTTCGAGTTATAGGCATTTCTTTGACAATTGTGAAAGTAGCTACCCTGCGCCAAATGTTTATATGCTGTGACTACAAATTGCCATATTTTATGATTTTATGACCTGTTTTTATTTTATGCTAGTTGCAATAAATATAAATTACAAGTGCACATTTAAATTCACCACTGATGAATTGACACCACAGACCTTTCAGAGTTGCAAAAGCTCACCAATTTATTGGCATTTTGGAGCTATAAGGGTTAAACATTAATGGTGACTGTTGAAAAATAAAGTGGGTTAGTACAAGTTTTTGATAGATATATTTTTTTAATTACTGAAATTTGAAATGCACCCTCATATTATATTGAAAGACAAATTTTATTTTTTTAAATTTAGTTCAACAATGTATTTAACTTAAAACTTACTGAGGTAATATTATATTTTCATTCCATTACTATTACACACGAAGTTTTATTGACAATTTCAATATTATTTCGAAATTTATGCATAGGATTAAGACAGATTTTTATTTTTAATCAAAGGAAGATAACTTACCAAGAGAATCATTGAATTCTCCTAAATGACTTTTTTCAGCAGCCTCCGTTACTATAGTCTCAACAAACATTTCAGCAAAGCCTTCTCTATTTGTGAGTATATTGAGTTCAACTTTTCCAAAACGTTCAAATGCCAAGTAATTGTCAATTTTCTTTTCAATTTCCTTAAATGGCAGTTTGATAAATTCTTGAATCAATTCTGATTTCTCATTATAGGTTTTGTTCATTGCTTCTAAAAATGAATATATATTGATTGACTGATTTACTAAGTCATTTATAAAACTTTCAGTTACATCATTAATTTTTTTGAAATCAGCAACACTCAAATCATTGCAGAGTTCGTAATTTTCCAAAAATTTGTGTTTTTGAATAGAATTTGAAACAGTTTTCATAATATGTCTAAAAACAACTGTATCAGGTAAATGTATATTTGTTGATTTCACTTCATTACAATTATCAATTACATTTATAACATTTTCAGACTCTTTCAAGATATCACTAACAAATTTTATTGCAGTTTTTTTTTTAATGTAATATTCAGCAATCTCCATTGTAGAGTTTACGTTTTTAACTTGATCAAATTAGATCACAGATCCAAAAGTATTTTTATATGATAAATAAATTTATTTTGACTTTTACGTCGCCAAACCTGACTGTTTTATTTCTGGACTGATTAAAATTAATTATATTAAAACAGTTGAAAATAATTCCAACTCATGGAACACTTTTAAATGTTCACAGAACTGGTATTTATTTGTGAATTAAATAAGATATTTGGTACTGATGACCTTTGAATTGAAATACAACTAGTGTAAATAAGGGCTCCAGATATAAATGAATCCAGCTATCTATCTCTTTCAAGCCGTGTTTTAGTATAATAAGAACGAATAAGATAAAAGTATCAATCATGTGTCGCTTGCGGATGGGCCACTCCATGGGGACCACAGCCGTGATCCTCTACAAAATGGGTATTATAGAGGATCACTTTCACTGAATCGGAACCAGTTTGGAATAATTGAAACCACTTTTTATTTTGTGTTTCACACATATTATATATTAATCTTCAAAAGTCTTCCTACTAATATATATTTTTTCTGCATACAAATTTCCAAGTTATTGGTAAAATTTGATGCAAATTCATTGCTTAACATACTCAAGTCATTGTGGAGAAATCAGAAATGTGACGAATACAGGTTTAGTATCTCGCACCACTGCATATTACAGTTGACTAAATAGTTTCAGGGTGAAGTGGCTTGGCTGGCATGCATGCACACTAAGGTCCCCTTTAATAGGCCCCAAAATTTCACAGCGATGTGCGAACCAATTAGGAAGTTTTGTTATTGATCGGATAAATACCGGGTATACCTTCTACGTTACACTACTGCGATCAAATAAAAAAGAAGAAAAGGATTTTGTTTATTTATTTTACAAAATAATATAAATAATGTACATAACTTATAATAATTTTATTAAATGCAAAATATTAATAGTAAATATTCCCATCTAAAACATATATATTTTTAATATTAATAAAAAAATTCTCTCCAACCAACAATTAGAAATAGAATATATTCCATAACATTATTAGGAGAAAAAAACAATGTCACGACAATGTGAATTGTGCACAGAAAAGAATATTATCACTTGAAATTTTTTTATCATTTTATACAAATAAAAAAAAAAACTATTTCTGCCAAATTCACACGTTTCTTTTAATATCAAAATGTAAGCAATGACGTCTTTCTAACAATGTAGATTCCCAATGAAAAATCAAATTATTGTTTGACTGATTGGAATTTGTGTAAAAGACAGTGTGAAGTTACACCATAAGTAAAGCACTTCGTTCAAAAGTAGCTGTAAAATAGCACATTTACTACTTTTCACTTAGATTCTTGAGAAGCACACTACTTTAGATTGAAAAGTAGTCGTAACAGCGCTACTTTTTCAATGTGGCTTTAGTAACACTGGTAAAAGAATTTATCATTATTGTGCATAACACAATAGTCAAGCTGTTGATAAATCAAAATAAAAAAAATCTGATACTGAATTTTCTAAATCATATTTCAGTTAACAAAAATTTAAAAATAATTGTAATAATCATTAAAAATATTGTGATGGAGATACCAGTTGCAATTTTGCTTACGTAACATGTGCACATATAATAGATAATATTTTAATGCATTTAATAGAAAAACCTTTCCCAATTTAAAACGCAAACCCTTCAATAACAAATATAAACAAAAATAAATTATGTTATTTTCAATTGAAATTTTACCACAAAAAATTAACAAATTGATTTCTAAAAAAATATTTTATCTATTATGGACTACGGACATTTATTTGCCTTTTACTATATTTTTATACCTTAACACGTTGATCGCCGTGTCAGCCACCGGTGGCCGACACCAAGGTATTCCAATTGGGCCGTGTCGGCCACCGGTGGCTGACACGGCATACCTAACTTCAGAGTGTCATTCTGTCCGTCGGCTACGCGCTCTGTATTAAACTACTATTAAACATGGCCGACATGGCCCTTTTCTATCTTACTACGATATGGCCTTAGGATATCTTCATGGTTCTAAAAGATATACTCATGAATGTGATAGGTAGGTTATATTAAATTAAAAACCTAAAAACGTAAAAACATTTTTTGGAAATTTTACGAAAATCCTATTGGCGATCAATGTGTTAAGGAGGATTTTTTCAAAAAAAATTTTACAACTTGTAGTGTTAATGTCAAATGAAAGAAAAACAAAAAAGAATATTGACTAGATAATACTTTACTACAAAAATTAAACATTACAACTTAAAATGAATGAAACGATAAAACATCTCGAAAAATATGGAAATGTCCAAAAGAAGTGACTTAACTAGAACTCAAACTTAATAAATATTAATTATAATATTCTTACACACAAGTTTGTGAAAAAATTAATTACATAAAAAACAGTTTACATCAAAATAAGATTTAAAGTATTACCAAAATACATATTTTTTTGGTTCATTTTGGTCAGTGTGAAAGGCAAGCATTATTATTGTTTTCTTTACAAAATTAAATATTCACAACAATATAATATATATTTAAATAATACAAATATTCAATTAAATTAAAATATTGTAAAAAATACTTCATTTCAGATCTATAAAATATAATAGTCAACAAATGTCAATGAATTAGTCAACAAATGTTTTTAAAGGCACTCAAATTGCCAATATCTCATATGAGAAATATTTAAAATTACTTTGAAAATAACAATTATACATGCATTTCATGAGAATATATAGTATAAAATATTCACAAGATAATTTTCAATATTGTCATATTGCATAAATTTTTACAAATTATTTTATATATTGTGATGATTTAATAATTTTTATTGAAAACTTTGAAAATTTTCATCCCTTTTTTTTTTTTTTACATGGCTAGTTTATTGCCATGTGGCAATCTCTTCCAACCAACCAGAAAGATGTTTTTATAGGCCCTAAGTGTTAACCAGGCTGGAATTGTATTAAGTAAAAACTCTACGGTTTTTCTTATTTTTTACGCAATATAAATGAAATAAACGCTACTAGTTAAAGAAAATAAAAAGTATTAAAAGTAAAAAAATAAAAACAAATCACCATAATTGACAATCAACCATAGTTGACATTTTACCATAGTTGTCATAGTATCCACCACAGTTGACAACATTTGATATTGGATTTCAATACAAGAGCATTAGGTAAAAGTTGAAATACAATTTTAGAAAACCAAATCTAACACCATGATACCATATCAAACAAATATGACAAAACCTGGTTGACTCATATAGTGTTAATAAATTTAACTTTTACTTGAAAAAATAATTGTTCTCAATTGTAAAATCAGATTTTACATAATAAATTTAGCTCAAGTATAATAATTATACATTTTATACATATGTACATTATATAAAAATTGTGATATCACTTATCATAAAATTGATAAATCAAAAGTAAAGTGGCCCCATTTAAATATATTACTTGTTTGGGCAGCATGTACACTCTCGCAGCAATTCACACAGAGTAAATTTCTAGTACATGTCACAAACACAAAATATTCTTGACAAAATATCCTAATATTTGTGCCACTTACAATATGTGAAATAGTAGAAGAATTATATAAATGTACATATATTAGATACGATATGATTTGGGAATGGAAAATCATTAAAATAACCGACTTATTTAGTGGTGTGAAACAATGCAACTTGGAATGTTATATAAAAATGTTAAAATATCTCGAAACAAATAAAAAGAGATTTTGAAATAAGCACAGGTATAAATATTTTGAAATAAGCACAGGTATAAATATTTTTCTATCACAAAAATTGAAGTGTATTTGTTTTATTTTCAATATAAAATTTTCAAAATTATTTCAATATTTAAAATTATTGAAACAATTTCCTTATTATATCACATTTTAAAACAACAATATATTAAAAGTATAAAAATTAGTTTTACATGCAATATTCTTTGGAAAATATATATATTTAAAAAATATATAATAAAAATTCAGATATTATAATTGCGTACAAATATTCAAATAATGGAGTATTCTAGGTTGGAATGGAAAATTACGACAGTTGTAATATAAATAATAATGTGTAATTTAAAACATTCCGTAATTTTTTTTTCAAAAGAATGTATTCTTTTAGGCCCTCCAACAAAGAATGGACCCTTAAATCCTTACATTATATATATATATATATATATATATATATATATATATATATATATATATATATATATATATATATATATATATATATATATATATATATATATATATATATATATATATATATATATATATATATATATATATATATATATATACATATAAACTGCATACAAGAATGCAGTAAACTGCACATATTTTTTCTGTGTATTTCTTTTTAAAAATGTAATTTGTGCAAAATAAAAAATCACACAAATAAGAGTACATAATACTAAAAATTGGCCTACAGCTGGCTGATAAAAAATTTAGATTTAGCACTATATAAAAATCTCCAGATAAACTAGGTATATAGTGCATTAAATAGAATGTGAAAAACAGAATAAGTTAATGAAACAGTGTCAAATAATTCTTACAATAAAATGTATTATAATAAATTTCAACAAGAGTAAAATAGAATCGATATTGCCGCATAATACAGGCGAAAAAATATTTTTTTAAAGTAGCACCAAATGATTAAACGAAAAGTGCTTCATACTGAATCATAATTTTGAGATTTACCACCTTGATCAAAAAGTTTTAGGACCGGCCACCGTGTGGCACTGTCAGTCACCCGATTGGAAATTCTTTTTTTTTTGCTAGGTTACCACATCTGTCATTGACACTTCCCTCCAAATTTCAGCGTCATAGCTTGACATTTGTAAAAGTTACGCTGTACTGAGTACATCTACCTTTGTGCGTGTTTTCGATTTTTTACAAGTTTGAAAATGGCATCAACGAGTTTGCACTAAATTTTGTGTGAAAAACGGATTTAACGGTCCGCAGACCTTGGAAATGTTGGAGAAGTGTTTCGGCAACGATACTCTTTCGAGATCAAACGTTTTTCGGTGGCACGAACGCTTCAGAAGTGGTCGTGAGTCGGTCGAGGATGACGAACGCAGTGGCAGACCGTCGACGTCGAAAACATAGATAAAATCAAAGGAATGTTGGCTGAAATGATCAGAGAGCTGGCAGAGGACTTGAACATCGCTTATGGATCCGCTCAAGACATTTTGGTTAGTGATTTGGGCCTCAGACATGTCGCTGCAAAACTGGTACCGATAGACCTCAATTTCATGCAAAAAAGGACCGCGTTGAAATCGCGAAAGACATGATTTCCAAGGCCGAATCCGACCCAACATTTATCAAACGGATCATCACTGGAGACGAGACGTGGATTTATGAGTATGACACGCAATCCAGACATCAAGCGAGTGAATGGCGTGCACCGAATGAGCCGAGACCGAAAAGAACCACGTCGTTTTCAGTCAAAAAAGAAGGCAATGCTCACGGTTTTCATGAATTACAACGGTGTTGTGCATCATGAATTCTTGCCAGAAAAACAGACAGTCAACAAAGAGTATTATTTGGGCATTATGAGACATTTGCGTGAAGCAATTCGCCAAAAAAGACCGGATTTGTGGGCAAACAACTCGTGGATATTGCACCACGATAACGCACCGTTGCACAATGTGATCCTTATCCACGAGTTTTTGACCAAAAACAACACGAATACTATCCAGCAGCCTTCGAATTCACCTGATCTAGCTCCCTGCGAGTTTTTCCTGTTCAACTGACTTAAAAAACCGCTTCGCGAAACGCGTTACAGCACCCGAAAGGATGTCACGAAAAAATCGAAAACGGCTCTGATGGACATACCGAAAATTGAGTACCAGCGGTGTTTCGAGGATTGAATCAAGCGCTGGCGTAAGAGCGTTGCAGTGGATGGGGAGTACTTTGAAGGGGACCATATCGATTTTGATGAATAAACTTTTATTTTCGATTTTATGAATAAAGTCCTAAAACTTTTTGATCAAGGTAGTATTCCAAGTTTTAATGCAAATAAATCATATAATTTAATCTTCAAGAACAAAAGGTTTGCTTATTATAATAAGTTTATTTGCCATATATATTGAGTACTTGTGACTAAGGTTTTTATTATTTTTTAATAACCTTAAAGTTTTTACTAACTTTTGGGATATAAAGTTATTTTTTTAACAGAAGCCCTTTCATATGGCCTTACAGGAACGTCAGCTCTGGAAGTCGATGTTCCAGAAGAAAAAAAAACATCTACTGAGTCCACCATATACTTGATATTTAAAAAAATCTTTGAAACAAAAACTAAAACCTACTTTTTACTGAATTTTTATAATAACTTTCTGGGCATTTTTTTAAAATAAAAACTGAATGTACTCTGAAAATACTATAAAGAAGTTTTAATTGGCTATTACAATTTTTAAATAGCATTTAATTTGTTTATTTATACCCGTTAATACTTGATCTAAAAGATAGTCTATGACTCTCATAACAAAATTTCAGAATTGATTTTTTTTCGTATTATGTATTTTAATCAAAATGATAATGATAAGCTGCCTTCAATATTTAACATAACTACTTGAAAATAATACAGAGTACAAACAATATAAATAGAAAAAATATCAAGTCCTACTTAAAATAATTAATACTTAGTCGTCTAATTATGATCTATAACTATATACAAAAATTATTATAATAATATTAAATCAGTTGGATAGTTAAATTATTAATAATCAACCCCCATTCATAATAATACAGCAGATTTGTGGTGCATTATTAAAGTCACATTTATATGCTTTGTGTACAGGGAATGCAAATTATGTTAAATGTAAAAAATATTGTTTGCATTTGATTATATTGTATTACACTTCCGTTGTATTCAATCTAACTTAGCGGGTTTATCGGTACGAAGTTTCTTTTTCTAACCAACGATAAAAATATTAAATACAAACTGGTACCTTTTTATATGATCTTGAAACTAACAAGCTGACGACAAGCATTCTACTGCACTGAAAAATCTACTACCTATATTTTTATTATACAATAGTAAAAAAATTATCAAATTGAGATATATAAAAGAGTAAATAAATATTGAAGTAAAGTCAGTTTTTTTTACAATCTTTCAGATTGTAAAAAATTGAGTCATTCTGCTTCAAAAGCCTGTTTAAATTTTGAGCACATTTTTGAAATAACTAAGTAAGAATACTTGCTTCATTACCATTTTTAAATAATGAAGTTTGAAATGAGTATTTCGGCACATCTCATATCTCTGAATGCCAGATTAGGAAATCTACAAAAAAAAAATTACTAGCAATCATATTTCATTTGTTTGATAACATGTTATTTAAAAAGTTACCTGTTTGATAACATGAGCTTTAGTTTGAGTAAAAATTCGATGCGAGTTTTCTCCCAGTAGCCTAATTTTGCGGATTCAGGTCCACAATATATGTCAGTGGAGCTCCATAAATTGTCTTTTACAACATATACAAATCTTGTAAGTACTCCTCTCATAACTTCGTAACAAATTAAGAGTATATAGTTGCGTTAAAAATGAACTATTTAGTTGCATTTAAAGCAGATCATCCTACATTCAGATTACAACTTAAGACATGAGAATGAAAATTGATGTAATTATATCAAAAATACAATTCAAATAACAGGTTTCGAAGGAAAAAAAACTCAAGCTGTTACAAATGGTAAACAGATATTAAATTATATATTTTCAGTGAGTTCATAAATCAATTTTTTTTTAAATACTGTAATTCAATTGGCCTAAATAGAAAATAACAAACATAACAAATAATGATTTATTATGTTTGTTATTTTTCAGAAAAATTGTGTTAATTTAATTGGCCTAAATAGAAAATAACAAACATAATAAATAACTAAAACTAATATGAGGGAGTGCATTACGTAACAGGTGTCAACCCTGAATCCAGGTCGTCTTGCTTGATGCTGGATGTCGAGATGAGCCTTCGGACAGAATTGTGATTGTCAAGGGATCGACCACTGTCACCGTTAGATGTGGTACTTCGTGACAACGGTGGGTTGTCACATACAAAATGTTTACACAATACCACAACCTGAAAGGAAAGAGATAAAATTATGTTCAAATATTCACATATGTTCCAGATACATTTTTTAATTTTTTTAACAATTTTCTTGCTTTGGCTCATTGAGTACACTGCCGTCATAAGCAAAAACCCAGCTAACGGGAAAAAATCAGAAATTTAACTAAGTATGAGGCAATATTCGATATCAAATTCTGAACCATAATCCATAAAAAAAAATACAGAAAACCATTTATTTCAACACAAAAATCGACATGTCTTTTTTAATTTTACAAAACACTAGGTTTTTCTAAGCAAAAAAAACAATAAAATGTGATTCATAAGCAAAAAGATAGCAAGTGCCTATGTGTTTGCTGCGTTTTTGCTTATGAATCACATTTTCCTGTTTTTTTGTTTATGAATCACGTCATTTTTAAGCAGCAATGAAAAACATAAAGTGAAGTTTTCTCAAAACTTAACTTTTGCCATTAGCTGCGTTTTTGCTTATGAGGGCAGTACAAACTACATATACACATCTCGTAGCATGCGTTTGATAAAATATCAACTCAATTTGTCTATTAATGAGGCATAACTAATGAATGTCAATGTGTGATTGGCTTGTACGAGTATAGACAATTACTTTTTATTATTTGGTATTTTAGTAAACAATTTATCTGTCTCTATATAATTACTAGTTCTAGCTTCGATAGCATCTGTCATGTAATGAAAAAGCTTTTAATTATAGTTAATTTTTTCCCACTAATTATTTTTAAAAATAATTTTTATGTTTGTAAAAATCAGATAACAATTATTGATCGATGCAATTATTTTTTTAAATCTAATATTTTGTATGAAATCTTAAATTACTCTTTAACACATTCAATGTGAATTAAATTTTATGTACTTGCTGTACTGAGATATTTATGTACTTGCTGTACTGAGATATCTCATAAGATAAACATATTATAAATAGAACACGCCTGGCGTGTCATACGCACTGGGCGAATATTTGTATGGACATGCGAAGTGTGCCCTCAGGACTAAACGTGTTAGGCAATTTACTGTGGGTGTTAGCTATAGCTGGAATGTACAGTCGTGCCATCACTTGTCCGATTGTATTGTACGAGTATCAGAAGTTTGCAGTCAAATAAATAAGGAAGTTTTGATTCCACAAAGTAACCCAGCACTAGAAGTAAACTATAATAAAAAAAATCTGCAGTGAAAGGGTTCAAGATCTACTTACTTACATAAATACCATTATACCACTTCCCTGTCGGTGTAGGCCAAGATAATAGTGAGCCAAAGTTTTCTAGTATGACATACTTCCTTTGCCTTTGCTAAATCTATGCATTTTCTTATGCAGTTCCTTCCATTTTTCTTACTCTTACCTTTCCTTCTTTTAAAATTTTATTCACTTGGCCCAACCATACTTTTCTCGGTTTTTCTATATCACGACTCTCACTCATGTTTGCATTTTAAATTTGTTAAGTCACTCTTTCATCATTCATCCATTCACCATGTCAAAACCACCTCAATATACCCTTTTTCACCATACTTAACATATCGGTCATTAACTATCTTGTTATATTTATTATCTTGTTACATATCAACACAGTAAACAAGGTATTTTTTGAAAAAAAATATATAAATCTGCAATGATGAAAACACAGATTTTAATAATAATAATAATTAACTTATTAAATTGAAGAAACATATGTTCACCAACAAATGAACATGCTATGTATTAAGGAATCATAAAATAATATTTAAAAGTCATAAATCTACACATTTATACATAATATGCGTACAATACTTGTAACAAATGCGGTCTGATGCTGTGAATTCTTGAAGCATTGAATAGAAGTGCAAATAAAAGAGGCATCACGCCTGTGTGGAAATATTGATTTAGCAATTAACGATAACTTGTGACTTTCTTTCAGTATCACTTTGCATACCGCAAACCTTATATCTATTACTTGCATTTTAGGTTGATGTTGCAGTGTCGAAAGATACAAGATGTTTTTTTAATTTAAAATATTCAACTTATTTATAAGTTAATGAAATCCTTTATATGCCTGCTGTTATTGCACACACTGACATTGAAAATACCTACTCTCAAAGTAAATGATTTTTTACAGCAACAAATTTTCCCCGCAAAAATAAACAATGATACAAAAAACACACCCATCCTCTTCATCTTTCTTAACACATCAGCCTTAAGTTCATATTCATCCCTTATCACTTCATTCTGTATTCACTGAGTCAAAACATAAATATGTTAAATGGACAGAGACATAGCAGTTTAACCTCTAAGCGAGTAAGATTTTATTAGTAAAATATACATGTAGAAGTCATTTGTTTTTACATTTTAAAACAATTTGAAATCCAATTTTTTTACCCAATAATGGTTAATCGAAATAAGTTTTTTTTAATGAAACAACCAGGTGCGGTCGGTCGCGCATTATAAAGTTGTAAAAACACTTGGTTTTTATTGAACATTGCTGTTCTCTTTTTCCTTAAATATTCATTTAAACTATGTAACTGCTCACAACATATACAAAAAGGAGCCTTTTTTGTGGTCAGGCTTTGCCGTTGGTTTCGTTACCTGCATCTTTCTTTGACAAACATTGTTCTTTACGCCAATGATTGTCATAAAGCACCCACTTCTTGCCTCTAAAAATGGTGATTTTTTTTTAAAAACTCAATTTTTTTAAGAAATAACATTCAATTTCGTATAAATTTATCACTAAATGTTCTTATTACACTTAAATAAACATATATTACACACAATATATTCTAAATACATTAAAACATCATAAAAAAATAAATGTACATTATTTCATCTAATATATTTTATACTATGATAGTCTCTGAAATATGAAAACCAAGTATGTCCAGCCATACTCTTTTAGAGGTTAAGCGTTATCTGCCGTTGATGACCAAACAATATAATAGTGACTTGTGATAGGTAAATGCCATTAAGAATGAAGGGTAGAATCAACAAGTGTTGTTGATTCTGTATGGCGATCAAAGCACACTACAAGAAAAGGAATATGTTAAAGGTGGACAAAAAAAGAAGGAATTAATGTTTAAAAATAGATTGATTTATGCTCTGAATAGAGACCTCCTAGCATTATTAGTAATATCTTGCACACAGGAGGAGAATAGATCTTATGTGACATAGAGATGAGAAGATGATGAGGTAAGCACTTACAGAATAGTAGGAGAGAACAACTCCAAGGGTGGCTCCGGCCAGCACATCCCACCAGTGGTGGCGGTGATCCGTGAGCCGGGTCATTGAACAGGTGATGCTCCATACCACCACCAGCACTTGCAGCGCTGGGCCTGCTAGGCGCGGCTTCAGCGAGCATGCTCGAGCTTGCAAGTAGCACTGTAACAATATATAATATAAAGCTTTATATCATAAAATATTTTTTATGACAATTTACAAAAGTTAACCGAGTTTTGTTGTTATTTTAATCTAGGGAATATTGGCTTTTGGAACTTCTATGCTGATTTTTGGCTAAATGTATTAACATTTGTAGAGTATTGTAATGTGAACTGAGATGAATTTGGATGCGAGTGATATGGACCAACTGGTATTCTGTGGATATGTTCACTGGTGGTTAAGTTCTTAATTGCAACGCCATATTGAGCTTGAAAATGAGGCGTGTCCTTGAGAGTTTGATTTCTAAATGGCGCTATATAAATTGACCATTTATTATTATTATCGCAACCCTTAATTCATTTGAGAAAAGAAACTTTGAATTACCTCGATTATAAATATCATCATTAATAAATAAAAGATATAAATAATCATAAAACAATGATTTATAATACTACAATTTATAATTTATGCTAGCTATTTCTAACAGATGAATAAAATTGTACTTCCATCATGTTGAATACTGTGTGTGTATATTAATTTCTTACACTCACGACCTATCAGTGATTACAACCTTAGAACTGATTTAAGGGCCAAGTGTTACAAAAGTAAATAAGGTAAAATAAGATCAGAAAGTGAAAATATCTGAAATTCAATAGGAATCAAACCCAGGTAACCAGATTAATCAATTGACAAATTTTGGGTTGAAATATGTATATTATATAAATAATATGTATAAATATGTATATATATATAAGGTATTTAACCCTTTTAATCCCAGCATATTTTGCATAAAATGTGTGAAAAATTCCAAGCATTTTTTGGCAAAAAAACAGTAGTTTATATTTTATTTTTTATCTCAGTTAATATTTAGTTTTTTTACTCAACATAAAAACTTGTATGAAAACTTTGAGGCTGACGATCGGCCCCGTGGAATTTTTCACATACACCAGTTGGGGGCGATAATCGGCCCCGTGGGATTAAAAGGGTTAATATAATGATCTTTAAATAAGCACAGTTGAAAAAAGTAACTTTTGTATAATTGAAATATTCTCACTCAACCCAAATGATGAACAGGTTAAATATAACCATTTAAATAATAAACAAGAAGAATTTACTTACGAATAGAAATATAGCTAAATAAATAGAGAGTGACGTGTGTCCCGAGGGGAAGCTCTTGTTGGAGTCTATCACGAGGTACGGAGAGGCTATCTTGTTGGTGCACTTGTACGTCGATATGTACCTGGAATATGGAATTTGTTTAAAGATTTGAAAAATTTTAAAATTAAATCTAAATATCATGAAAATAAAACATAAATTATGATACAAAATCTCAGATGTATAAAATTTAAACAGTTTTTAAATAAGACACAAAATTAGAAAATAAATATTGGGAATTATAATTCCATGAGCTTGAAATTTTATTTTCTCGGAACTCTTCTTTCTCTTTGCACTCAGAAGCTAATTTTCAGTGATCCATATTGAGAGAATGAGATGCAAACAAAACAAATATATACCTTAAATGAATAAAGAACATAGAAGAGGTAAACTGAGGAAAGAAGGAAACAGGAGAAATTTCAACAGAAGAAAAGGCAAGGAGTATGAATGACATAAATAAATGTGGACATAAATAGAGAAGTCTGTTCTCATTGCCCCAAAAGCGACATGGTGTCGAAATGAAACTCTTGTCGAAATGAAAACAACAGCCTATTTCCCTTAAAATAAAACTAAAAATAAATAAACTTTAGCAAACAAGGAATCTTAAGATGGTTTGGCTACATTAAGAGAATGAGTTGTGAAAGACTAACAAAACAAATATTTATGACTGAAATGAATGGAGAGCGAAGAAGAGGTAGATTAAGGAAAGAGTGGAAGAAGATTGTTTGAGAAATTTAAACTGAGATACAAGTAAGGAGTATGAGAAACAGGAGGGCATGTATGACGAGATGCATGGATACGAATGAGATAAGAACTGTGTGCATAGAAAAAAAGATGCGTGATGATAATCCAGAAATAAAAGTTATACTTTTAGTGATTGCCAATTTACATACATATCATCATGCCGCTTCTCTGTTAGGTTCGACAAAGAGAACAGAGCGCCAGACTTTTCTATCTCGACACACATATTGTGCCTTTTCCACATTCATATACCTTCTCACATAGCTCCAATTATTTCTCTTCTTACTTTTCTTTCTTTGAAAATATCAATCACTTGATCCAACTATACTTTCCAAAGTCTTCCTCTACCATGCCTTCCATGCACTATATATTTGTTTTGTTAGTCTTTCTTTATTCATCCATTCCACGTGCCCAAACCATCTCACAGTATTCTTCTCATCTTACTCAATACATCATCAGCCTTTAAGTTCACATTCATCCCTAATCACTTTATTGTGTACATCATCATGTCATACATTTACACGCCATGTATTCTTCTACGAGCACGCATTTATTCCTCTCTTTTCCATAAATTAATGTTGGTACTAAAATACTGTTATGGACAATCAACTTAGCAGATTTCGATACTATCCGGTTAGAGTCAATTTGATGTATCAATAAAAATATAATATTAACAGTGGGAAGAGCATACTGGACACCACAATATCACAATTCAAGGCAAACCAATACTAATTCAAAGGTGAGGTAAGGTAAGGCTTCAACAATAAACAAATTAGTGTAAAGGAAAACTTTAGTTGCTATAGAACAAAGTCCATCTTTAAAGACAAAGTCTTACACATGTGTCAAATGTATTGTATATTAAAGATCGACTGAATAAATACAACTCTAGTTGAGCAACGGAATTCTTGTTTTTTGCTGAATATAAATTAGTTAATAAAATATGAATTATTTCTAAGTGTTTTTCTTGTCTCTGATTTATCTACTGAGAAATTATACTTAATTGACTGTATATTTAACAACATTTGTAACCTAATTGGTAAGACGCTTGATTTACACCACGGAGTTTCGGGTTCGGTTCCCAATAGTATCCACAAAAAAGGAGTCCCTGTTTGGTAAAAGAGTTCGTTAAGTAACAACACTCGCAAGTGCCAAGTATGTATACGAGTGTTGATGCCTCTTCACGGGCAGTAGTGCCATACCAACACGTGTAATGATGAACTGCAAATTTCTTGCCTACTTCAGTGGTTTTAAACCTGAAAGACTCGGCCATGCTCTTGTACATGTCTGAATTACCAATTGGGATATGTTGAAGGATACTATACGAAAGATGAACTATAGATTAAATATGCAAATTTGTGAATTTTCTTTTTATACGGCCATATTACATGTATCTAAGTCAATCTTTATTGACAATATTTAAACTGCAATTAATTCTATAATAATATAAGAAATCGAGAATCTAGATCCAAGTACAATATTATTGTAATTATCATTATTACCCTATATATTCCATCAGGACCATATGGATGCCATGAAAAGTTTCTAATTAAGTTGGTCCACAATTAAGCACGACACCTGATGTAAGATGGGCGTCCAATTTGTTGAAAAATATATACATATATAAAAGACAAAAATCTCTAGATTACAAGAAATATTTTATTCCTTCAAGTCAATTTTAGAAATATCATAATGGTAAATACCTAATTGTTATACCTCTACACATTTATTTCATTCATTCATATGGTACCCCTCAATATATATGAATTCATCACACGGAAATGTAGCATGGCTAGGAGATAATATTGTCTTCAGGTTAAAAACCACTGGAGTAAGTCTGAAACTCACAGTTCACAGTCTAGTGCATGAAAGTATTGTTACAACATTTTATTTAACTAAACTTAGATTCTTTCAAATCGAACCTGAAATCCCCAGATGGAAGACCAACGTCATACCAAGTAGGCCACAGAGGTTGTCACAAGACTTAACCTTTTCACAAAACTTCCAATCATGCAATTAGTTGTAGCTGTATACTTTTTAAAGGAGGATTTAAGTATTTGTAAATCAGTTACTGAATGTCATTGTTTAATTTTATTTTATAAAGATAAATGAAAAATAATATCCAAAAGTGAGTACAATAATCCCTCGATTTATGCGGTTTCTAATTCACTTTAATCTGGTTTATTTCGTGAGATATCTATTAAGTAATAATTTGGATTCTAAATCAATACTTTTTGTACACATACAACTGTAAGAGTGATAACAGTAACAATGAAAGATTCATCCAGAGACAGTAATTTTTAATAGGTACAGACAAATTCTCTGCAATTTTTTTCTTTGTAGAAATAAATCATAAAGCTCTCAACAAAATGTGTTTGATTAGTTACCAGTAATCACTTATAGAAACTTATACGCACTGTTTCCTGGAAACAATTACAAGCATAAATGGAGGGATTACTGTATTTGTAAAAAAACATGTCCTCTAAATTAGATTAGAGTTCACATACGTATGTATGTTATTAACATTTTAATCAGCACAGCAGGAAAGTAATCTAGCATTATTATACTAGTATTTTTTTGAAACTAGTAAAAAAACGAATTTTACTCACGTTCCTGTAGTACAATTAACAGCAGCATCAGGTAAACAGGTGTTGAGGAAATGGGGTCTCGGCTCTCCGACAACAAATTTCACCACATCCATGAACACTAAGTTGAAGATGAACGCGAGCAGGTATTCTCCATACCACACTTTTAAATTCTGTAGTGCAGATTGACATCTGGCATTAGATAAAGACATTTTCTCTGGTCTATAGAGAATAAGTTCAACAGAGATTATCTAAAAATAAAAAGATAATGTACTATTAAGAAGAAGAAAAACAGCTTTATGGTTAGCTTTTTGATATCTAACATAGTCAATAGAACTAATTGTCTCGCTCTTTTACTAGGAATAATTACACTTTAATATATTGTTGAGTATTTCAAGTAGCATACTTGGTGTCAATGACTTGGCAACTAGAGGATTAGGTATCCATTCACTTTTAGAATGTATCTTTATACAAAAAAATCATCGAATTTATTAAGAAAAGTTTTATGAGGTTCTGAATATGCTATACTCGTAATTGAGTTGTAATCCAAGGGTTTCAGGGTTTAAATGTTTATCATATATTATTCACTTATAAAATGGACTGATGGTTTTCAAAAGAAGTAAAATAATTATATCTTCTTCTTCTTTCCAGTGTCATGTCAGGTTCCCCCAACGTTGAATATCACTTGGGAGTAGATATCTTTGTCCACGGCAGCCCGAAAAAGATCTCCAACGCCCCTTAGTCCAATCATGTATATTGCGGAGCCAGGAGATTTGCCTCCTGCCAACACCTCTTGGGCCTTGTATTTTGCCTTGGATGATTAGGTGCAGTAATTTGTACTTTGCTCCTCTAGGCACATGACCCAAGTAGGACACCTTTCGGATTTTAATATTAGTCAGCAACTCTCTATCAAATTTGGCTCTTTGAAGAACCCTTGTGTTGCTGACCATATCCGTCCAGGATATACGTAGCATTCTCCAAAATACATGTCCTTTATATGGATTTGTGAAAGAAGTCATAAACAAAAGTTTGGGGTGCAACAAAAGTATATACGAGGCGTATCCAGAAAGTAAGTGTACGGAGGCTCTCACGACCGGATGGATTTTATTTTCGACATGTTCGCTACACTTCCGTGTAGCCTGACCCTTCCTCTCCGCAACGAGACCGGTTCGAGGTCAGTACGTTGAGAAGTGTCGACGCGACAACACGTTTCGTGAAAAATGTCTAACCAATCTCCCGCCAAGTGCGAAATTTTGTAAAAAGGCAAGAGTTTTTGAGGCGCTGCAAACTCCATGGAGATGAATTTCTCCGCTCCATCGTTACTGGAGATGAAACTTGGGTTGCACACTACACGCCTGAAACCAAAAGGCAGTCTCAACAGTGGCGTCACACCTTTTCACCCTCCGCCAAAAAGTTCAAAACCACAATTTCAGCCAAGAAAATCATGGCATCCGTGTTTTGGGACTGTCAAGGCATAATTTTAATTGAATATATGCCTCAAGGGGAGACCATCAACTCTGCAAGATACTGTGAGACCCTAAAAAAATTGCGGAGGGCGATTCAGAACAAGAGGAGAGGCATGCTGACAAAGGGAGTCTGCCTGCTGCACGACAATGCAAGACCACACACGGCCAACGCCACGAAGGAACTGCTCGCCTCGTTTAAATGGGATGTCCTGAACCATCCCGCGCATTCCCCTGACCTAGCACCTTCAGATTACTATCTCTTTACCTCCCTGAAGCTGCACATGGGTGGAAAAAGGTTTTCAACCGACGAGTAGGTAAAGGAGGAGGTGGAGAAATGGACGGAGGGGTTGGCGGGAAACTACTTCGAGGAAGGCATCAAAAAGTTGATACCTCGCTTCACCACCTGCATTGAGAGGAATGGCGACTATGTCGAAAAATAGCTTACATATGTACTACGGTAACCATGTAATTTTTTTGTTTAAATAAAAAAAATTGTAGCTTACAAAAATTCAGTAAACTTAGTTTCTGGATATGCCTCGTATTTTTAAAAACCTCCATATTATTGAATTCAGATATTGATTCATCGAAATCGCATATCATATAGTTTGGCGTAGAGAAGTCTATAATATAATATTTATCTAAATCACAATGTGTAAACAGAGAATCAAGGCTTTGAAAAAAAATTGTTGGGTAAAGGTGCCCCAACAATATTTTTAATGTTCCATTTTAAGAACCACCTTTAGTATACAGTTTATTGATTTGGATGTTTTAAATTTAATGCAACATAAAACTTACCATAATGAAAGGTATCAGTGCACATCCAAGTAGAAGGTTACTAATGGATATGGTGTCACCTTCAAACTTGAAAGATATGGCGGGGTCATTACAGTAGAACCCGCCATGGTGGTGTGGGATCATGCCAAGCTGGGAAAGCACCAATGCAATTACAACTGAAACAAGGAAAACATTTATTTAATGTCAGATTCATCTTTTTTAGAAGCTGCCATCTTCAATTTATCACTTTAGTAGAAACATAATCAGAATTTCCAATAAATACAAAATAAAAAGTTACTAACTACAGCCTTTCCTAGGTATGCTTGGATGTGATCATAAGAAGATGAATTGAGCATGAGTTACATCCATTGGACAAGTGATAGTGCTAGATATCTCACTACTTTGGTACATGGTATTATTTAAAGGTGGAGTATAATTTTCACGGAAAGTACTGGGTCACTACATATAATTTTAATTGAATATTGCACTGTTACTTGTTACTTTTCTTTATTAATCTAACAATAGACGTTTTCTACCTTTTCTTTTACTACCCTGTCTAATTGATTCCTTCATTATGGGCTAACATTCAGCATTTTTTAAAAATTGAGATAACTAAATGATTACAGCATTTAAATAGAAAAACAGAATGAAGTACAGGTGTGCCTCATTTATACAGTAAGTTACATTGTAGACCACCACACCAGTGTAAAGTGAATCACAGTCTTTAGACCATAAATTTATTAAGTGCCTAATATCCCTACGTCTAAAAAACTGATGCATACATAAAAATATTAATAAATGCTACAGTTTATCGCTAACATAAGAATATATTTTAACAATTTGCTTATTTACAGTTTCTGAAAATAAGATAACAAAAAAGTTTGCTTCATTGATGCATTCTTTCGAGAAGGGTTTCTTTGAAGCATGTTATATCGTTCGTTAGTATTTTACTCACTGTAGAACTTTTTCTAAATTGGGGTCAATTCTGTCAAAGCCTGCCACTTCTGTCTTAAGTAAGTATTCTTAATCCCCTGTTCTCATTTCAGTAACACTCACTTGAACTTAGGAGTAATTTTATCTCAAAAAGAGCCGAAAATAATAAATATGAATAAATTTATGTAAATTTTTAAAACACCGTATTAGCGAAGCGCTGTCAAGTGAGGTATGCCTGTGTATACTTCACTGAAAGAATCATATAGAATATGGAAATGAAATAGATAATAAGTAAAGTCATGAATAATTAAGAATAAATAGAACAAATGTATAATCTGAAACAGTAACTTTAACTATATAGCATACAGTTATGACATTGAATTGCATTTTACATCCAAAAACGTTTGATAGATAACACATCAATCTATTTGAAAACGTATTTTTTATCAACTGCACAAAACATATCTGCCAAATAATTGTGTATATTTTGAGGATATGAATAATTTCTATGCTGGTAGGAAAGAGTTACAATATATCATTAAGATTCTCCATAAATTAACAGAAATTTCACATCATTCAATTTAGTCATATGTGATAATTTATTTGAAAAAAAATATTATCAAGATTATTTTAGTCCAGTTTAATTTAACTGGTTAACCAAAAGCATTTCTTTTTAAATAAACAGAAAAAATATTGTGTTATCTGTGTGTAAATAAAACAGAATTTAAACCAACAAAAGTATTTTTAGATCAAAATGCAGGCATGTAATTGGATAAGCAAGAAATTTAATTGAAGCATTGAGAAAAAAATGTTTTGTTCAAACTTATAAGCAACAGCAAATTTCATCGGTACCAAAATAGGTCAATTAAAATATTTTAACTTGTATTTTCCCCAAGACAATATTATTGTCATAATATTGGATTATTATACATAATAATATTATTAGAAATGTTCATACAACAAATATTAGACAAAAAGCTAAATTTACTTATTTAGGCACTTCATTGTACAATGTTCAATTTGGGAGGTTTATTGTCAAAAGGGCAACCTTTTTCAACCAACTAGAATTTTTTCTTGCATAAAATAAATTTATTTCAACATAATTAACAGACTATAAGAACTTTATTAGGACTGCAGCTGGGGTCAAGATCTGATATATTTATTGCTATTTTTATGAACTAATATATTTATCGTTATGGTTTAACAGGTAATCAGACATGATAAGATATTTTGAGGAAAAAAATTACCTATGAAAAACTTTTGTTGATTTGGCAGAAAGGTTCATCTATTCTTTATAGATTTTGTGAATACCACAGGCAATTATGGCTAGAGATCATTTGGTCAATGTCCTCTAAAAAAATTATTCATTTTTTTATTCGTAAAAACACAAACTTTACTTTTTTACCTGGAAAAACTTTAAAAAATTCTTAAGAAGTTTACTTTAAAAAATCTCATTATCTTTAATACAAATACAATACAAGTCAATATTGACACTTGAATACAAATACAATACAGTCAATCAGATATTGACCAGGAATATAGCTTATTTTTCAGTGTTAAATGGAAGAGGTTTATAATTTCAGTTGATAAATCGTGCGAATCTGGTTGAATTTTATTGACAATTTGTTCATAGTGGGCCATGCAATAGTAATAATAAGTAAGATAATGATCTGAAAGAGACAGAATAAAACAGTTTGGTTACATGAACAATGGTGTATTTACCGCTTAATGAGTATACTTCCTGTAAGGTCAAAGCAGTTGAAAAATCATCATATTGATCATGGATATAAATTTATTACATACATACAAATATGGAAAATAAAACATAAATTTAACATTCCTTCGAGTAATAATTTTATTTTTACTAAAAAAGCATTAAATATTTTGTTTTCTTATTCACATTAGCAACACAAAGTATATCATACAAAAAAAAAGAATAATTTTTAACACACGCAATAAATTTTATTTTTTGTATTTATTTATTTTACATTGATCACAGGTTTAACCCAATTACATTGAATAACAAGATAAAAAATAAAACAGTTAAAAGTCTAAATATTACATAGCGATAACAGAAATAAAGTTACTCATGTTTTCCTGTTAAGTGGCTCAATGTTACCTACAAAATGTATTAAGGAGTATACTTAATTTATCCATCAAGACATGGAAGATATCGGCAAGTCCATTCAACAAGGTCATTCTGTGTGCGAGTGGTGATGCTCCTAAGAGCTCAGTCCGTGAAAACGGTACCGGAAATAATCTTAATTCACAATCACATAAATAATTGTCTGGTACATTTAAACAAAAGTTTGTCAACCAACAAAGAGTTTGCTATTTTTCCTGTTAGCAATTTGCATATGTATAAACAGGTGCATAGATCTCTTCTAATGCTTAAAGAGTAATATCAAAGCTACTTTTACTTTCCTTACTTAGGCAAACCATCGCAGACGAGTATGATTTCACTCCCTGTCCTGTGCTCTGAGGTGGCTCAATTTTCCTATTCGGATCTGCATACTTTCGCGTAGTGTGGACACACTATTCCAGACAGCATTTGATGACTCGGCACTAGGCATTCGTTTCCCTTTGTGTTTTTGCTTTTCACGGTCACATCTCAGTCTCAAAAAGTGTCACCCCCTAGAAACTGTGTATCTCTATTAGACATGCACTTCTGCTATTGGAACCCAACTCTGGGTATGTATATCACACAGTTGAAGACTAGACTTAAGGTCTTTTCCAAAATTTTGAAGTGTCTTTTATAGATGGTCCAGGTTTTGCATCCATACAGCAGAGATGGCAAAACAATCCCCATGTATACTTTTATTCTGATTGCTTTGTGTAACTATTGTCAAACACTCTTCCCACAATCTACCGTAAGCGCTATTAGCACATCTTGTATTTCCTCATTGATATTGTCACCACACAATAAGATACTTCTAAAATAAGGATATAGAGCGGCGTATTTTCCAAGATATTGTTCCTAATGACAGGCAGTGAACGTGGGTCCGATGTGATGGTTGATGTAGTATTTTTATTCTATTTGTGTTTATGTTGAGGCCGACTGACAGACAAGCTTGATGAAAGGTATTCATGATGAGGTTTATAAATCTTCTTGTGTTGGCTAATAGGAAATTATCACCAGCATAGTGCAGTCCCACTATGGATGCTGTTGTTACCTTAGTTTTTGAACGAATTCTATTAATAGTGAAAATATCCCTATCCATGGGGTACACAATTTCAACAGTTGAAGGTAATTGGTCTTTAACAAGTTGTATTAAGGTTGCTAGATATATGTCAAAAAGTAGTGGTGGCATAACACATCCGTTTTACTCCAGTACTATTTTAGATGGAGCACCTATACCTCCCCCGGTTATTACTGATGATGACATGTCTTTGTACACCTAACGAACCATTTCAAAGAATATCCAAGAATACCCAATTAAAAAAATAGAATAGTATTATAGGTCTTTAACGAACTACATAATATATGCTCGTAATGTTCGAGTATTTTCCAATAATAATAATTGTATCACATTACAGTCATTATATTTTTAATATTTTTTAACTAAATATTTGTTGTAGGTCTATATCAACGATTCTCAAAGTGGATGCTACAGCTCCCTTGGAGTCACTAGAAGACTCAAGAGATGCATTGGAAGATAAGGAGCGGGGCAGGGAGGTGCTATTGCAAAAACAATTTATTGAATCAAAAACCAAATAAGAGTTGAAGCTCTAATTTATGAATGATTATTAAATATCAAATTTTTATCCTGTATTATGGGATATTATGAAAAAGTTTCTAATTGCATTTCCAGTATCATACTTAATTTAATGTTGATTTAGTGTCCTTATGGATCTTTTGACGAATAAGAGAAACTGAATACAAATAGTCGGCAGTTTACTGATAATGAGTCGGATGAGGAAAAATTATCTGATTGGATCAAGCCCATCCTTCACATTACTTAATTTTATATGATTTATTCAAGTGCATTTAGATATTTTTTTAAAATTATATAAATAAATAAGTTTTTTTTTTATAAAAATTAAATTTTCTATGCATAATTTTGAACTGAGTTTGTGGAGAGAGGGGCTGATATATATATGCTCTAAAAGGAGGTGGTAGTATGAAAAAGTTCGAGGAAACTTGCACTGTATTGAAGTTGAAGAGATGACTGTTATAAAATATAAAATAAGGAACCAGAAAAATATGAACGATAAGAATAAACTGAATGTCAATTATTAGACCTTGAGCCGCCCCTGGTGAATACAAAAGATAATTAAATAATGCTGAAGTAAGTTAATTAAATACACAAAATATTCTATGAACAACTAGTCTAATAACATATTATACAATAATTGAGTGAGAATAAAGAAATGTATTTTTTTATAAAAAGTATCAAAATATAAAACTGATTTATGCACATTTCAAGTTTGATTTTTACTGTAAAGAAATTTCCTGTTGCAATCTGAACTATGACTTTCGATCACAAAACAAGGTTATCAATATTTTACCAAAAAAAACACTAATTTCATTAGATTATACATATTTATTTAAATTACTCAAGTTTCAACATCATTATACTGTAGTATACTTTTGTTTTCATATATTGTACAAATTGTCCATTTATCAATTTTAATTCTAGAAAATAAAATAGTTTTGCTTCTTAGTATTTTTTTTTATTATAGATAATTATTGCGTATATAAATTTAAGATTGTAAATGAATAAAAACGATTAATTAAAATATTACACTTCAAACTAGAACCCAATTGGAATTAATTCAGTAATGAATGTAAAAATAAATTTCATATATTTAAGCACGTTTTGAAAAAAATGTTTCAGGTATATTTATTATTCTTCAAAATTTAAGAAAACGTTGACGAAAAAAATGTGAAGAAAAAAATTATACGAAGAAAAATTTTGCGAAATGTATATTTATTACATACCTATTTACTAAAATTGTGAAAAATTATTAATAAAACCAACTTGAAAACATTTCGTTTAGTCAAAAAATAGACGTATAGAAATGATTTAAAAACTACAGGGCAAAATATAAAATATTGACGTTTGACTACGTTATGTGAGATAAACAAACCAATTTTGAGAAAAAATTAAACAAATTTAACATTTATATTAAAATATGAACGTATTAGAAAGTGAAAACTTACTAAATATCCATCTGTTGAACTGAATTTTGTACAAAATCCTGGAAAACATTGCACCACGCACAGATGACAGTTAGCAACTAATCAAACCACTTGGCCGAAAGAGGCGCTGGCGTCGACGTTGAGGAACAACAAACTTTGTAGCGCTCGACGTCATATCGAAAGGTTAGTTCCGATTACGTCACGTAGATTTCCATTACCGTTGATTTTTTTTAAGCATTATGGTCGGCGATATTTACGATTAAAATATTTATTTTTCAGTTTATAATCACAAATCATCTACCATAAACAGGAAATTTATTTTAAAATTGTATTAATATGTAAAATCTACAAGCATATTTGTTTTTTTTCTTCAAAACTTGAATTTGTAAAAAAAAGTTTCATATTGTATTGTTTATTTTTTACTTTTAAGCCAAAGTATTTTTCTAGTCAAAGCTTGAAAATATTGTTCTAAATTTTTTATAAGCTTAGTATTATGAAGAAAAAAATGATATTATGAAAAATAAAGAAAATAGTATAAACTCGATATTTATATTTTTGTAGCCTATTATGCTGTCTTATTTTGGTTCGAATACTCGTCAGCTGCGTTGCAGTAATAAGGTCGCGAAACAATGAATTCATTCGCCAAAGTATGCGCTTCATCGTTTGGAATGCGCTTTCTTATTGACTTGAGTTGTTTGAGTGCAAGGAATCGAGAGTTGACCGTACCAAACACTTAACCATCGTATGACATTGTGGACATCCAAGAAGAAACATTAGTAGAGGGTAAAGTTAACCAGAGGCAGCGGTATTTATGAATTACATCCGAGTTTTAACTACGTTGTAATTTTAACTACGCTACTTTAAATTACGTCATTGTTAATATCTTAATAATCTAAACAAAAATCACAGATAGCATACCATCTAGTGAAAAGAAGACTTTTTTTAATCACTGTATGCATCCCTGTTTTTAATATATTTTTAAAGAACGTTCCAGCTGAATTAGTGACGCAATATTTAATAAATTTAAAAAATACTCTTTACTTGATATTTTATTATGAAACAGCGCTATACAAGTAATATATTTGTTTATTTGTAAGATGTCTCTCACACAGAGCGAGATCGGATCAGTCTCTTAGACCCTATCTATTAATTCGAATGAATTAATATATATGGTCTAAGACAGTGCTTCCCAAATTGGGGGCCGCGGGATTTCTCGTGGGGGTCGCGAAAATATTCAGTACAAAGTACAAATATTCATGTGAGTATTAAATTGTTTCATGTGAGTATTAAACTGTTTCATGTGAGTATAGTTTTTATTTTAAAAAAAAGTTTTTAAGCAAGTTCCTATAATTTTGTGTTGAATATAAATATGTGTATTTTAATTGTAATAATTATTGCCAAATAAATCTTCAACTATAAAAAAAATGTTTTTGGGGGGGGGGGGGGGGGGGGGGGGGGGGAATTAATTACTTCAGATTTAGGGGGCCGTTACATGAAAGTAATTGGGAAGCACTGGTCTAAGAGACTGACCCGTTAAACAGGTCCTAATTGGCCCGTATTGGCCTATGTGGCCCCATTATTCGAGTCTTCGGATTTAGAACTACTGGAATGGACACGAAACTCACAGTAATTGAAAGCACAGGATTTATAATAAAATAAATAATATAATTGATAGATAAAACTTATCTTAACGAGATTCATAGTTCCAAACTAAAAAAAACATTATTTTAATAATTATTTTAACTGTCCTGCTTTTACTTCGAATCGAAGGTGTTGGTAATACTACCGCACGTGAAAAGGCAACTACACTCGCAGACGTTTAAACCGTACGTCTATTTTTACAAAAACTTTACCAGGCTGTAACCCATCAGATTCCACGAGAAGAAGCAATTAAAAAATTGGTAAAATTCCTTTCATAAACAAGAAATCATTAAAAATATTCACGATCAAAGATAAAAATTGCAAATGTATATATTTCAAAAGAATCAAACCCATTATAAATTAAATGTTAGGAATGACGATATTCGTTTTCTTTTTTAACAAAATCTTAATGTAACCAGGCCATTGAGTACAACAAGTGAGCAGCCTGTTTTCTATATGTGTATTAGTGTTGAGCGAAGATAAAGTATTTTGGCAAAAACCTGTTTTAAAAATCCATTTCGACGTCTAACGTCTGCTTGGGGGAATTTGAAGAGTGAATAGGCACAACACTAAGTGACATTCTTCGTTATCGCGGTCAGAGGCGTATCTTTGTGGTGTGCCGTAAAGGTCACTGCTATCATGGAAGGGAATCCCACTGCTTTGTTTTTAATTTAGATCATAACAATACAAGATAAAAATCAATTAAATCAATACAGTTATTATATGACATCCGGGCTTTTTTCTGTAACTATGATTGTTCGATAGATAAGCAATCTCTCGTGATCGAATATGATTATCAGCTATGCTGTGGATGGAAGTCGCATGTGCGTGTATTGGTTTATTGTGTGAAATTGATTGCACTTTAGCAAGCACTCAGTCTTAGTGAAATCCAAAATTTCGATGGCAAGGATATCAAAGTTCCAAGACTATCGGTCTGTTTAATCTAATGCAGCCTTTCGTTAGGTAGATTCGTATATAGCCCTATTTTTGCGTTGCTTAACAGCGCTATAAGAATTTATGATAAGCAACACTAGAAAAATGTAAATTTAGATATAAAACGGTTTAAGAGTAATAACAGTCCGGAAGCTAATCTGCCAGAAATCGAACCCTTAGACCACAGCCGCCGACTTAAATTACTTAACAAATATTCAATAAAATATCTATCATATACTAAAAGCTGTTCACTTAGCAGTTTATCAAAGACCTGGAAACTATCTGGTAGCAGAACCGATACCAATTTTAAAACGCGCCGTTTTTTTTGGAAACCCTTGTCTCCTTAATAGTCTTATATACAGTTAGAGAAGATACGACAGAAGTACAGACATGTTCTTTGAATTGCCATTATTAGTTTTTTTTTAAGTTCGATCCCACCACGACCCACATTGTTATGGGGAACAAAAACATCCCCATTCAGCGCGATCTACACTAGTAGATTTATTTCATATGATCGCAACGTTACGTAGTGACGAAGAAGGAACTGCTCCAAGAGATTCTTCCAACGGTGACATAATCGCACCTGGGTGTGAAAATAATAGAAGGGAAAACGGGCTTAAGGTTTGACGTCACGGGAGAAGGAAAATTACTCTTAGCGTATTTAATATATTTATAAAGCGGTTTAATGCCTGGAGTTTAAGCATAGCAAGTTATCAGTATTTCCACAGAAAACCTCGTCACTTTCGTTGAAAAAGTATCACAAAGGAAAAATGTTAAGCCAATGGGTTGCCAGATTTCTTGATATCGCAGACAGCTGAACTAAGACGACGTGGCCACATAGGGGGAATATAACGAGTTATAAGAAGGTCGATTACTCCTTTTGCGTGAATTAAGGAAATATTAGTTGATATCCTCGGACCACACTAGAATTTTCAAATCAGCCAAATACATATATTAATTTAAAACGTACCTGTTTTTATTGGAAAATCTAGACAATAAGTAAAATATTGTAAATAATTTACATACAAAAATGTTAAATCAGCAGGAACTCGAGGTGATAATCAAACTTATTTTCGATAGCTACGAGTGTCTATTATATACCTATATATATAAATATACCCTTTGAAGAGCCTTAAATTAGTACAAAATATTAAATCTTCATTTTTTTTCTTCTGAAGAAACGAATTTTAAGACATCTCCATACCTTCATATCCATACTCTCGTATATCTCGCTAAACGTACACTTCTGTTTCTCTTAATTTTCACCTTTCCTTTTGTTGAAATTTATTGTCTCTGTCTCTCTATTATTTTATCGATGTACTTTTTCCTCACTCACTTTATTCCTGATATGTTTATTCTTTTGCGAGTCTTTAACAACTCATTCTCTCAAGATTATGTTCAAAACATCTGTAATTGTTTCCTAATTTTATTCATAACATTAGTATCTAACAAACATTTACCCCTCGTTCACATCTATGAAAAGTCTGACGACGATATATAGTAGAACCGGTCTATTAGTATACTCAGAATAACCAAAACCCATCAAGTGAAATATCTAGTATTCTCCATATCATTGTATACTCGTATAGAAGAAACGTGAACGGTGAGGATGAAAGAAAGAAACATGATAGATGTTTTCGAGATGGAATGTTGGAGGTCGATGCTTCGTATCCCATTGACCGCAAGGCGCACCAACGTCTCTATTGACCAAGCATTAAAGATTACCGACAGAAATTAGACAGATTACAGACCTCGAATCACCTCGTTGCTAGCACTTGTTATCTTCTTTCTTATACTCGTCGTTCAATGTCTAGAATCAGGGCCGTGATTCCATGCGTTCTGCCTTCTGCGAACATGGCAGATGCGCTGCAATAACTCGAGTGACCATATATAATTTGGTATGCGTTATAATACTGCACCCTGAGTCGTTTTATAGAAACCCTTATAAAATTGACCCATAATTCGCATGTATATACTCGTATATGTTAGCCATACAAAAGTAGAATAGTATTTATGTTGTGTAGGTGAGAATTGAATAGGGAAGACGTTTTAATAATGTACAAAGGTGTTCACATGTTAAGATTATTTGATCAAGTTATGTATACATAACATATTAATGACTGGTGTATAACAAAACAAATTTATTGTGCAAATGTGGGTGGAATGCGCGGTAGAGGAAGTTCAAGGAAAGTATGGTTGGATCAAGTTAATAATATTTGAAAAAAGAAAATGTAGTCATAAAAATCGTACTAGTTGTATAATAAGGTGTATGGATGTAGAAGAGGTGAAAGATGTGTGTCGAGATAGGAAATACAGATGCTCTGTTTTCTCTGCCTACTCCGACAGGGAAATGGTGTGATGGTATGTATATATGTAAGAAATTAGAATTAAATTTCGAACAAATTTGTCGTAACTTCCTCATATAAGGGAGTCACGTGATTTTATTATCTTACTTTAATGTGTGGAGCGTATGATGTTCGGCTCGAAATACAAATCACAAAATCTTAAGGTTAGAAATTAGTATTTAGGTCCAATTATGATTTCGGGCCCCAGTCTCGACTAAGAATTTGTTTCATTCTCGTCTATCATCCACTCTCGACCGCAGCATCTGCAGATTGATGTAACGTAAATATTGGTTAATATTAATTTTTGGTCCCCTATTCTGACGCACATATTTTGCTTCTGCCATGTTAATATACAATACTTCGCAACGTAACGTATACACTCCTATTATAAAGACTTTCTCCCCTTTTTCAGAATATGGCACTCTCCCATTTTTTCAGAATATATTAATTTGGTCGTATCACGCTTTCCTCGGTCTTCCCAGACTTATCGTACCTTCTATACTACTTGTATATATAATTTTTGCAAATCTTTAAACATTCATTGTTTCTATACGGCCAAACCATCTCAATGCTCCTTGCTTCATTTTTAGCACTGAATTTTCTTTGAATCAGTATTCTTTCATAATATCCTCATTCCTTATTCTGTCATCATTGTTTTCCCACACATTCTTTACATAGGTATTTTTAGTGCATTTATTTCAAAATGTTTTCATCAGTTTTTTGCCAGGTCCAAGTTTTGCTTGGATATTCTAATGTTGGTACCAAGATTGCATTTTAAGAAGTCAGATTTCTTCTTTAAAATGCTTATTTCTCCCCACTCCTATTTATGTTAAGCCTTCATAGATGTTACAAACTATCATTTAGTAGAACAAAGGTTGTAATCTCTTTACTTCTGAAGAAGAAACCCGCCGGCTTTGGAACTAGTTAACTAATTCTTATATAAATGTCGGAGAAACATTAAAGTGTAATAAAATATATAGTCACCATAAACATGATTGTTTTCGAAAAATACATGTGAATTCATTATATAATAAGTGACGAGCGTGCCCGATTAATTAGTGTTAAGTGTTCATATACACGATCAAATCAATTTAATATGTAAATAAAACAACATAAAACCTTTCGTAATACTTATTCAAGAATACAACATTAACTTTGCACATGCAATCATTTAATGCAAAATTAAAACGGGGTACTCATAAGATAAGATTGTCGACAGTATACTCGGATATTATGATAATATTTGAACTTGAAACATTTAGAAAATATGTGTTATTTAAGGATTTAATTGTTACTTATAAATAAAACCCGCTAAACATTTGCTATATTCCAGGCAAATTAACATTTTGACAGCTTCAAATTCATCAGTTGATTGCGTAAAAATTGTGTGATTTTATTTTGAGGTTGGCATTGATCGTGGATGAAATAAATAAATACATATTAGTGCAATAAACATGGTGTACGTTTTCGCTGGGATTACTCCTCCGAAAATCAAGAGAGATATTCCATTAATGGAATGACCCCAGACACCCTTTGTATAATCACACTCCCCCAACCTCCAGGTTAAAATCCAGGTACAGTTTCAATAGGGTAATTAAGCTTCTGCAACAATCACCTACTATTGCTATGATGAATGAGTAGAGAGAAACATCGAGTAGAGAGAAACTTCTACAGGCAAATCGTTGGTGGATTTGCCTGTAGAAGAATTGCTACTTGGCTCTGAACTGCTATGGAGAACCTGGAAATCTTTTAACAGGTTCCGAACAGGAATTGGGAGAACCAAGGAAACCATATCGAAATGGGGAATGTTACGTGATGAATCGACTTTCTGTATCGGTGATGAGGAGAAGTCCGGATCCCGATGTCTTGCACCGAAGATGAGTTGATTTGTGGAACGCCCAGTACTATTCATGTGGCAGAATTTTGATCGGAAGTACTCGTCGTAATGTGCCTCTGGCACGAAAGGAAGAAAAAAAATGTATTCATAATAATTATCATATTAAATTATACCCACGGCACACCGGTTGCAGTGCACTGGTCTAAAGGATATGTGAAATATGGACGCATGTAACATATGTGAAAAAACCACATCACCAAAACAAATGTTTTTGTTTTATTTGAAATATTGATAAAACATAAACCAACCCTTATGTATAAAAGTATCAAACTCTTTAAATGGCTACTTTATGGTTAAATTACATTGAAAGTTTTTTTTTGTTCCATACACACTCGTACAAAATAGCGATATTTCCTAGAGTAAATGTTTTTATAGTAATACAGAATCAACACCTATTCTTTATAATAATCGAGAAAAAACGTGTTCTTTTGCGATATTAATTAATTGAACCAACAACGAAAGCTCATCTTTACAACTTTAAAAAAATAATACAAAAATCAGATGAACTGTAAAGTTTTTGATATCAAAACAAGGAGTAAATAAAAGTGATAGAAAATGTATTGTATTGAATAAAGAAAAAAACATTGGGAAATATGAAAACACGGTTTAAATAAATCATTAAGACGAGCAGAGATTGTTATATATTTGTTTTAACATCGGAGTTGAAGGCGTGGTAGAGGAAGACCAAATAAGTAGGATTGGATTAAGTAAACGATTAAAAAAAATGCAAAAAGTTAGAGAAATCACAGGAGTTGTATGAGAGGTTTATAATAGAGAGGAAGCGAAAAATGTGTGTTGCGATAGGAAAGTCTGACGTTCTGTTCTCTTCTGCCCTGACAGGGTAACGGCGTGATGGATGTTGTCAAATGAAGTAGACGAAACATAAGGTCATGTAAAAAGTATGAAAATCAGAGATATTGTGAAAATCGCAAAATGTATCCACTAACAGATTGGAGGATAAACGTTATACCATTTCTACTTAAAACACCTGAGTGGAGGACAAACGTTTTACCACTCACTATACAAGGATGTCGTTTCTTGATGAATTCTCGGAAGAATAATTCGTTAAGAATACATTACGTCGCTTAATTTCACTGTCGGTGTAGGTAGAAAGGACACCAGACTTTTCTATAGTGACATTATGGTGTCACATTTTCGTTGTATTCAGTTCAACGAAGTGGACTTATTTGGCAATCTCTTCAATTCAACCAGAAAAATGTTTAAAAAGCCTTAAGTGAAAAACAAACTGGAACATTTATTAAAAAAGGATTGCAACAGAAATGGAACCCGCAACCCCCGGGTCTTACCTACTAGGGCAGTTGTCGGCAACCTATGGCACGAGTACCACTAGGTGGCACGCGGAAAGTTTTTTGGTGACACGGCATGACAAATAATGAAATTTTTCAGTATATTAATAAAAATAATTTCTTAAAAAAATATTTTCATTATAATTATACTAGTTTGATTTCAATGGCGATGGTGACGATCACTCACCTCCCCATAGAATGTCTAAATTACATGCATAATTACTTACACGAAAAGGTTCAATTTCTTCAACGAAATTATCAGTTTTTGAGGGCGAAAACCCAAAATTTCACTTTAATTTTAAACAAGGTTTCCAATGTATGTTGCGCATGAGATAATGTAAGTAGTTTGAATTATAATGAAGTAATATAATAATAATTAAATAAATTTTCAATTCTTAAAGATAGATTTTTCTTTAAAAATCCCCCCTCTCCCCATGAAAAATTCCTGGATCCGTCAGTGGCACGCGGAGTGTTCAATACTTATAAAAAAAAAAAAAGTGGCAATTCAGTGCATATAGGTTACCAACCGCTGTATTAGGGCATGGAAGTCGTCTTTCTACAGTTCCTTCATAGTTTACAAATTAATTATAACATTTTCTTCTTTTGAAAATTGCATTATCCGGTCCAATCACAGTTTTCTCGATTTTCCTCTAGCACGTCTACCATTCACGTTCGCTTTGTAAATTTGTTAAGTATTCTTTTACTATCCACAGTACAACATTTACAATCTGCCTCGTTTTAATGGAAAGGCGAACCGTCGAGTGCAACAATGCAAAAATAGCCTTCATTTTGTGGATTTAGAGAACCACTTTACCAGGAGAAAATACCTGTTACGAAGTAATATCATTTCTTAGTAACAAATTTCATATGTTTGTCCTAAATTTTAAAACACTCAGCAGAACCATTCACACTCTGCATTCACACCCTTACACATACTAAAATCCCAAGCAATCACACACATAATTAACATTTCTTATTCAATCATACTTTTATAAAATATAATGTATTGTATCATTTGATATCGGGAAAAGAGGAAATTGGTGGAAGAGCAGCAGATAGCTATGAAAGAAAGAAAACATGAACGACAACAATCAAGACGGCAGAATTTGTGGGATAACATTGAAAAGAAAAATTCAATATGTTCATGTTCAACCATATATTATATAATTTGTCAATTTTGCCAAGCAAACCATTCGCAATAAAGGACTTCAATATTAGTTTTACTCAATGTTGTTGAGTACTAAGGTAAAGTTGGATTAACCCTCAACTTCGAAGACGAGCTGACGTAAAAATTAACATTGATCCTGGGTTCAATTAGGAATAGTTATTGAAAGAACCCGATTCGATTTTTACTTTTTACCCAAAATGTATACAAATAAATATTTTGTATTTAAATATTTTTATAGTATTCCAGATTGCTGACTGTGTATTTAAAAGTAAATATTATCAAGTATTTAGTTATTGTATTGTCACGTTTGGGCTCGTTTTCCGTTTGTCAGTCATAAACTGACAGAAAATAAATATTTTATTGTACTTCTTTGCTGGCTTGGCATAGACATACATTTAAAAAATGGTAACACGAACATAAGTATTTGAAATTACCTAGTTAAAATATGTCATTGCTAGAGATAAAAAATCAGCCATTAATGAAGTTTATTGCTTTTTCGTGATAATGATATGCAATTAATATTTTCTTGACATTTTGTTACCAGATAACATTTATTAACTATTTTTTTACTGTCAAATCAATTCAGCCCGTACTCGGACTTGTTCGACATTGTATGTGATTGCATGTGACGACCTCCGTGGCCTAGTTGGTAAGGTGCCTGTCTTTCGACATGGGTATTGCGGGCTCGATTCCCATTTATTTTCAAATAGGGTTGTTACATAAGAGCTCTTTAACACTTTTCTGATTGGTTGTAAGATATTGCCATATAGTAATAAGCCCGCCAAGTCGTGCGGTATACAATGAAAGCGTAATACAATACAGTACATTTTTTGTGTGTAAATTTCGAGGATGTAAGCCATCTCCTCCAGAATAGATTTAAAAAAATTCTTTTTTAGACATGGTATTGTAAATTATACATTATTATAAAGGGTCTTTCAAAGTGAGCGGTTTTTTTTATTAAATTTTTTTAAATTCTTCAATAAAACACACAATTTGCTTTGATTTCAAAAAACTTTTTATTGGTCATTGAAATACGAGTATAATGTATGACATTTAAACACAAAAAAAAAAATCCGCCAAATGTCCACCTCTTGCAGCTCCACAGATGTCCACTCTTTTGTCAAAAATTTCGATGACATTTTGGCATAAGTGCGGTTCTAACTCACCAATAACGCGAATAATTTCGTCCTTCAGCTCAGGAATTGATTGGGGGTCATTATTATAGACCTGGCTTTTCACATAGCCCCACAGAAAATAGTCCAACGGTGTCAGCTCACATAATCTTGGTGGCCAATTAACATCACCGTTTCCGGAGATTACAACACATAAAATAATTCAACAATTTGAACGCGATGTTGTATTGTATACGACTCCATTTTTATAAATGTCATATATTACACTTCTCAAATGTCACAAAACCCAGACAAGTTCACGACGTCATCTGTGTTTTATCCAAAAATAAAAAAAAAACGCTCAATTTGAAAGACCCTTTATGTTCGGGATCCGACAACGGCAATTCATTCACACGTTCAATATATATGATTTTTTTTTAAAACATATTAATATTTATAATTATAAAATGCTTATTGTTTGTTTGATTATTATTACAAGAATTAGTAATGAGATAAATACATAACATCACGGCATGTCCCTTGAGTGGGCAGAGTGCCTTGCATCCACATTCATACATTTTGTTGCGCGTACCATTACGTTTTTCCTACATCTTACTTCTCCCCGAGTAATTTTTTTTCAAATCTATCCATCCATTTAATTAAGATCTACATTTTCCTCGCTCTGCATTAATTTTAAACATACATATTTGTTTTGCAAGTCTTTCGCAACTCGTTCTCGCAATGTGGTTCAATCTGATAAGAAATATAATACTCGTATATCACATCATTTATCATGAATGTCATCATTGTTGTTCATCAAATAACAGCCTTTTTACTTTATCAGTGCAATTAAGCGTTGTTTGAGTTTTTTAAGCGCCAAACACACGATAAAAAAATGCATGCCAAATTATACCATATGTCAAATTCTAATTTCAAACATTTTTTGCACGTAATATTGTTTTCTGGAATCCTTAAATTGTCAACAAAACCAATAATTCACTCATTGCATATTTAAAAAAAATGGCTAAGCGTAGTTTATAAAAAAAAAACACTTCGACTAAAACTGACAAACTTTTACACAATATTATTATTTAACTAAAAATTAATATCGCTTTATAAAAAATAATGGTAACAAATCTTGATCGTATTAAGATCGATATAAGTTAAACATACATACTATCACGCCATTTCTCTTTCGGGGTAGACCGGGCTAGGAAAGATCGCCATACTGTCATGTCTCGACACACACACACATCCTTAGCCTCTTCTTTATCAATACACTCTCATACAACTTCTACGATTCCTTCTTTCAGTATATCATTCACTTGATCCAACCATACTTTCCTTGGTCTTTCTCTCACACGCATTCTACTCACATTTGCACTATATATCTGTTTTGTCAATCTTTCTTTATTCATTCGTTCTACATGCCCAAACCATCTCAACGTACTCTTCTTCATATTACTCAACACGTCAGCCTTAAGTTCACATTCATCCCTTAGCACTTCATTCCGCACTCTGTTATACATATTCACTCCGTGTATTCTCAATGCAAGTATTTATTCGGCTCATCTCAGTCTTTTTCCACGTTTCGCTCCCACACATCAAAGTTGGCACCAAAATACTATTGTTGACTATCATCTTAGCAAATGTTGATACTGTCCAGTTCGAGTATATATGTTTTAGTGCTCCATTGACTTTGTTTCCTATCCCTCTTTACTCTTTCATCATCTGTGAAAATACTACATATATATCAGATTTCGTCAACTTGCTCCAATCTTTCATTATTCATCCATATATCGCATTTACTTTTACTTCCACACTTTTCGACTTCGAGATGTGGTGTTGGTGGCGGATATTTCGTATTCCATGGGCCGCAAGACGCACCAGCGTCTCTTTCTTCCAAGAATAAGAGATCACCGTAAGACTTTTGAAAACACGCAGAAAATATTGTAAACATACTTTGGGCATATTGTCAGGAAGAATAACGAAAGTCTGGAGAACTGCATAGGGACAGTTGAGGAAAATGTGCCAGACGAAGATGAACAGATCAAATAAAGGAGTTAACAGGCGCCCCTCTCTAAATCTGCATTCAATATGGCCCAGGACCGGTAGGGATGAAACCAGGTGGTACACCTAGTTCCAGACATAGCAGAGCATTCAGCACGCGATAAAGAAGACATAAACTAGAACAAACATTTTAGTTATGCCACTCAATATATTTATAAAAATAGCAGAACTTATTTAATATACATTATATAATATTAGGTCCTTACATGTGAAATTGGCGTTTTGTTTGGGAGGAACATAAAGTTGATTTTTTTTTAATATAATATATTTATTTAATCAAAGTATGTACCATTGCTATCTATGCACTTTTGCCATCTCATAGGTAGTTCATCGATCCCTTTACTAAAAAAACCATTCGGACGGGAATCAATAAAATCTTTGAAGTCGGTTTGGACTGCCCCATCGGAGTTGAATTTTTTCCCTTGCAAGAAGTTATCCAAATTTCGAAAAAAATAGTAATCTGTTGGGGCAAGGTCCGGAGAGTACGGTGGATGTCTTAGACATTCCAATTGAAGCTCTTCTAATTTGGTAGCCGTCTGTTGTGCAGTGTGTGGTCTAGCGTTATCATGAAGCAGCAGTGGCCTAGAGCGATTAACCAGCCTCGGTTGTTTAGCAGCTAGCTTTTCCATCATGGTTTGCAGTTGCTGACAATAGACATCTGCCGTAATCGTCTGGCCAGATTTAAGAAAGCTGTAGTGAACGACACCAGCACTAGTCCACCAAACGCTCACAAGTAACTTTTTTGGAGTCAATTTTCGCTTGGGGCATGGTTTGGCTGGTTCGGCAGGGTTCAGCCATTGCGATGAGCGCTTCCGATTATCATACAGGATCCACTTTTCATCACAGGTAATGATTCGATTCAAAATCCCTTCATTATTGTGCCGGTTGAGTAATGCAACGCAGCAGTCAACGCGCGTTTGTTGATTTGCTTCACTCAATTCGTGAGGTACCCACCTTTCAAGCTTTTTCACCTTCCCAATTTGCTTCAAGTGGATCAAAACAGTTTTATCACTAACACCGCAGCCTGCAGCTAACTCGGACGTGGTTTGCGATGGATCCGCTTCCACAATAGCCTTCAATTCTTCATTATCAACTTTGGTCTCCGGCCGTCCACGGGGCTTGTTCTGCAGGTCGAAATTTCCAGAACGAAAACGTTGGAACCAAAAACGCACTGTGTTTTCTTTTGCGGCACCGTCGCCATACACATCATTAATCCTTCGAGCCGTTTCTGCAGCACTGGTGCCACGGTGGAACTCGTACTCGTAAATAACGCGAAATTTCAAGTTTTCCATTTTGTAAACTGAGTGACGCAAAGAAAAAAAACAATTGAGGAAAAAACAAATGAATTATAATTTTCGAAACACAAATACTTGAGTAAATAGCTGTATAAATTTGAATTTGGAATTCCTAACCAAAGAGAAGATATTTGAGATCAAAGTTGCCAGTACGGCAAAACGCCAATTTCATATGTAAGGACCTAATATGTATAGAAAATAGCTTTTTCTACACTCTTAAAATAACAGCGGTGAGGATACATGAGTGATAAATACAAAACAAAATTTCGACAAATAAAATATAAATAATAACAATCCACAACACAGCAGAGACATGAAAAAAATCGTTATAGAAAAACTTGCATGACCTTACCCAAGGTAAATTTATTGTAAATAATAAAGAAAATATCCATTAATTACATTAACCACACTTTTATTATATTATACATCCAATAAATTACATTAACCACACTTCATATTATATCATACATCCAATTAATTACATTAACCACATTTCATATTATATCATACATCCAATTAATTATTCGACCGATTTTTTTGGATCAACAAAAATGAAAAACGCCACGATTTTAATGTAAATTGGTGTGATAGTTATTATGCGAGTACGTGTACCTGGAGTACGTATACCTTTTAAACCTGGTGGTAAAAGTACTAAATAAAGAACTACAAAATCGGTTTTAAAAATAAATGATCTTACAACGCTGATTAATATAATATATTGTAACATTAAGAAACATTTTACGTTTCTGAAATTTCGCCAAACGAAATAACTTCAATCTATATTATAACAAACTAAATAAATAGAAAATTAAAAAAATCAACAATTACAGAAAAAACGTGTACTTTTGATCAATTGTTAAATTTAGTCACTCAAAGCTTTTACTATTCTGAAAATAGTCTTTTTCACATATATTAAGTTTAATTTATTCTTCTTCTTGATCTGCCCTATTCGTTTGTTTGCTAACTTCGTTGTAGAGATCATTGTGCCTGGAGATGTCGACACCCAAGTATTTAAATTTCATCACATGCTCAACAGGCTTACCATAGGGGACTAGTTTGCACTTCCTTGTCTGTTTCTACATATGAATGGTTGAATTAAAATAGGCACTAAGTACCAAAAAAAAAATTAAAAAAATACTAAGTATGCAGTTTAATTATATATGACATATAGAACGAAATTGCATACTTAGTTTTTTTTGTTTTTTTTTTGGTACTTAGTGCCTATTTTAATTCAACCATTCATATATTGTTAAATTCATAATTTTATTTATTGAGATACTTGTGTAATGCTTTTTGAATATTTGGCGAAACTTGTATAATAAACGTTGTAGGTCATCCTCTGATTTTTCTACTATAGTAGTATGTACATAATATGCTATGCAGATAAATGCAACTTCTTTTATAATCCTATTTATTATAAGATCAAATAGTTAAGGACTAAGGCTGACCTTATTTTGATCATCGCTGGTAATTTATTACGAGTATATTAACTTTCTTATAATAATACTTTTGTCTTTAACAGTGATGGTAAAAATCATTCAACTGCGGGTAGATTGACAACATAATAAAAACACTAACACTGGCCGATAGTATAACCGTAATCTTAAAGGGAGTAAGCAAGAAATTAGTTTAATGCTCGGAATTTTAAAAGTATGGAAAGTCTGATCGAAATATTAAAAATATGATAGAAATTGCAGACGCACAGACATTCACTGACTGCACTGCATTATTCAAGTACAATACTTAAATCCTAGTCAATCTGGTCACTGGTGATAATGATGCGTTACAAAGCATTTGACTTTCACACAACCTTTCGGTCTTGATCGTATTAACCCAGATGTCAATCTATCACCACTAACCCAGTCAATTAGTCTGACTAAACTATCTCACAACCGATGATCCCGTCTCGCTAACTGGGTATAAATGACATCGGTAATAGCTTCCTTCTTCAGGACTGAATCCTGCTGCTCCTAACTATCGTAACCAGCGCTAATAGATGTGATTATGAAACATATACGAGGACTTCCGACAGCAACATCACACAGCACGTTGGCTCAAAACATGACATTGACATTGAGAACCTGCAAAGGTCGAAACATGGAGGAAAATTGGTTTCACTGCTATTGATGGGCGAGCAGTTTGACCGTTGTTCATGCAGCTGACTTTGTACCTTGTATTACACTTGAATGACGAAATATAGACTCTCTCATTGTACTTGTTTAAATGACTTAAGCTCGACTATGTGTACTCGTACATCGCATCGTTAACATTTAAATAATCCTTGATTCATGTTTATTTTTTTATACAGCCATATTTATCGTCACTGATGTGCAAATAAAGGCGACGATAGACAGGACCGGCTTGTAAAATCATGGGACAAGGTGCCAAGTTTGGAAACGGGGACTTCTTATTTATGTATTTATTTATTTATTTATACAAACGTCTACATTTGAAATGTGGCACTGGAGAAGGATGTTACGAATTCCATAGACAGCAAGGCGAACAACGCCTCAATTCTCGAAGAACCAAGAATCTCCGACAGATTGTCGACATATGCCTACGACGAGTCCTCCGATTCTTTGGGAACATTGCTTGTGGCAACAGTTTAGGAGGTTTGTGATTACTGGAGGCGTGGAAGGACGACCCACAAGAGGAAGAATCTCAATGCGTTGGACTGACCAAGTGAGAGACGCAACTTGACTACCCTTAACAACTGCCCTTCGAGCCGCGAAGTGCAGGGATATATGGATGGGAGTTCTCGGAAGCTATCATTGGAGTCACGATGCTCAGTCATGAGCTACACGACAAAATGATGATGATGACCTACATCTATGTTACGGTGAAAAATATGCCAAGTTTGCCAAAATGTTTTCACTCATAAAATACCCGTGTCGTGGATGGATGTACGAGTATGTTATAGACTGGTCACAAATATGTTTAATGAACGAGTTCCGTCACTTTCCGAATGTATCACAAATCACACAAACCGCCGTTGACAATCCCACTAATTGACTGATGTATGACGGATACAAAAAAATTCAAGTATTAAAATATGTACTAGCCTCATAAAGTAACAAATGGACTCTTCAAAGAGAAGTAAGACAAACACTCGATATACATCTATTGTTTATTGTGTGATAGTAATTTTAGCAGAGCCGAAAGCACACGGCGCCAGTATAATGAAAACCACCCAAAAAGCATGAAGTTTTTCAAAATATACAAATAATAAAAATAAGAGGCCGCCTATTTGATATCGGCTGGGACTGAATAAATAAGCTAAATTCCGTTTTTATCTGTCGTGAGCGCGGAGTTGTGTGTGACTGTATGATTTGAACCTGCTTCAGCCCGGCCCTGATGATAGAGATAGTGAGAAGTGCTTTCATTAAAATGAAGTATCTTTTTACAAGTCGAGACCTATGGAATAGAGAATACGTATAGTTAGTTCGTTGCTACATCTTCTCAACTCTCCTGTATGGTGTGGAGGCGTGGCATTGAACCAGGAAACATGAAGTAGGTTCGAGGCTTTTTGAGATATGGTCTAAAGACGTATGCTCAAGATCCCCTGGATAGGTCGTCTTAATGTGGAAGTGCTTGCTTGTATATGTAAGGCCCAAGAACTGATTAAAACTGTGAAGACTCGCATGTTCTTGTATCTCGGTCAGATAATGAGGAGCATAAGGGTATATATAATATAACTACACAGCTGATCATCCACGGAAAAATAAATGGCAAATGAAGCAGAGGACGACGGCATATATTTTGGTTTAAGAACTTGCGGGAGTGGTTCGGGTGCATTTCTGAGTTGTTATGGACTGCAGTAAATAAAATAAGAATTGTCATTATGGTGGTCAACCTCCGATAGAAGACGACACTTCAAGAATAATGGCGTGGGAAAATAATGCATGACAAAATAAAGAATTCGGTCATTAGAAAATAATGCAGATTGAAAAACGATGAAGTGTTTTAGGTGAATAAAGGATCTCTTAAGATGGTTCAGCCACGTAAAAAGAATGGATTATGAACGATATATAAATATAATCTATACGAGTAGTATAGAAGGCACGAGAAGTTTGGGAAGACCTAGAAAAACGTGGCACGACAAATAAATCAAATTCCGAAAACGGTAAAATTCAAACCTTTATTATGGGATAGTATAGTATACATCAGTGCTCCGCAACCGGTGTGCCGTGGCACACTGGTGTGCCGTGAGCCGGATACAGGTGTGCCGCGGTCAAATTCAATGTATTTGACATTTTACAATTTTTAATTATGTATTTAATACACAATGACAAATTATTTTTCATAATATTGTCTATTTTTCAAAATGTTGTATAGAAGGTAAGCGGTCATGCTTAAAAGGTCTTGACCAAGAACTTCGGGTTGCGCTGTCAAAAATCGAGCCGAATATAAAACTTTTGTGTTCATTGAAACAAGCGCAGGTATCACATTAATTAATTATTATTTTATAATAATTATTAAAATTGCGTAAAAATAAATATGTAATAGTTTTATGTATGTTTACTTATCAAATAAAAAAAAATTATTGTAAAATTTGTGTATCAATTTAATACCTATATATTTTAGCTTTTGGTGTGCCGCGGAATTCTAGGACGAATTTTGGTGTGTCGCGGAATTCTAGGACGAATATTGGTGTGTCGTAGGTGAGAAAAGGTTGCGGAGCACTGGTATACATGACGAGGTATTTAGACTTGCAAGAAACGAAATATGTGTGCCAGGATAGAATGACGTGCAGATCTGTTATCTCTGTCTACCCCAATATGGGCATGCCATGATGGTAATGTTGATCACTGGTCCTACGACATGTTAGACTCGGTATCCTATATAACCTAAACAGTTTTATGGAATATTGTATCATATTTGCGGGCAATACATTTAATACATTTTTACTGTTCAATAGGGTCAATAGAGTTTGCTTCGACTTCGACCCTGTATCGTCATCATTGCTGGGTTTCGTAGTCGAGGATCTCCTCCTCATTCTAACGTCAATCTAGAGCTGCTTCTCCACATCGATCATGTGATCTGTGATAGCTCAGCCCGATTCTAGACGTGCACTTCCTTCCGCAGACGTCACAGACGGGGGGATCCCGCTGAGCTGAGTGATTATGCTTACGTTAGGTGTACGCAAGACTTGAATGACGAAATGTATATAATTGTAACATTAGTTTTTGTTTGAGTATAGACCGCACCGTCAAAAGAGATATTAATCGATAATTCGTATAATAATATGTTAAAACGTATTGCATAATATATACCGTAATTGGTTTCGTTATAATCATCTCTTAGGCATGGGTTCAATCAGCATCCATATTTTTTTGTTATTTCAACTTCGGTTTGTTATTACTTGACTAATCCAACGACATATAGATTTTGCCGAGTAGTATGTAGCTGTATTTAATTGTATTAAACTTTCGTTGTATATAGTACAATCTAGCGGATGAATTGCAATCTCTTTCAACAAACCAGAAAGATGTTCAAGATGCTTGAAATTAATTTCAGACTGAACTTTTTTTGAAAAACAAATGAGATCCAACAGAAATCGAACTCGAGACCCCTGCAATATGACGCTTGGCTTCCATCCGGGAGGGATGGAAGTCGAGCGTCTTAACTAGATCACGGAGATCCCCAGATCATGTTTATGGGGAGAAGCAACCAAACGAAATGGACTATATTCCTATCACAAATAACAAATCAATAAAAATGTATTAGCTACTATTTAATATAAATACAAATAAAACATTTTTTTTTTAATATTTAAAGCACTATTATTGCACGTACCTACTTGAAAAAAATGTGATTATCATATAAAAAGTTTAATTAAAAAATACATTGAGAAATTGTACTCGTACGTAGATTCAAAATATTGATGATTTCATGCCCACAATTTATATTGTAATAATCCACTTATGGAAAATTACCTTTAATAATGAATTAACTATTTTTTTTAACATAAACAGTTTATTGTACTACAACATAATTGAGTCATGCATTTAAATTTCTTAAAATCGGGTAAATAATCTGAGAACAAACTTAATTTTTGTCCCTCCAAAAAAGTTTTATTTTATGCAGCCTATATGCCATCTATCGGATATATACAAAAATGTTTTAATCGATCACCGCCATTGAACTTATTGGATGCTCGTACACGGTTTTGTGAGGAGAGGAAATGATTTTCCTCGATTTACCTCAAATAATACAAAACTATAGAGGGCGCTAAGAAGAAAAAATATTGATATGCAATATGATCATAAGTTTCATTTTATTGTATTAAGTTTTCATTGTATATAGTATAATCTAGCAGGTTTATTGTCATGTGTCATTAACTAACTACTTTAACCAATTAGAAATATAATCAAGAGGTCTGAAGCTAAAATCGAAATATTATTTTTTCAATGTGTATCAACGGTTATAGAACCCACAACTATCAGGCTGGAAGACATGCGTCTTACCAACTAGGTCACAGAGGATTTTATTATTATTTTATGAAAAAAATAATCTACATGGTATATCTGGTGGTTTTATTGCTATGCAGCATTTTTTTACAATTGACCATTTTACGAAGTATTAAAAATATAATCTATACATTTAAGAAATACAACACAAACGGGAATGCTATATTGATAATTCCAGTCCACACAGTTGACTTTAAATAAATTAAAAAAAAAACAATAATCCACGATACTTTTTTTTATATTGAGAGATTTGTAAATTTCACAATTGTATATTTATGTACTCGTATATCCTCTGAAACACAGAATCATTAAATTAAACGGTAGAATTTAGTATGTAAGACACGATCAAAGAAACAAAACAATCATCTACATATAATGTATAAACATTTTGTATAGTATTGGAACACTATTATAGAGTGACCACTAAAATATCCCTGTAGTCGTTAATTACCTGTGGAAGCTATTAGCTAGTGCACCAGGTAAGTTACTCATGGACTCGATAACATTTCTAAAGCAAATAATCATTACGGAGAAAGAACGCTGCAGGTAACAATCCAAAAAAATTTCAATGGGATATCCTCTGAATTAGTCAAGTAACGAACTTATTCTTAATTTAAAAATGTTAAAAGAATACATTTTGAATATTTTAATATAAATAGGCCAAAACCCATACGATGGTTGTCGTCAAAGAAAGAATACGAGAATTGAACTTTGAATACAAGAGAGCGAGAGAGGAATACTTGGATTCTCTCCGAAAGTTATTCGAAATTTGAATCTCGGGACTTTTAAACCGGTGTAAAAGGGGACGATGTATAAATGATATATATAAACAAATTTTACATTTATGAATATATATTTTCATAAATGTAGAATTTGTTTTACTTCCGTGAATATTTCACGGGTTGCAACTAGTATTATAATATTTTATCATATACATACTTTAATGTTTTACCTCACCTCAAGAGCGCTTTCTAATAAATAGAAAATGAAGAAAGTTGAAAGACACCAATGTCGCAAACAAAGTCGCCACCTGGTTACCTAGCATATAAGCTACAGAAAAACATAAATTCAGGTGTAAAATGCCCTAAAAATAAAACCATTCGGGAAGTGAATCCGCCAAGAATTGAACGTGGGGCGCCCGCTTGCTTAGCATGAATGCTAACCGTTAGACTACGACCGCCGACTTATATATCAATTCTGATAAGTATCTAAATTGTTAAAAATAATTAATTAGCAGGATCTCAGTATTGATTGTATTTTTATAATACTCAACAAATAATTTGAAAAAATATATAAATTTAACATTTTTATGAGAATTTGATGTATAATATATACTTGAGCTTAACTACTTGCATAGGGATACGAACTAACATCTTTAGATTAAAGAACTCATTTTTGACAGTTGACGTAATTGCGCGGAATATTTGATAGATTTAACAGTTTGAGTTTATTTTTAAATAATAATTTATGACATGGAAATATAATCCTTATTACCAGGTTTGTAATTTTCTCCCATTACAAAAACAATCTCCCCGTGGCAACTTAATCCTTGCCCATCGCACTAAATAAATTCTTTCTCCTTTAACAAGAACACCATCCGGTGGGCAGCCATAAACGGCGCCTCTATAAAAACTAAAATCAACTACCTAACACAAACAAAAGAATCTTAAAAGTTCTGCTCAAAACATCAACCCGTTCCATTTTTCTTTATTTTTGACAGTTTCAATTTTATCAGTTGATTGCATACACAAAAATATCGAGGGCTCTAAAAATTTGTACGATTTAGCCTTTTTTCGTGTCTTATTATAGGCTTTAATTACCAATAATTTTGGATTACTTGTGTAGCAGTCAAGTTTTTATGAGGTGACATGACAAACTTAATTATGATTTTTGTTTGGAATAATTTTAATTGAATTACAACAATCCACTGCAACGTGGTATAGGTATTCATTTTAAATTTTTAAATGCACAATATGACATCTATTAAGTAATAATTTGGTTTCTAAATCAATATTTTTTATACATAATTGTAATAACGATAACAGTAACAACGGAAGATTCATCCAGTGTTAGTATTTTTTAATAGGTATAACAAATTGTGAATTCTGAAATTATTTTCTTCGTATAAATAAATCGTATAGCATATATCATCATGTAAAATGTGTGTTTTATTAGTTATCAGTAGCCATTTTTAAAGATTTTTTTAAAAATCAAAATATTTTTCAACTAAGTCTGCAATAGAATATTTGGAAATAAGTGAGAAATTTTATGAAACATTTAATGGCCCCATTTACGCACTGTTTTTTTTAAACTAATTATCCGCATAAATGGACGTATTATTATGATATATCTAAGAAATTATTGTTTGATTTTATACAATAATACAGTGCAAGCGCCTAAATATACGAGTACAATGAGCGTAGAGCAGGAAGCTTTAAGCAGTTCTTAATGTTTTACCGAATCACAAGAAAATTGCTAAATTAAATATTTAAAATAAAAAGTGTAAATATTCTGACAACTGATGATTCACGGGAATCGGTTTCACTATCAGACCACACATACGATTTTTTTTCTCCCATTACCGATTCTTTGTGTGGTCTAATTTTACATGTTCAAGTGTCGTAAAATTGTGATTTTGAAACCAGCGGTGTAAAGGCATTTACTTGAGAAAATAAATAAATATATTAAAAATGAATAAAAAAATAAACAACTCGATTAATTAAATAATAATATTTCAAGACTGCATTGTTTGAAAATTATATGCGTAATAAAATTAATAAAGGTCTGAAGGTGTGAAAAGAATCAATGCCGACTATAAAGCCTGAAATGTTCGAACAAAAAAGTGTTTGGGAATAAAGAGCCCAATCCCAGTTACGTAGAAATTATTTTGACGTATACGTACGTGTACGTAGGTACTACCCATAAAACGCGTGTTTTTCGTTTATTTTGAATATATTATTATATTATTGTTTTATTGCATAAATACTCGTACTAAAAATGTGTATATTTTGTAAATATGTCTTCTATCGATTTTATTGCGGCTAAGAGCTGAATTAAGAAAAGTGACTTATATTTTATATCGAGTTCAAATACAGTGTAACATATCATACATGCATAAGTATTTTTTTCAGCGTTTGTATCGTACTGTATTTCACTTCCAATATAAAAGTGTACATACAATCTGGTGGAATTATTTCCAATCTGTATATTTTTTCAACCAAACAAAGTGACTTTAAAAGAGTTTTTCTATAATTTTCTACTGAGACAGACTTTTGTACATTTTCTTTACAAAATCGATTCAACTCTGGAGTATTTATGGTAAGTTCACCGCAGAAGATATGGAATGGCACATAAAGTATTCCGTTTTATCGATTTTCTATAAATAAGAAAAAAAATGTGGTTTTGTGGTCGCCTTTGTAGGATTATCGTTGTAACTGAGCTCAGCTTGCGTAACTAGAGTTCTGTAACCACAGCCTTATGTTGTGGAGTTCCGTTATCGACGGAGTATCTCCTTAACCTGTGGTTAGACGCAAATCTTTCATCATACAATTTGCAAACTTAGATTATTTCTTAATCTAGTTAGATAACTCACACATACTCGTATAGACACACACCAGTTCATACTCTGACATTTTATCAAGAATTACCAGTACCAATAGTCTGATGCATCCCGGTTTTAAACATACTTTAAGACATCGTTTGTCAACCGCGGGTCGCGACCTCCAGGGGTGTCGTGAGGAAATATTAGGGGAATCGCAAAAATAAAAATAACTTACGTGTACAAAATCAAAATAACACATTTTTATGAGAAACAATCTTAGCAATATCTTCCAACTAACCAGAAATCGTTAAAGAAACCTTGATTGAAATCACCTGGAACATTTTTTTAAATCTGATTTTCAATATAAATCGAACCAGCAATCTTCGAGTAAGAAAACAGGTGTTATACCAATTAGACTACGATTGTTTCTCTTGAATTGTTTTTATTTCGATCGAGGTAAGAATTGGATTTATTTTCTGGTTACTATAGTTGGAAAATAATCTAATCTAGTAATTTATTTATTTGCATGGTACCATTTAGTATATTCACGTTTGTGATGGGGACATGTCAAATAGCGTGACCTGGATAAAGAAACGATAAAGAAATTAAGTTATTTTGAAACTCTTGAATGTTTACTCAGAGGGTACACCTATTACGTCGGCCAAAACTAGCAATAAAGGCAAGGGGGTTCGATTTCAGCGAGTACTGAATTTAAAGTAAAAAAAAACGATGCTTATAACGTTATTTTGTTATCTTTATAATACATTTCATGCTAACAACTGCATATACCGGTACACGAGCTCTATGAGATAACAAACCAAAAAACTTATTTGAGATATTTGAGTTGAACGTTTTTTACGTTTTACTGATTGTAAAATCGTGCGTCAAGTAGTGTTTTAGTAATTTCGCCAATTTATTCAAAACTTATGAAAGTTAGAAAAAAAAATCAATAACGAAAACTTTTGCACAGCCTTGTAGATTTTTTCCTCATAAAAATGGTATAAATATAAAGAATGAATAAGGATTGTTTTTAAGTAAACTGAATTAATTTATTACTTTTCTTTGTTGAATTTTGAATAAACCATTTTCAACACTTAACTCAAAATCACATCAATTTAAATTGTTTCTTTTCGATGAAAAATTAAATAAAAAATTCATGTATCGATCGATAATTAATATTTTATTCTACGTAATTTTATTCTAATTAATTTAATGCTGCCGTTCGCTTTTATTTAATTTATTCAAAACAAATCTAGGTCAATAATTTATGTGAATTAAAATATTTGTTACAGAATTTTAGAAAAATTGTTAGAACATTTGACTTAAAGGAAAAAACAAGAACTAAGCAGGTGTTTTAAAATTTGCAATACAACGCAAATGTGAAGACATACGAGAACAGAATTCAGTGGTATGTTTTATTCAATCAATATTCGCTTTGTTAAACGTAACGAATAGATTGGTAATAAAACATCAAGTCATATTACATTTGTGGTATGTAACTGTCAACTACAGGTCATGCGAAATATTTTGCAAAAATATATCTTAACAAAGGCATGCGAATCGTTCGATTTTCACAAGAATCTGTGGTCATCATATATTAGATTTTATCATGTAGTTACACACATTGTCAAAGGTCCCGAATTCATAATACGACATTAAAACTAAATACTTAATATTTGTTTACTGGAAAAATTAGTAATTAAAGTCAGATATACGTATATATTTTACGTAGTTTCCTTAAAAAAGGGAGTCCCGTGATTTCATTACCTCGCTTTAAAGTTTGGAGCGTATGAGGCCTGAATCGGAATGAAAATCACGAAATTTTAAGGTAAGAAATTAGTATTTAGGTTGGACTATGAATAGGGTCCAGGAGTCGTCGGGTCTCAGTGCTTGTATCGTGGCACTATGGTAGCAGTTAAGCTTAAATTTATGACATAAATCAAATAGCTACAATTTGTGATACGCTCTCAGTGAGATTTTTGTCACTAAATTGGCTCAAAATATTAGCCATTATTTTGAATTTAGCCTTCAAACATTATCCAGTTAGCGAAGCACATTAATTCAAATTATTTTATAAAATTTACTATTTTTCAAGAATTGTTTTGATCGTAAGTATATATTTTTATGATGAAAACTCTGTGATATTCTTATTCGTTAACGTGGCGATAATATGAGCTTAATGCCTTTACTTCTGTCTGGAAGATTTAAGTTGCAACTATGAATATGACCTCTTCAATAGCAAGTTAGTGAACATCCATGAATATAACGTCTGCGATATAAACTATAGCTCGTACTTTTCGTATACATAATTTGTAAACATGGTATTTCTATAAATTATGGATACGAATAAAAAATGAGGAGATACATTTTATGTATTAATAGTTTATCATTTTATTTTATTATTATTATATTATTAATTATTATATCATTTTATTATTAGTTTATCATTTTATTTTACTTATTCACAATAGTTTATCCAAGGTCTAATGACCTTGGATAAACTATTGTGAGAAAATCAATTTAAATATATGGAAATGTGTGCATTCGAATTTTATTTTCTTCGATATAGATAATATATAAAAACATTTCATGGGGTTATCTACAATAGAAGTCATTAGTGCAAAATAACAGAAAACAGAAAATATCACTTCGTGTGGAATGGCATAGTTTTTTGTACAGTAAAAATATCTTTCAAATTATTTATAAATTATTTATATCTTTTACGTGTATTTTTTAAATTGGTGAACTAGGATATTTTAAGACAAACAATCCTTCACTCTCTAAACCCAAAGTTATTGATACAAAAACCAATTATTTCAATAATATTTATACATTATTTTATTTTATTTGTTACTATCACTTTTTTTCCAGCCATGGCGGATGCATTATGTTTCGTTATCTCGCCAACATCGGCATATTGGGCCATAGTGTAGCCAATTAAGATAAACAAAACATGCAACGTCTCTTTCGAATGCTGTCCGACATTTTTGCTAATGCGACTGCTAGTATTAATAAAGAAAATAACGTTTTTTAATACTTAATCAAGTTCAGATAGACGCTGTTATAAACCAAGTCTTCCGGAATATTGTATACGTTAGTTATATATAATATATGCTGTTAAGTGTTAATATCCTTATCAAGTTCAACCGTTATATGTTCATAATTCATATTGGAAATATAATTACTACATCAAACTTTAAAATATATTTGATAATATGACATAATAGCGTTAACACAAGAAAAAATAATCGATACAAAATTATCAAAAGTATTTTTATTATTTATTGAGAGACGGAATTCAAACGTATTTATTTCAACCAAATAAGCAAACACGATAAAAATTTCGTCTTTAGATTCGTATCAAGATCAACTTACATGAAAACTGTATTTTATATAAATACTCGTACGAGTATACATATGGTTTCAGTAGGCGCGTGAAGGAGAGAAAACATGTACATTCTCATTTTTGCTCATATTTCCTCTCCCTCTTCCTTAACGGAAAGTTTTTAAGGTAAAAAAATGGGAAATCACTAATTACGTCTATTGACTCCTCAAAATTTATTTTTCTGTTGTAAGTTTTTTTTATTTTGCCATTGTTCCAATTTTTTCTGTACAAATTCCAAGTGCATCACATGAAAAATATTAAGATAATGTACGAGTAGCATGTAATTATGCTGTACCAAAAATATAAATATATAAGGGTTTACATTTTCAATAAAAAAAAAGACCAGCCCACTCGTTATTGTTCTCAATTTTGTAATAAGATACATGTACCGATAACATATCTCTTCTTCTTCTAGTGCGTTTGTTTAAACATGATTTCAGTTTTGGTCCTGTGACGAAGATGTCCAACTTTCTCTCCATCTCTTTGGTGGACGTCCCGGTGGTCGACGACCCTCTGGTATCTCGTGCATTACAATCTTAGGTATTCTCGCGGGATCTCCAAAATCGTATTCTCTGTCTACTCCATATCACGATGTCCTCAATGTTACAACTTCTGCGGATTTCCTCATTAGGTATCCTATCTCTAAGGGTTCTACCTACGATAGGCCGCAGTGTTTTCATTTCTGTTGTTCTGAGGAGGTGTATAATATATCTCTCAAAAATAAATCATTTTTGTTACCTTTTTTGGACTCGAGTAAGTTGAGCCCCTCCGAATAAGTGAAATAAGATAAAATATTCTTGGAGAAACTCAAAAAATTTAAATAAGATATACGTGCGATGCTGAATCATCACTCTTTGTGCGAAGCCGAATCATCGTAGCCCTATGAGTGATATCGAATCACCATCACCCAATGTGTGAAGCCGAATCATCATCGCCCTATGTGTGAAGAAGCCGAATCATCATCGCCCTATGTGTGAAGAAGCCGAATCATCATCGCCCTTTGTGTTATTCCGAATACCTTTGGTTTAAGTTACGATAGGCAAAGATACCGTATAGTATTATTAGAAGATTGAGGAATATTATGTTCCGTAGTTCAAGTTATCTCTGTTGGAGACTAATCACTAAAACAGGTGAAATTAGAGCTGATAATTATTCTTCTAGAACCAAATAGAAGGCATTTTAAGATATATTTTGTACACTAAATACAGTAAAAATTGGAATAAACTAAAGTTTCACTAAAGTTAATTGGAATAAAAAGTTTTAGAATTTTGGAAGTTATTCAGTTGAAATAAATCAAGTTGTTCATCTTATTCACGTGAAACTATCATTAAATATTGTTCAACATATTTATGATAAAATTATGTATACCATAACTGTCAATATGATCCGTGCATAACGCTCCCATTCAAACTTTGAAAGCACTTACGATTAATTTTAGGTATTTTAATTGATGGCGTAATTCCAACATAATGCGCTTGGCAAGGTTATTATTAATTAGGAAGTTAATTGGAGAAATGGGAAAAGTACAGGGTCAGTAGAGTGTGCGCGAGCGGGCCGCAGATCGCCAGACAGATAGGAGGGCGCGTTACAGAGCAGATGGATTCGTTGCTTTATGGATGCATTATTTCATTAACTTCTCAACAAGTATTCCTCGATTATCATCATCAGTAGGATCTGCTTCCATTGACTTTTTAAATATTAATCACATAGGCACTAAATATTCGAGAAGTATCATATACTGGAAATGGATTCAGGATAAACTTCCAATTTGTATTTCCCATACAGAAATCCAAATAATATTGTTACTCCGACAGTACTGATCCAAAAGTACTTCTTGAAAAACCTGTCAAAGCGTCAACTATCTAGGCTTCCTAATCCACATTGATGGAAGTTGTGTTGCAGATGTAAACCATATAATTAATGAATGATGTCTGAATTAATGTCAATGACTGGAGTACTATGTGACAAAAATGTGCCGATTAAACTGAAGAGCAACTCTTCTCTATAGCTTGGAATGCTTGACCTTGTATGACTCTTAAGAGAAGATAGTGAACACTACAGAAATGCGAATGCTCTGAAAGTCTGTATGAGTCACGCTTTGAGACAAAATTAGAAGTACGAGTATACATATTTGAGGAAACCTTGGTGTTACCATTATATAGGAGAAAACAAAAGGAAGACAATACAATGGTTTGGACATGTGATGAGAAGACTTAAAAACCACATTATAAGGCAAATCAACGCGGACGATCTAAAAATACGTGGATGTCACAACAGCGAAAAATGTTACAAGTGAACAGAATATCAGAGAACGACTTGCAAAACAGGATGCGTATAAGTAATACTCGTACCGATTCCAATACAGAATAACTCTAGATTTGGTATAAGGCTAGGAAGAAGATAATCACAAAGGCGCTAAAGTAGATATTTTCGTGCTGTCGGACTCATACTTTACGCGACGATTTTTTTTTTCAAAGTAGAATTTGTTTTCTCATTTACAGCTATTCACTACATCCACATATTTTTTTAAATGTATTTTTTCAAGGGAACAATAGATGGTCGTTCGCGTGTTCTAAAGAATCTTGCTCAACCAATTTCTGAAAGGGTTTAAAAATAAATTCATTGGGCTTTTCCTTAAGTGTTTCTCTTTTGATATTTTTCATCTAGTAACTATCATTATCCATCCAGAGGGTCCATGATGCCAACTGGCTGAGTGAATTGGAAAATAGTAAGCGTGAAAACCGGGAAATGTCAGATGAAAGCCACTGATTATTTTGGAGATGAGACTGTATTATTCGACTATGACTCGATATTTAATTTGTAATTTAGAGAAAACATTGCATCTAAACACTCAATTACCTGTCGTAAACAAATTGCGATTTTCATTAGACTCAGATCCAGTCAAAATACCAGGATACAAATTATTCACGACAATTACTGAAGTACGAGTATACTTGAAATATGATTGAATTACTTACCATAGGCTTATATAATATGTCTAATTTGGCATTGAAAAACATATCTCGGGTTTAAGTGTTTTTATTTTGTGCAGCCAATCATCTATTGTACAAACCTCAATTATTCAATGGCGTTCGTTTTATTTTATTACTGTATTCCTGTTATAACAGAGTATTGTCCTTTTGATAGGTCTGGTAAGTCACAACTCACAACGGACCCCTTGTATAATTTAATACGTTATTTGCGAGCTGCCACAATGTTGTCTCGGCCACTTAATTTTACGGATACATAATATGTACGAGTATATGCCCTTTGTATGTACTTATATATTTAAGCAGAGATTGTCAACTGTTTTTCAATAGAAGCTTGAAAGTTTTAACATTTCTTTTGTATAACATTGGTGTCTTTGAGAACGTAAAGGTGGTGGATGATATACGTATTACGTTTATTTCTTTCCCGGCGACGACCAATATACGAGTATTTAAGAAGATCATTGTTAAGTTAGGTAATTACCAACTTTGATGTATGGTTGTAAAACGTGAAAGTGGAAAAATACTGAAAGGAGCCGAATAAATGCGTTTTATGAGAAGAATACATGGATTAACAATTTATGACAAAATACGGAATGGAGTGATTAGGAATGAATGTGAACTTAAGGCAAACGTGTTGAGTAAGATGAACATTCCGAGATGGTTTGGGCACATGGAAAGAATTAAGGAAGAAAGGGATTAATTAAATTAACAAAACAAACGTACAATGCAATTGTGAGTGAGTGGAAGGCGTTGCAAAGGAAAGTATGGCTAGATCAAGTGAATTATATATTGAAAGAAGATAACATAGAAATCAAGAAAAAATAGGAGTTGTATGAGAAGATATATTGATGTAGAAGTTACGAATGATAAGTGTCGAGATAGGAAAGTCTGGCCCTCTGTCCTCTGTATACAGCGCAGATTTCGAACCGGTGACTTAAGGTTATAAGTTTAGCATTTGAACCACGAATATGTAACTCACTATTATTAACAATTACTGTACTTTCAAATAATTAGAAACTTTTAGGGAAATTGAACATAAAGAGGAATTAAACGGTTTTCGACCCCTGCGTCAGGATAATGAGATTTATGTAGGTATTATCCTTTGGGACCACGCGGGATCCTCTTGACGGCAGCAAATCGAAAGAATTATTACGAGAGATACTCATCAACAGTGTTGGAGCTCTTTTAAGATAATGGGGGTCAACATAAACAGTTTTGATAGTGGAAACAGTTGCGATAAAATACAACTTATAAATAACTTTTCACTTTTTTAAAAAACAGACAGGCAAAGTATAAAAAAGTTATAATGAAATTTATTATGTTAAAATTTTAAAAATTGTTCTGATTCATAACCAGTTTTTTAATATAATATTATTGAAAATACATTTATTTAACACAATATTATTGAAAATAAAATTATTATTTTTCAGAAAATGAACAATATTCAAACAAGTATATCTCATTTTTAAAGTAACTTCTTTATTATATAAATGTATTAAAATACAAAATCTTCCAAAAAATATTTGTTAAAAACAAATAAAGGAAATGAAAGTAGAATATATTGTCTATATATTATAGTGTTCTACTGTTGCCGCAATATTTCAGTAGGTTTTGCTTAATACATGTTTGAAATTATGTACAATTTTTCCTCGAGGTTTTATTATTGATACCTATTATAAAATATATACGAAGCAAAAATATCAGGGATTAACAAAAAATATATTTAATACTATAATATAATGATAAGATACAATAAGTTATCACCCCTCGTAAGTATGATTGTCAGTCATCCTGTGGGTGGACGACGCCTGTGTGTGTCAAAAATCATTCTCAGCAGGGTGAGTTCCCTAAAGCATAAATAAAACTGCTTGCACCCGTCACACCCAAAGTGACGATGGCAAGGATATTCCAAGTTCTATCATGATCTGGAAGCTTTTCGTTAAATAGAGTATTAGACAGGGATATTTTTGTATTGTTTAATAGCACCATAATAATTTAAGATAAGCAGCATATAAGCTACAGAAAAAAATATGAATTTATATGTAAAACGGTCTAAGAGTAAAACTAGTCCGGAAGTGAATCTGGTAAGAATCGAACCTAAGGAGCCCGTATGTTTAGCATGAATGCTAACCGTTACACATCGGCCACAATAATAATATATAAAATGTATACAGCCTTATTTTGTAGCGAAAAGTAACCTCAAGAGCGCTAATTAAGAGCTGGAAAGAAATTGAATATACTCGTATCTTCAAATTTTCCATGAAGGCACTCGGTATCTCAGCATCTTACATAGCAAGTGAATATGATATATTCCATGGAACCAATAACACAGAAAGTCCTCTAAATATTTGTCAGCCTGTAACGGTGAAGAGGTATAAAAAAGACTCAATATAGCGACAGTGTATGAAAGACAAAAAAGTTTATTTTTGCTACTGACAAGTTCGAATGAAGTTACGCCACAGCAAAGCGATATACCCACACATTGCGCCATTATCCCAATACAGCTTTTAAATTGGTTCCGGCCCATCGCCTCAATTAAGTTAGGATGCTGGAGGAACCCATTGATGAAGCTGAAAGGAAGTAATGGGTTCACATATACTCGTAATAATTTTACTTCGTCTCCAAACAGTACATGCCTGTACGGTACCGCTCATCAAGATATTAACCAGAAGGGTTATTAATAGCTGTTAAGAGTTTAACAATACTAATTAGTTTTTAAGGATCATTTAATTTTTTCGAGAGATTAATTTTATCAAAATATATTATGGAAGTCATCCGTATTTAATGACCTAACAGCACAAAAGGGTAAACATATTCCTCTATTAATCGGTTAATTATTTTATGCGGTTTCACCTCAGCAAAATTGCTTAAGCAAAATGTTTTATTTTAAAATACAATGTGTTTCCTTATTATTTAAATTTTGTCGAGTAAATCATATCATACATCTGAACAACTTAACGCATACTCGCCTCATTCAGTGATTTAAGTTAAGGTAGACTAGCACATAATAAATAGCTACTACATTTTTTCCACTTAGTTTTACTATCACATCAAATATATAGTACAGATGTTTTAAAAAATAATATTTTTACTAATAAATAAAAATGTTTTATTATATCTTTCTTTGATTTTTATTACTTTAGAAGATTCATTTTACGCGTTTCTTTGTCCATTTATTCGACATTTATGAGTTATGTATCTCGATTGACGTGGATTTTGATATTATATAACGTATTTTTCAATTTTAGATAGGTATCTTGCCTCAATCTGCAGAACATATCTACCGAGTAAATCGAGGGATTGGTGTATTTTATGAATTTGTTAACGATGCACAGGATGGGTATCGTCAGAAAACATTAATTGTGTATACATTTAATAAGATAATCACAAATACTTTAATGCTATATGCACTTTGTCGACCTACGTGGCCTAGTTGGCAAGACGTTTGACTTCCACCTTTCAGATTACCGATGGTAGGGAATTTTTTTAAAAAAAGGATCCCAGTTTACATATTTGAAAATCAAAATTAATATAAATACTCCTATTATGACAGAATCTCTAAATTAAAAAAAACACCTACACAAAATACATCGCGCTTATTCAAGAATCGCTCAACATCTAATTTAACTTCCTTTTAATATCTTAAGAGGCATTCTGGATGCGTTCTTTAACGGATTGTTTAGAGTCAAGATGGTGATAGGACGTCGCAAAAAGAATATCGCATCACTTTAAGTTTTTTTCAAAGCCATAACGTCAACTCAACACTTTTTGTTATTTGACTAAAATGTAATACAAGAAGTAAGAACATCTTAAAATATCTGTCGGTTTTAATAAGTACTTACTTAAAGGCCATAGTAAATGGAGTAAGGTGGTGTTGAAATAATGAAGATGTCCATAAATTAAATAGAGTATTATGTTGTGTGTAGGCGCTTTTTGAAAAGTGGCGGTAAATCTATTGACGAACACTTATTGCAACGAGGATAAGAATGGAAATGAAAATTACATTGACGAGTTAAATAATAATTTAGAATAATATTACAATACATTATTTATTGTTTTGATCTTTAGGGTGCACAGAGCAAATAATAAAGGATGTAAAATAAATACATTACCTCTGATAAGAGTATGCATAAGATTTTTTTGATTCTATAATCTGTAGTAGTATTATGAGGCAAGTTAATTGATAGTCTCAGGTCAGACAAAGCCTCATTTTCTTTATTGGTTTATTAGCAATATCTCTTGAATATACTCGTATATTGTAATATGAAGAGATCAAATTTCTAACGTTTATGCTACGCAATCAATTTTACATAAGATGAGTGCATAGCATAAACGCAATATCATCATTGACCGTTAAGACAAAATGTCATATTCCATAGAATTATTATATTTGACAGCTTCAAATTAATTAATTTACTACATGAAATTGATTCATTTCATTGACCGATTGGAAAAAATGTCAACTTTGATGTATGGAAGTGAAACGTGGACATGGAAAAAGACTGAGAGGAGTCAAATGAATATTGTAGAAATGCGTGCACTGAAATAAATACATGGGGTGTTTATATATAACACAATACGGTATATAGTGATAAGGGGCGAATTGGAACTAATGGCTTATTTATGTGTTGAGTAAGATGAAGAACTGCACTCTGAGATAGTTTGGGCGTGTAGAACAAATAACTAAAGCAATACTAACAAAACACAAGTACAATTCAGTTCGATCTCACCATCATTCACGCAGTTATGGGGGACAAAATAAGTCCCCATCCAGCGCGATTTACACTAGAAGATCAAAATCTTTATTTTGTTTATGAGCGCGACGTCACGTAGTGACGAAAATGGAACTGCACAAAGGGACTCTTTCTTCGGTGGCGACACAACTGAGCATGAAAGAATAGTTGTGACGACGGACTTAAGGTCCGACATCACGGGATAAGGGAAATGAGATCATGGAAGAAGGAAAATGAAAACCAATATACAATGCAAATGTGAATGAAAGGCGTAATAGAGAAAGATCAAGAAAAGTATGATTGAATCAATGTTGAAAACGCGAAAGATGTATGCCACGATAAGACAGTCTGGCGTTTTCTCATCTCTATTTACCCCAACAGGGAAACGGCGTGATGCTATGTTAATCTCTGGATTATGACGAAGAAGATTCTTCGTACACAGCAACTAAACGTCGTTTCATTTCTGATGGGCTTTTCCCTTCTTTTGCAAGGAACTTGATAACCGCGTTAGATCCAATTTTGAACATTTCAGAATATAACGAAACAACACGTCTTCTACTGGCTCTACTTGACATACTACTAAGGGTAAAGTTATCAAATTTTTAATGTAACTTCTGACTATGCACTGGGCGTGACCGACGTTGTATCTGTCCGTACTCGCTCTAACTTGTTTACGCCGAAAACTTTTTGATCTTAGTTGTATACAGTAATACGAGTATGTTATTTCATTAAATTGAAAAAAGTTACTTCGCGCTATTTTTGGAAATTGTGGTTTTTAGTTTCCTGCCTCAGTCATATAATGATATAATGCATATTCAATTCAGTCTAGCAATTTTTATTTGAAAAGTCTTATCATCTGACCTGCTTAATTTGTAGTGCAGACACACACACTTTAAATAAATTTACAAACTCGAGGAGTTGAGTATTATCGTCATATCAAAATATAATTTTAAAGAGCTTTGAAACCGATGACCTCAGTAATCTCGACGAAAGCTTTGACGGAGACGCTGGGGTCAGCAGCGTGGTAGAACGTTTGACCGATCCAGAGGTTTCGGGTTGAGTTGTTGATAGAACCCTAAAAAATCTGGTTTATCGCATAATGCCTTTAAATGTTTCTGATTGACTGGATGATATTACCAAATGGCTAAAAACCCTCCAGGTTGTATCGTATACAACATAAGTGTAATATAATATAAAAGCGCTTGGTCTGAGTGTTAAAATATTTTGGAAATATAATATTTGACAACCTCTATGGCCTAGTTGGTAAGACGCTTGTCTTCTAACGAGGGGTTCGATTCCCGTTAGAACGCAATTTATTTTAAAAGGATTTCAGTTTAGTTTTCACTTAGGGTATCATTGATATAATTTTAGATGGTTGGAAGAGATTGTCACATAACAATAAACCCTCCAGGTTGTACTGTATATAACGAAAGTATAATACAATATAATATTTTAATTTCGCGAATTATACAATAAATTCTAAAGAATAATTAGCACAAAAATATAATATTGGGCCATTTAATTCAAGAAAATAAGAAATGATTGACTCTACTCAATGTAACATATAATAACGCGAAAGTTAAGGGTGATTGTAGATTTGACATTTATTTACATGATTGTCTACTAAATATACGAGTACGTAGGACTCCGTGGAAGTCGAACTTGGTCGTGGAATAATAGTCAGTTTTACAGTAGGTGTTCACTTACCGTGATTACAGCGAACAATTAGAGATATTTTTTAAAACAACATGTACGTATTTTTTTTCTATATGTATAAGCATAAAGAAAAAAATAAGTCCAGGATTAAAGACTATTTCAAGCAACCTAAGACATCTTTTTTATGATCACCAGCCAGCAATATCAAGATTGAAATCCAAGAATAGTTTCACGAAGAGAACGCAAGAACTTCCGGATGAAACAAGTTTTCTGAAGTGGAAAGGAAAAAAAAAACATCTAACAACTATATTGAGCTTTTGGAAAAGAAAACGCTTGAAGGTGCTGCTTTAGCTTATTTAGAGAGCCCTGCATAGACTCTGAGCAGGGATGGCTAGAAGCAAGGTGAAGATACAGAGATGGAGTTACTAGAACGAAAGTAGCATTGAATGTGATTTTGGAGTTATACAGGACTCACAATACTTGGTGGTTTGTCTGAACATCGGGATTACAATATCTGGGCAAGACCTGGTCGATGCGAATATGTCGATTCTGTGGCTTCCTACTTGAAACACCTGGCATATTAATAATTGATTGTCTGGGCATGGAAATGTAGATGATGTACAATTAATAAGTAATCAAAACTTCGAAAATACACCAGAAGTACAATAATATAACAAACATTTCATTAATTTACAATTAAAAATATACAAAAATTGTAACTACTCTTTGTTTTCTTTGGCGTATGAAATATAAGTTAATTAAAACATAGTCCAAAAAGGGAGCATGTGAATGGTTTGATTCCAGTTATTGGTGGGATAGATTTTTCAAAAGATGAAGAGGTGGAAACTAGTCATGCTACAAAATTATCTATTTTTATATTTTAGTTTGCTTTGATTTAGATATCTCTTCAGATAGTTAAAAAATTACAGTTATGTGTATGTGATTTTTATCTTTATCGTGATTTTTATTTAATGTACTCTAAAACGTAAATCATTGGTACGTGAACATTACGATAAATGGGACAATGGTAAGCGAACATTGACAGTACTTATTTGGTCATGGATTATTTTACTTTTCCTACATCTGTTCTGTATATTAAGTGCTACATATAAACATAAATTGTTTTCAATTATAATTGGTAACGGGCTGTACTGGGCATTAGAGACGATGGGCAGTGGCGGTTCAGGAACGGGTCATTAACACGGAAGTTCATGGCGAGAATCTGTTCACAAGTGGCGCTGCTGACCCGCACGGGTTCAGCGCGGGTCGCCATCGCTCAGTGCATCCGTGTCCTGTCAAATATTCTACAGGCGCCATCTCGCTGCTGTCATAAACAGGAGCGGTCCCGAAATTTGGCGGAAAAAAGAGCTGCCTTCTGAATCATTCTCTACTTAATTAATTTTCTTATCATAAGCTTTGGACGACCTCCGTACTCTAGTTGGTAAGAAGTTTGTTTTCTAGCTCGGGGTTAGCGAGTTCGATTCCCGTTGGAACCCACTTTTTAAAAAGCATTCCAGTCTTGTTTTCATTTAAGGCATCTTTAACATATTCGTCTTTGGATGTAAGAGATTAACACATGGCAATCAATTCTCCAGTTTACATAACGAAAGTGTAATAAAATTATATTCACTATTCAAATTTAATTCTAAAGTAATTTCAGTTTGTGAAAATATTCTCAAACACAAAAGACATACTTAATAATCCAACTTTATCAAGTTACTTAGAATGACGTAATCCGTAGCTTAGTTGGTAACATGGTTAACTTCTAACCGGAAAAAGGGTCCAGTCCGGTAAAAGAGCACGTCTCGTAATAATACTCATATGCGCTGGACACGTGCAATATTGTTACCTCGTTACGTACAGCAATATTACTAACACGTGCGAAAACAAACGAGTTTTGTGCATATGTAGTTTTAAACTCGAAGGGTCGATTAATGGGTCCGAATACTACAATAATAATCTCGTTTATTGTGAACTAAAAAATATATGAAACAAAAAAATAATCTGCGTTTCATATAATTCATAAAAAACAATTTGAACCAGGTGCTAGAAAAAGGCTAAAGCTCATCTTGTACGAACCCCTCTCTCTCTCTAAATCAGGTGTAAGTGTAAAGAGAAGAAATCAAATAGAGAGCTTCATAGACATTTTCCGCTCAAATCTTAACATCGCATTTATTCAAAAACGTCATTTTTTGTATCCCAACCACGCTCTTCAATATGCCTGAATCACCAATTCGGATAAGTTAAAGAGTACCCATACGCATTAATTAATGAACTAAGATGCCATTCTCCAATTGTTAAGTCTTTTCTGAAAAGTCGAACTTCTTAACGTCACGCATATTATATTATAAGTAGGTTTTGAGCGTATAACAGATATTGTTACACGCGACACATATCTTGATTCACTGCGACACGTGTGTGATTTATTCCAGAGCTATCTCTTGTAGAAATCTTCTTCTTGACTACAGTTAAGTTTGATTCATGCGCTTCTACTCCAGTCAGCCGATCACGCCTCACTATAATAATGCATTATAATTCAACAAGGCCCCGTCTCAAGTCTCGATTGTTCCATCTTGATAGACGCCCACTCGATCCGGCCGCTCGAGGAGCGTGTCCCATTGTACATTATTTGTTATGTGCCTCTGACATGAACACTGTACGTCAATGTGATGCAATGAGTACATTTTTTAAAACTGAAAAGATAAACAATGTTGACCGAAAAAATACTTAATTATTATTTACGCATAATTATTTTTTATCGAATGGATACATTATTAAGTCTCTATAATGCTCCAAAGCACAGTGGAAACATGGACGATGAGAAGAAATTTAATAATTATGATCGATGCCTTCGAGATGTGATATTAAAATTAGAAAACATGTACGAGTATTTTAGACATAATTTAGTTCAACTTCACCTGACGAGGAAGACAGACGTCTTTGAAACCGGTAGGAAACTCAAATAAAATTGTGGTGAATAAAAAATAAGTATTTTATTTATTAAAATAAAAAATAAGTATTTTATTTATTTTGATAAAATTTTGGCAAAAAACGATTAGATAAATAGTATGGAGTTTGAATTTATTATTTTTGACATATTTTATTTAATTGGTTGATTTCATAAAATTATGTACGAAATATTGCATGAACAGGAGCACATTCTAAAATATCATAGTAATATTGTAATTTATTTTTAACAAACACTGTTTATTCCACTTTTTTATGACGGTATAAAGCGTGCGCTCCCCTGAAGATGAGGTGAAAGCCTTGAAACCGGTAGGGTTATATCGTCATAAAAAAGTGGAATAAACAGTGTTTGTTAAAAATAAATTACAATGTCTTTAAACCTCCACAACGTTAATGCCTTAACTATAAACAACATCATAGTAATACGTATCATTTTGTATCTCATGCAATTATTGGATCGAGCGGTTAGTTGTTAGTCGTAGATATTGTACAATCTAATATTTTAAGAATGTCTGGATACATTCCAATAGTTATTTGGACAACACAATGCAAACAATATGAAGATGAGTAATAATTTGAAAAGTCAACAAAGCAGGTTGTCCCAGGAACATGTTACCTATTTGATATTGAAATGTTAGCCACAAGTTTTAAATGAAAAGTTCGTTTTGCTTTTTATTTAAACTAGACTCTTCTTTGATTATAATCTAAGTATCAACATTTAAGAAACCCCCGGGTATAACTCAATATCTCGGCTTCGAAGGTCGTCAATAAGAAAAAGGTGGACATAAATTAAACATTCTTCGTATCACTTCACTATTTATGTTTTATAATAGAATTGATGATAATTAGTAAATATTATAACATTAGAGTAATTATTACTTACTAGAAATAATAATCCGTCATAATGATGGATGTACATATTTTTTTCCAATATGACATTTTGCTTGTCTTTGTGCTGCTTCTCTGGTCTCGCTTGCTCCTTGTGATTGACGCGCTCGTCTCTTCCATTTAGCAGTCGCAGTTATAGTATTTTTGCAGTCATCTAAGCATTTTGATCCATAATAAAAATACTTTTAATTAAAACTCAATAAAAAACTTACATTTTATTTTTGACAAAACTATGAGTTAAATCCGTTTGCCGATTGTAACTAGAAATTTTTAATAATGTAGAACTGAATGAATCAAATCTCCCAATAAATTATATACATATCTTATTGACAGAAAAATTATTAAATATTTTATATAAACTATTAATAACCCAATTAATTTATTTATATGTACATAGCCACAAAATAAAGTGTTTAAGAGTGACAAGTTAATCTAATAACTGAGTTTTATTATCACAAATGTTGGAAGAATTAAGCATACTCCATCATTATAAACTGCTTTCTCATTTTAATATTTAATTTTATTAATCAACAGTAAAGTCATATATTTGTAATAAATACATTAATTGGCATTGTTAATGTTGTATAATCATATCAAGAAGAGAAAGCTGTCAAATACAATATTTGAAAAATAAAAATGTTTTATTTATTTATTTATTTATTTTTTATTTAATTAACGACACAACAGTGTCTTTATATACAAATGAACATGTGACAGGTTATACATTACTTAAAATTATTGACAAATAATACAACTTTATCTTAAACTAACATGAAGATACAAAAAGCAGTAGAATAAATTACAGTCATCGTTTTAAAATTATTTAATAATCTTTGAAAATTTTGTGGGAATTTTTGGATATATATTGAGATATAGAAAACACATGGCCTCATTAGTGGGACGAGATGCAAGTTGCTTTGCAGAATTAAAAGCTTCACACGTGCTGATGCAGGGTTACTCAACTCCAGAGGCAAAATATTGTCCTTAATATTTGGTTTGTATTACGTTATTTATATTAATAAAAAAGAGCACAAAGTTAGTATCTATTTCTAATTATTGTTGTAATATTTTGGCGAATACTATATATACTTATATTAAAAATATCTAAATTGTTGCAAAACTCGTTTCCAAGTCTTTGCATGCGAATTATAGAGGAGTTGATTTTATAGTTAGTATAACAATTTTCGGTATAAAAGGGATTGAGCTGTCTTGTGGATCTAGTGGGGATACGAAATGAAATACTTGCGAGTAAGTGAGGTGCATCAATCACTGAGTGAATGATTTTGTATAGCAGTACTATATCGGCTGTTTTTCTTCTGTCACACAGCTTCAAGAGTTTCACTGCATTTAATAAGTTGGGATAATTTCTTTCTTCATGCGGTATTCCAAGTTTAAAATTTATGAATCTTAGAAATTTGTTTTGTACACGTTCTAAAGTTAGTGCATGGGCGGCGTAATGAGGAGACCATATTGATGAGTTGTAGTCAAGGCGACTACGTACTAAAGAGCAGTATAGCAGTTTTAATGTTCGTAAATCCGAGAAATTTTGGGCAGTTCTTAGTACAAATCCCAAGATTTTTGAACTCTCCCGAGTGATTTTGTTCACATGTTCTATAAATGAAAGTTTTTCATCAAATATAATTCCTAAATCCCTTATAGAAGCTACGCGTTTTAATATATATTGATTTAGCATATACTCGTGATTAATTGGATTTTTATTTCTATAGAAACATCTTTTGAATCCTTACATTGTTACGGTCGACGTACAAAAAGCGAGAATTATTTATGTTGATTCTATGACAATCGAACATTAAAAAACAACGCAAATTTTCTTTGAGCGGAAAAGTAAATCACTGAAGTCGTACAAAACATTTTAATTATAACAGAGCCCGAAAAAACTAATTGATATCCGTTGACGTTAGGATTACACAGCCTGCCGCCTGGCATCGCTAAAATGTTGAATGTTTGTGACATTGTGAAGTTTCAGATCTTCATATTTCTGTAATCTATAGTATGACACAGATTGGGTCAAAACTATCTATTCTTTGACGCAGACTGGGTAAACATTAAGAATATAAAACAAACTCGATTTTTACTATGTACACTTCCTAATTTGTATACTTTGAGGCGAGTCTATACAAATGCTCCATGTATGCTAAACGCTAGATTGGAAATGGTTTGTACTTTATTACGAAAAAAGGATATAAACAAATGTAGAAAATTTCACTATTGATTAAAAATAACTAAAGCAGTCCCTCTATCTGCGGTTTTATTCACCTGCGGTCAACTGTGGTTTGAGAATATTAAATGGAAAATTTCGTACGTATTTACATCAGAAGGGCGATAGTAACATATACTCGTAGCTACAAAACACTGCGTCATTCATCTCATTTCATCTATCACATTATTTCAAGAAGAATACGAAGGGTGAATACAGTACAATAAGATATTATGAGACAGAGAGACTACATTTATTTATTTATTTATTTTATTTAACGCTTTTATTGCAAATACAATCTGGCGGGCTTGTTTGCCAGGCGGCAATCTCTTCCAGCCAACCAGACACAAGTAAATGAATCAAGTTACATGGTCGCTAAAATCATTCAAATGACTATCCACCCCCACGAAATCCATGAACACAAACGTTAGCATATGCCCACAAACCCCACAAAGACGAACAATCACCCGAACATTTATTTTCATATAAAGTGAGATATCATCAATCAAAGGAAAAGGAAGGGATGGTGGAGAGAAAAGGAAAATAAAATCAGGAATGAAACACGTTATATTACTGACTAGAAATTAAGAGTTTTTTCAGTCGCTTCTTAAAGTATGCCAAGGACGGAGCGTTACATTCTTATAACTTTTGTTACAGTATATTGTTATAATTGTTCTAGTTCTATTGCACATGTATTATAAGTTATTATTGTTAATCTCTTAAAGTGCCTAATTTATAAACTAAACTTGAACATAGGTGTGAATGTATAAGAAAAATATTGTATACGGTAGGGTTCGGTACTATTCGCGGTTTCAGACATCCACTGGGGCTGTTGGAACGTATCGGCCGCGGATAAGGGGGGGGACTATTAGTATTTTTCTCATTCAACTTAGAAAATAAATAATAAAATATAACGTACCGATAGCGGCAAGCCTTGTATATATGGCGACATCCTTGGCTTAGTTGATAAGACGCTTATCTTCCCCTCGAGGATATTGGGGTACGGTATCCGATAGTAAGATAAAATAAAAAAAGGATCTCAATCTAGTTTAAGAGTTCGTTTGGTAAAAATAATCGCGTGCGCTAGACATGACGACCTCCGTGTCCTAGTTGGTAAGACACTTGACTTCCGAACCAGGGGTTGAGGGTTCGATTCCCGTTGAAACTTAGATTTTTAAAATGGATTTTAATTGTTTTCATTCGAGACACGTTGAACATATTTCTGGTTGGTAGGAAGATATTGCTACATGGGAATAAGCCCGCCAGGTTGTACTTTATGCAACGAAAATGTAATACAATACATTCGCTAGTGTTGTTGCTTCTCCACGTGCCATAGTACAATATTTTCAACGCTTATAAAAACAACATTATCATCACGCCATGTACCTACCTGACGATGCCATGCACCTGATGATTTTATAAGTACTTGTATACATATCTGAATGGTTATATTTGCAAAATTTAATGCGATATCAATATTACTTGAATAAGCCAACAGCATCAACTTGCAAAAGTTCTCTTGACTTTGGGAGGTCTAACGAAAATAAGAAAAACACAATTAAAAGTTTAAAAAAAAGCGTATTCTTCAATCTGAAAACTTGTGGCACATGATAATTTTGGAATAATGCTGCCCCGAGGCTGAGGTCCGTCAAATTCGTGTTTCCCATTAAAAATTCACGCTGCTTGGTATTCCACAGCGACTATCGAAATTCAACGCGCTGATGCGCCTGTTCCTAATAAATCACCACCACCAAGCTGAGATTAATCACCCCACTGCAGGCCCCGGCAGTGGCGCATTGGACCTCTACGAATGTGTTCTGCTTGACTGTCACGGTATTACTAAATATCGTAAAATCTTCAGAGACTTTCTATGTTGTTCTTTGCCCATGGGGATTTTTTCTTATCAAATATTAAACTTTCGTTATATACAGTACAATTTGACGACTTTATTACCGCGCAGCAATCTTCTCCAACCAACCAGAATGATGTTTCTTCTTCTTCTCAACATTCCTCTCCACGTTGGAGGTTGGCAATCATCATGGTTATTTTAATTTTATCTGCAGCTGCTCTGAACAATGTTACGGCGGAACCGATCTCTTAAGTTATTCAGCCAGAAGTTCCTTTTTTGTCCTACACTTCTCTGCAATATGGCTTGGATGATTTCATATTTATTTCCTCTCATTGAATGTCCAAAGTATTCCAATATTCTCCTCTTAATGTGAAGAAATATGTAAAATAGGTCTAACGTGAAAATCAGACTGGAACCCTTCATGAAATTATTATGGGTTCCAACGGGATTCGAACCTGTAACTCCCGGGATGAAAGAATGAATAAGGAGGACTTTTACAATATATTTTAAGTAAATAAAAAGTACAATTTACACGATGATTTATCGTATGCCAATATCGTATTTGGCAAATCTAAATAGTCAGCTATGACAACAAAGATGGTAGGTATTCAATGTAATTTGTTATCTAAAATGGTGCGAAAAATGGCAAAGCTAAATTGACACTCCCAATTCGTCCTTGATCCTCGTGTTATGTCGTCCGCGTCTTGTGTTATATTTTGAAGACCAATGTCAGTGGTGGGCGAGACACATGGTTCCAGGGACCACCACTCTGTGGGAAGACGCCAAGGTTTGATAGAATATGAACAGTGAATTGTAAAAGAAGAAATATACGAGTACATTTTAAATTACAATACATTTCGAAACAAGAAAAGAGCTTGTTTCTTTAGAGCCAAACTATTTATAATACTCATATAGATAGTTTTTCAAGTTCAGTTCTTCCTTCAGAGGCTGTTAAAAATCTATTGTATACATTATTTTCTTCCCATCTTATTACATCTTTTCAAATCGATATTTCTTTTTCGTAATACATCTTCTCATGCAGCTCCTACGATTTCTCAAACTTTTTTCAATTTACTTTTTTCAAAATATCATTATATTGATCATGCCATACTTTCTTTGGTCTTTTTCTACTACACCTTCCACTCACGATTGCACTATATATTTGATTTGTTAGCCTATATTTATCCATTCGGTCAACATGCTCAACCATCTCTAAGTGCTCTTCTTCAGCTTTCTCAACATATTAGCCTTAAGTTCACATTCATCTCTAATCACTTCATTCCGTATTCGATATATCGTACATTGTCATGCCATGTATTCTTCTTAGTGCACGCATTTGTACATCTCAGTCTTTTTCCACGCCCACATTACACTCCCGTACATAAAGGCACTAAAATATTGTTGTAGACTATATTATCTTAGCAGATTTTGAGACTGTTCGGTTCCAATATATATTTTTTAGTGATTCGTTTAATTTGTTTTCTATCGCTACACGCCTTTCGATATACCTCGTAACTCTTCCATCATCTGAGAAAATATCATCCAGTTAACATAATTCCCAACTTGCTCCAAACTTCCATTGTTTACCCATATATCGCATTTACTTTTGTTTTCACACATGTCACCATGCCTTTTGATTTCGCAACATTCATTCTTTATCTTCGCATCTCTCATATGATTTACGTATCAAACGCTGTAGTCCCATTATAATATACGCCAATTTATGTTTTCTTAAAAGTGATTTATTTTCTTGCATCTATTTTATTATTCTTTTATCGTATGGTTGTAGCATTAAATTAATACAGATAGACTCTCCAGTCAGGTCAACGCGTTTGGAGTAACTTGATGTACTTCAGACATGCCCCCTAAAAGGCAAAAATAGGGCATGTGTTGGTTGTCTGCATTTATCTATACTAGCAAAGAGACTACTGCCTTAGAACCCACTAATGCATATTGTATGCATAACGAGACTTAGAACCCACTAAAGTATATTGTATGCACAACGAGACTGGCAGGATTTATTATTTTATTCAATGGACATTACCAAAATCGTTACCTTTACCTCAGTCATGGTTGAAAAGGTTGATTTTTTTTTAGTAATTGCAATGTTTAGGTAAACAGTGTAAAATGTAAGATTAAAAACAAATTAAGGTATTTTGCTATTTGGGAATCATGTTTTCAAGAGAAGATAAGACAAACAAAGACACTAAAACGCGTGTTGTAGATAACATACGAGAAGTCAATACCCACTTACTTTTGCCAAAACAATGTCTCAACATTTTCAAAAATGTTTGTGTATTAGTGTTTATCGTGATATATGCAAGTGTAGCCTGAACTTTTCTTTCAGTTTCGCTTCGTATTTCTGGGAAAGCAGAATAAACGCGTGCATTGCGCAGAATATCTATCATATTATTACAATGTTTGATACAGTAAGAAATTCGTCTTCGTTGCTGGGCCTCGTAGTCGAAGATCCCCTCGATATTTCAACGTAGTCGAAGATCCCCTCGATATTTCAACGTAGTCGAAGATCCCCTCGATATTTCAACGTAGTCGAAGATCCCCTCGATATTTCAACGTAGTCGAAGATCCCCTCGATATTTCAACGTAGTCGAAGATCCCCTCGATATTTCAACGTAGTCGAAGATCCCCTCGATATTTCAACGTAGTCGAAGATCCCCTCGATATTTCAACGTAGTCGAAGATCCCCTCGATATTTCAACGTCAATTCAGTTGAAAAACGAAACTGTGCCGTAGAGTTTTTTTTTAACGAGTGAGCCGTTGCACGCCAGATAACTCATTGGCCACACCGATGTAGTGAGGCGTATATTTTTTTAATTAATAGATGTAAAGAAAGTCATAGTTATCCTTATACCCCAGAATACTAGGCGGAAAAAATACCTATGTCATTCGATGGGCATTCCATAGCGCGGGGTTCGAACCGACAACCTTCCGCGTCCCGCGTGCGTTACCCCGCGGTCATGCACCTATGTTGTAAGAAATTATCGGATAAAGAATAACTGTTTAAGATGAATAATATAAGTCAAATTAAGAAATTAATCTTGAGGTGGTTTGGTCACATTGAGTGAGTGAGTTGCAAAAGATTTAGAAAACAAATATATTTGTTTAGAATGAATGGAGAGCGAGGTAAGAGTGGAAAGAGATAGTTTGATTTTTTTTTAATTGAGAGAAGAAGTATGAAAAACAGGAGAGTATGTAAGACGAGATATATGGATGTGGACGAGGTGAGAGATATGTGCATATATTAAATATATTGTAAAAAATAAAAATTCTGTCATGGATTAAAACAATTTGATGTATCCTAGACGAGCTCGTAGGTCGGAAGAAATCGCTGTATAGCAATAAGCCCGCCAGATGTACATAGTATAAAGAATGAAAAAAAAATAGAAAGGCGTGGAGATTTGTCTTGTCTCCCTACCCCAAAAGAGACATGGCGTGATGGTACGCAAGAATAACTATATCTGAAGGATAAATTGTAAAAATAAGTTTTTTTCAGGTTAACTAAAAGAGGGCTTTTATTTTTTAATTTACAACGTTTTGATTTGAAAAACTAAACTAACATTCATTATTTACACAACAAAAGAAATATGGACTGAATTTATATTCTATATCGTTGAGAAACCAGCATTTCTTTAGTTACTTACGAACAGACCATATTGTGTGTCAAGATTTTGTAAAAAAATACTGTTTCGACAATAAAATATGGGAAATTATTTGAATAAATTGCATTAAAATGTCACCTTCATGAGCCCTTATAGAAATTAACGGGTCTATTCCATTGAATGCAGGGTCATAAAATACCTTGTCTAAAGCAGTATAAATATATTATAAGTGGTATTATCCTATTGTCGGGGGCACCATTAAACGATCGTAAAATTAATTTAATGAATCAATAAAATGGTCATTTTATAGCGTCTACTACTTTCTCTTTAATGCCTAGAGATTGTGTGGTAAAGTGGTGTTTGACGGAGTGAAAATGAAGAAATAAGGAATAAATTTGGTTTAAAGATGACTATAAAATAGATTTCGAAATGGAAAATATAGACACCGTGTTAAAATAGGGTGAAAAACGTTTTAAGAAACAAGGAAATATTCCTAGAACAGTGATTAAGATACCTTCGTGGCTTACGCAGTGCTTCTCAAACGTTTTCATATAACGGGCCACGAAATTAAAAAAGAAATGTACGACTCCGCAAAAAGGATAGTTTTTAGCGACCAACTATACTTAATTTTCCACTGATAATTTATTCCTATTTACTAAAAATAAAATAAACGTCATTTACTTGCTTGTAAAGTAAAGTAAAAATTTAATTAAATATAACCAAAATTATCTTCATATTTAGCTACTACAAGGTGGTAAAAAATGAATGTCTGCATTTGCATCGTCTCCAGATGAATTTTAGAGACGATGCAAATGAATTTTGCATATCACAATTTTTCCCATATTTAAATAGTGAGAAAATAATGTATAAATAAACGATTTGATTTTTTTTCAAATACAGAAATACGGCTCTCTAACAGGAGCTTGAATTTGAGAAGCACTGGCTAGTTAGCAGGACGTCCTAGTTAGTAGGACGTCCGCCTTACTCGAGGGTTGTGGGTTCGGTTCCCGTTGATATCAATTTTAAGTGTTACAGTCTAGTTTTCACTTCAGGTCCCTCAAACGTATCTCTAATTGGAAGAGATAGCCGTATATTTTCATATTTTGAAAGGATACATAGTCATTATTATACCAAAAGTTAAAAAAAGACGTAAATATCGATATCACACATGGCATTTTATCATTCACAAAGTTTTAAAGTGTATTTGAAATGAAAAAGAGCCAGTTGGGCGTATTTGTTCATGTTTCTTACAAATTGATCTGGAATTCCATTTCGGAGCTTATCTGCCCGCATAAATCTCTCGGCTTCTCCACTCACTAATAACGAGTCACTAATTCTTACAGAGATCGTTAACCGTTCTATTATATAATACTAATAAACTACCTATGTTTTTCGACTACATAATTCTTAATACACTTTACAAGTATATTTATGAACTAGGAAAAAACCTTTCGGGAGTTCTATTTTGTAAAATGTAAGCAATTATAAAACTTGTCAATATTATTGCATCTTATGTTGTTTAACAATAACTGAAACTTTAATATCATAAGATACGCGATGTTTTATTCAATTAAAAATAAAATTTATTAGATTTCATTAGATTAATTATGTTAAATGCAAATTATTAATAAAACTTATTGTTTTGATAACAATAAATAAAAACCTTGACATTATTTGCTCTAAAAAAATTGAATAATTAAAAACAAAAAAAACATTAGACTGCAAACAAATAAAAATACTGAAGGAGCCGAATAAACGCTATAGAAATGCGTGCACTGAGAATAATATATGGAGTGACAGAATACAAAATGAAGTACTTAGGGATGAATGAGAACATAAGGATTTTGTATTAAGTGAAATGAAAAAGAACACTCTGAGATGATTAAGCCATGTAGAAGGAATGAGTGATGACGACTAACAATAAAAATATATGTGGAAGACTTGGTAGAAGACAAATGAAAATATGGTTGGATCAAGAGAATGATATTTTGAAAAACGCAAATATAGTAAGGTGTACGATGTGGAAGAGGCGAAATATTTGTATTGATATAAGACAGTCTGGTGCTCTGTCCTATCTGCCTACACCAAAAGGGAAACGGTGTGTTGTTATGTATGTATGCAAAGTAAACAATATGAATATTGACAACTTCTAAAGTTTTGATACAGCGTTTGTCCTTCATCCGGTATTTCGGGTTAGATTTCTGACGGTGCCCAAGAATTTTAGAACGAGTCCCTGTCTGTATTTTTCTTCATATATACTATTAAAGATATTACTGGTTAGTTACACCATATACAAAAGAAATGTAAAACTATATATAGTATTATATATACTATTTTATTTATTTTCAAAGTCGAACTATGATTGCATATTTCTTTTTGATTATTGTTTAAATCTTGTATACCATAAAAAATAAATATGCTAATAAATGGACCTTCAAATTAAAAAAATACGTTTCAAGGTGGCACTTTGACAGGAGAAGAGCGAGGAGTGAGAAGCTCATGGAGGTCTTCCCACATCCATATGAGTGAAAAGCTCATGCGAATGTAGAACATGTGATGAGGAGTTGTTGAACATGATTTTAGTATGATGTTTGAGATTATGGTGCGGTTGGAATTATGTGTAAAAAATAATATGTCTGCAAAGTGTGAACTTTTGGGTGTCTTAGTATTTAGGACAAATAAATAAAATCTTGTGATGAAGAGGACCACTTCGACACAGACCATGTCTAGTGAAGTGATTTCATATATCCAAAAAAATATGTTGTTGTACACATATTGATATGCCTTCCGTATTTCCGTTAAAAATTATTAAATTATACTCGTATAATACTTGTTGATTGTGAATAACACATACATACATACCATCACTCCATTTCTATGTTGGGGTAGGCAGAGAGGACCGAACGCCAGACTTTTCTATCTCTACACACATCCTTCGCTTCTTTTTCATCCATAGGTCTCCTCACACAGCTCCTACAATTTCTCTGACTTTCTACGTTTATCTCGTCCAAAACAGTATTCACTTGATCCAATAATACTTTCTTTGATCTTTCGCTCACACGCCTTCCTCTCACATTTTCACTATATGTCTGATTTGTAAGTCTTTTTTCATTCATCCGTTCCACATGCTAAAACCATCTCAGAGTGCTCTTTTTCATATTACTTAATAAATCAGCCTTAAGTTCATATTCATCCCTAATTACTTTATTCCGTATCCTGTCATACATTGTCAACCCATGTGTTCTTCTCAGTGTACGCATTTGTACAGCATTTATTCGGCTCTTTTCTCACGTTCACGTTTCACTCCCATACATTAAAGTAAATGTCAAACAAAATAAATAAATACTTACATTATATTTTCGATTTGACGATTTTATTACTTCAGAAGAAAAAAAATACCAAATAAATTCTTACTGAGGTAAAACCATTTATGTGGATTGTTATCAACCACTTGAATCTGTCTCGATGTTACCAAATAATCTGGTATACTCGTACAGTGCCTGGTACATAAGCTTTTAACTAGGTACACGACCAACAAATCTAGACAGTTTGTCAAGTTAATGGCCATGGAAATAATTGACGATGATGTTAACTTGTGGATGATTGAGGCCCCGTTGCACCGTCCCAGCGTGCATCTAAACAACTTGTAACTGATGACTGTTAAACATCACAAATGCCAGCGAGGGTTCAGGTGAAAGTAGATTAAAATGTAAATACGACGGTAAAAAAGAAATTACAAAATAACTGGAAGGAATGGGAAGATTAAATGGATGCGAGTATTGCTATCAGACGAAGTCTTTTACTAGACTTGGGAATTTTCGGATACTTTCGAAAATTGAGCGCGAAACCTCCGGATGGAATTCCAGCGTCTTTGCAACTTGACCACGCAGGAAGATTGTTTGCTATCATATTGTTAAGTGGATATTTGACTTAAATTGTAATAAAGTTAATAATGTTGTTATATGGTACAAATAATTGTTCATGTTATCTTGTAAAGTGGCTTATTAAATATTAAACAATAAAATACTTTTTTATTCCACTAATGACATTAATTCCCGTTACACCTTCTATCCCGTGGCTCTCTTCAAGGGGAATCCTGAAAAGTCTCAAGATAGGAGATAGAAACACGTGTAGCGGAGATTAATATAATTCGTGGAAGAGCAAAGTAATTTATTTTTAAATATTCTAATATGGACTTCCACAAAATTAAAGCCGAAACATTTGATAAATGGTTTAGTTATTAGTTTGCAAAGACCTTAGAAGTTCAATTTTTAATCCATCCATCAAGCCATCGAAATTATTGATTGGCGATAATTCATTCAGTAAAGTCATTCCTTGTGCGAGTGGGAATGTTCTTAATAGTTCGTTTGAAATTCGCAATAGGATATTTTAGAACAGGCCACCGACAGAATAAATCAAATTTGTGAGCAAAAATAATAACGAAAATCACATATCTGTTAATTATTTCTGCTTGGTGAGTGGTATGTAGTGAATTCATCTTAAATTATTGTGATTGTTAATTGAAACTTCTTTGAATGCATAATAAAAGATTTTCTCTTTTTGTTGTTTTCTTTTTTTATTTACGAGTACACAAAGAACAGCGTATAGAGAGACACTTGTTTGCCACATGTTTCGTTATCTCAAATTATGCACACGCATATTGATAATTAAAATTGAAATAGAATTAAAATGAAAAAGTATCATAATAAATCTTGTTTTTTTAGTTTAAATCTTTTGAAAGTAAAAAAAATATAAATGCTAATGACTCATCTTTGTTTACAAATTAAGCATAATTGTATTGTTATGCACTTAAATTGCACCGAACACACAACAACTCATGGGGTTTATTGCCACGAGGAAATTTCTTCTTACCAAAAAGTGATTTACATAGGACTAAAATATGAAACCGGAATTTTTTTATAGAATATACACATTTATTGTATGAAAATGGTAAAAAATATTTTATTCAACGTATTGCCCATCGCTAGCTACACATTTTTCCCATCTCTGACAATTTGTGGATGCCACGCCAAAAAAACTGTTGCTCTTTTGAGGTAAACCAATCATCGAGCCATTTTCCTAAGAAGTGAAGCGCTGTTCAGCAAGTGCGTGTCCCAATAAGTAGCAATCGGATGGAGCCAAGTCTGGTGAGTAAGCCGCATGCGAAAGTATTTGCCAACTAAACGCCTCAATCGTTTACTTGACCGGTTTTGCTGTGTGCGATGGTGCATTATCATGAAGCAAAATTACTTTGTGTTGCCTCTTTTGATATTCTGGTCGTTTTTCACGCAATGCTTGGTTCAAATCCATCATTTGTTGTCGATAGCGTTCATTATTAACGGTTTCGCTAGGTTTTAGCAGCTCATAATAGATAACACCCTTCTGATCCCACCAAACACAGAGCATTGTCTTCCGTCCATAGAGATTTGACCTTGCAGTCGATGTCGCTGGTTTGCTTGGAGTTACCCATGATCTTTTACGCTTAGGATTCTCGAAATATATCCATTTTTCATCGCCAGTCACAATTCGATGGAGAAATGATTTTTTTTGTACCTGGCGAGCAGCATTTCGCAAGTGGTTTTTCGGTTTTCCTGCTGTCTTTTATTTAGTTCATGTGGAACCCATTTTCCCCCCTTCAGGATTTTTCCCATGGCTTTCAAACGTATGGAGACGGCTTCTCGTGTCACATTTAATTGATCCGCGAGTTGTTTGCGTTTGCGTTTGAGCGTCATCCTCATCTAACAATGCTTGCAATTCGGCGTCTTCAAACTTTCTCGGTGATCTTCCACGTTCTTCATATCTCACGTCAAAATTTAGTGGGTTCGAGTCTCAAGTTAGAACGCCATTGAGGAGAGTTTGCTCTCTAAACGGCGGTATTTACATTGTACTTTTTGGTTAATATTATTATAGTTTATCAATCCATCCTATTGTGTAGCTCATGGCTGAGGATCGTGACTTCCGTGATAACCCTTGACGACTCTTCTCCATTCAACCCTACACTCCGCGAATTGAAGGACAGTTGTTAAAGGTAGTCCAGTTGCGTCTCTCACTTGATCAGCCCAACGTATTTGGGCACTTTCTCTTGTGCGTCGTCCTTCCGCGCTTCCAGTGACTATAGTCTTTCCAAATTGTCTCCTTGACCGCGAGTAATATGCCCAAAGAATCGGAGGATCCGTCAAAGGCATATTGTCGAAAATTTGTCGGTTACTCTCAGTTCTTCGAGAATGGGGACATAGGTTTGCCTTGCTTTCTATGGAATTTGTAACATTTTTCTCCAACACAACATTTTAAATGCATATATTCTACGCCTCTCGCTTGCAGTGTCCACGTTTCCGTGCCGTACATACATATAGCGAAAACAAAAGACTTAACTAGACGCATTTTCGTTGCGATGGTGATAATTCTGCTCTTCCACATATTTCCAGCTTTGACATAGCCATTTTCGCTATTCCTTTTCATGTCAGCCTCGCATTCTCCATTATCGTTATATATATATATATATATATATATATATATATATATATATATATATATATATATATATATATATATATATATATATATATATATATATATATATATATATATATATATATATATATATATATATATATATATATATATATATATATATATATATATATATATATATATATATATATATATATATATATATATATATATATATATATATATATATATATATATATATATATATATATATATATATATATATATATATATATATATATATATATATATATATATATATATATATATATATATATATATATATATATATATATATATATATATATATATATATATATATATATATATATATATATATATATATATATATATATATATATATATATATATATATATATATATATATATATATATATATATATATATATATATATATATATATATATATATATATATATATATATATATATATATATATATATATATATATATA